>VXBW01005613.1:502728-586023 GCA_013400375.1 Thinocorus orbignyianus | reverse complement strand
AAAACTTCATATAATCACAGAATTGTCGAGGTTGGAAGGGACGTTCCATATTATTGAGTCCAACCATCAACCTAGCACTTGCAAAAACCACCACTAAACCATGTCCCTCATCACCACGTCTACATGTCTTATAAATACCTCCAGGTATGGTGATTCCACCGTTTCCCTGGGCAGTCTGTTCCAATCTGTGACAACTGATTTCAGTGGAGAAGTTTTTCCTAATAACCAATCTGAACCTCCCCTGGTGCAGCTTCAGGCCATTTCTTCTCATCCTATTGCCTGTTACTTAGGAGAAGAGACCAACCCCCACCTCACTACATCCTCCTTTGAGGTAGAGAGCAAGGTCTCCCCTCAGCCTCCTTTTCTCCAGGTTGAACAACCCCAGCTCCCTCAGCTGCTTCTCATAAGACTTGTGCTCAGACCCCTCACAAGCTTAGGTGAAAATTTCTTGACTATTTTGAAAAAACACTTGTTTTTTAAGACAGGCCACTCAAGACAGGAAGCCTTGCATGATGGATCATCTGGTCTCAGATTTTGCATAACACAAGGATTTATTTCCATACGTCCTTGTGTTTACTGCAACATATCTTGTAAGGAGACACTAAGTCGGGACTTACTTTCCGCAGCAGTGGAACATCTAGCAACATTTCTGTTAAATGATTTATTTTCATTGTTTGGGTTTCTTTCTCATTTCAGATTAGAAGTTGCCCAAACTACCTTATGACCAATGCATCTCTCTTTTGATCCTTGATTCTAGAAGCAATCTTTCTTTTAGCTTTTTGCCACCCATCACTTAACTCTCTCCTTAATAACATAATAGATGTTATTTGGCCAGATTTTTACAAGGCATGTATTTTAGTCTGAAAAGACTTCTCTGATGCCTGATCATTTTGAAATTATTTCTTGGATAAAACTGCACTTTTAAATTTCTGTTTATTTTGTTACACCGGGTGCATTAAAATGTTTAAGTAGTTTTTACAATGCTGTGAAAATTAAAATTAATTTCACTCAGATTTTTCATAGAATTGGCTGTTGACAACAATGAATGTCAGAAAATTGTTAATGAAGCCTGAATAAGTCATGTAATTCTCCTTCAAAATAATAGATTAAAGGTTTTATTTGCCTTTGGATTCACATTTCAGCTGCCCCTCTGCAACAATGAAGGCTGGAAACTGTTTTCATTTAATATGTACTTTTAGTTATAAGGAGCAAAGGAATGAAGGTTTGCAGGGAGGAAAAAAAAAGAAGTCATATTTTCTGAAAAAAAATAACACTAACAACACTGAATAGCTGGTGAATAAGAGCACAAATTCTCTTATATATTTTCAGATGGCCTGTCTTTTTTTTTCTCTTAAATTTCCTCCTACTGCTTCTGAAATACAATCAGTTGCCATGATATAACCATGATGTCAGCAGGGCAGAACTCTGTCCTCTGGCAAACTTGCAACTATTGCCACGGTTGTGGACAAGTATAAATTCTCACCCTCACAAGGTGACACGGGTCTGTTTAGACTGCAGTCTATGATCAGGTCACACACAAGAAATCTGTGTCTCTAATTATGTGAACTAAACAAATGTATTAATTCAAGAGCAAGCAGGTGTGGGCTGGTGATGGGTAAGTAAGTTTGCTAGAAATAGAAGAGCAAATGAGACTGCAGAAAGCCTGTGATACTAAATATGGTGATAAATTTGTAAACAGTGGGGATGAATTTATAAACAGCAAAGGGCCATATAAAGGACTAGATTTAGGAGATGATCTGATTTTAAGTCCCATATTCCTGCATGATCAAAGAAAGGATACTCTGGTTTATCTAAAGTTTTGTAAAACTTGTGGACAAAAGGTACAACTTGTAAATCTCCCTTATTTGTAATTGAGTTGAATTTTTGGAAGGCCAGAAGTTCTTCTCCTTTTAAGATTGACCTTTTGCTTACTCTACAAAAATTAGTTGATATAAATTGATAATTTTTCCAGGTCCCTATTAAATAGACTCTTCCTGAAGAAAATCATCACAGCTGATATTATCATAGAATCATAGAATGGTTAGAGTTGGAAGGGACCTTAAAGAAAGATGATCCAGTTCCAACCCCCCTGCCATGGGCAGGGACACCTCCCACTAGAACAGGTTGCTCAAAGCCCCATCCAGCCTGGCCTTGAACACTTCCAGGGATGGGGCAGCCACAGCTTCTCTGGGCAACCTGTTCCAGTGCCTCACCACCCTCACAGCAAAGAATTTCTTCCTAATATCTAATCTAAATCTCCCTTCTTCCAATTTAAAACTGTTACCCAGCTTGCTACTTCTTTGGCTAAGTTATTCCATGTGGTTTGGACACCTCCAGGGACAGGGCAGGAGAAGCAGCTGCCTTATCCACCAGCCTGCTTGCACATAGCCAGGTGTCCTGGTCTGAGATAAAACCACAACATTAGGAGTAACAGGCAAAATGCTGGAGTTTGAGTAGAAGCACTGTGGGATGGCAGGGAGGGACATGGTGGAGACACCTCCTGTGCCATAATTCTAGTGCATGTGTAGAGCAAGGAATCTGTTTGATCTGCCTTCTCTGTCACTAGGGTCCATGTCTTTTATGCCTCACCTAATACTGCTCAATATACATATCACACTCTTTTGTCATAATACAAATAGGGCATCATGTTCCAAAAGGGAAATCCTGCTGTCCTTCCGCAGCCTGCTGAAAGAACTGGTATTTTTTTAAGTCAGGCTTTTTATACCTAACCACTGCAGTGCACCCCTTTGTTAAAAAGGAACCCGCAGAGCTCTCCATTTGTGATACCAGACGATCTTTTCCTTGCCAGGCAGAGGGAAGATGTGTATTTGTGAAAGATGTATCAAGCTTTCTGCTTTATTGTTGTCCTTGTTGCACAAGGTCTTGGTCTGTTACAACCAGTAGTGCAGTTCTTTGAAGTCTGCAGTAGGGAAACTAATGAATTATGGAAAAACAACAAAATTAATTCTATTATACGAGCAAATACTCTCACGTTGCTCACAAACTCCTTCCTTTTCTAGATCCTCTTTTTTCCGCTGTGCTGAACTTCTCAAATGCTGCTGCTGAATTTCACAGGAGACTTGAACAAGTTGACAAGGAAGAGTAAGTTGAAAAAAAAATATATATATGTATGTATGTATGTATATATGTCTGCCTTAGGTACCCAGGGTGACACTTATTTCTTTCTAGTGACTACACAAGGAGCCTCTCTGATTAGTGTAGAGTTCTGAGACAGGCAGTATCTTCTAAGATGAATTCTTCTTCCTGTGATGAGTAGTATCAGCTATAGACCTTACTGCTAGTAGCAGCTTGTCATTAAAATTCTTGTATTACATGGAAAGGCAGGTATCAGTGAAAGTTAAACTTGAACTGAGCTCACCTACACCTGACTGTTGTAGGTGACAGCAGAATTTGTACTTTCAGCCCACCTCAATGAGACAGGAGGATGCTTCAGAGTATCTAAAATATCCACATAATGTTTGCAAACCTAAGAGCCCTATAGGACTCCCATGCCCTCTGAGAGCAGTGGCTGGAGTCCAGGTGTCCCTGTGCACCTCATGTGTATCCAGATAGTTGTGTTCAGGCAATTGAATCCTGTCTTTACTATGTTACTATATAGTTTAGTTCAGGAGATTGGACACTTGGCTTAGAGGTGGACACCAAAACCTTCATCTTGACCTAAATCTCAGTCCTCCTCTCCCTTCTGTTTCATGGGATGTAAGTATCTGACACTCTCAGAAAAATTTCCTGGTTTATTTTGCATAGTCTGAAATCTTGCAGTTGAGTTTTCTGCCACAGAAATCCTAATGCATTATTGTAACATGTATTGAATATCTTCATTTACAACACCTCATCTTTGGAAATTCTGGACCATTTTTGTAATTATTTTTTTTCTTTCCAAAGGAGAGGAAGAGTGTTTAAATGAAACAGGGAAGTCATGTTTCCTCATTATGTGAAATGTCTCATTTCTCCATTTCCTGCAGTCCAGTCGCAGTGCGAATCATGAATGATCAGCTGATGTTTGTAGAAAGAGCTTTCATCGATCCTCTTGGCTTACCGGGAAGGAAGTTTTACAGGTGAGGCAACAGGTTTCTTGAGCAGCTGCCTGAGGGACTGTATTGTTGCAGCTGAGCCCTATCCCAACTGACCGATCAGCTGAACTGATGTATAGGCCTCATACAGAATCATAGAACTGTCTAGGTTGGAAGGGACCTTTAAGATCATCTAGTCCAACCATCAACCTAACTGTTAAAAACGATCACTAAACCATGTCACTGAGTACTGTGTCAACCCGTCTTTTAAATACCTCCAGGGATGGTGCCTCAACCACTTCCCTGGGCAGGCCATTCCAAGGCTTGATAACCCTTTCAGTGTAAACATTTTTCCTGATATCCAATGTGAACCTCCCCTGGCACAACTTGAGGCCATTTCCTCTTGTCCTATCGCTGGTGACTTGAGAGAAGAGACCGACCTTTGCCTTTCTACACCCTCCTTTCAGGTAGTTGTAGAAAGCAATAAGTTCTCCCCTCAACCTCCTTTTCTCCAGGCTGAACAATCCCAGCTCTCTCAGCTGCTCCTTGTAAGACTTACTCTCCAGACCCCTCACCAGCTTTGTTTCCCTTTTCTGGACCTGCTTCAGCACCTCAATGTCTTTTTTGTGGTAAAACTGGACACACTACTTGAGACGGGGCCTCACCAGTGCCAAGTACAGGGGTACAATCACCTGCCCTGAGTCCTACACAGTTCCTGATACAGGCTGGGATGCTGTTGGCCTTCTCGGCCACCTGGGCACACTTCTGGCTCATATTCAGCCAACAATCCAGCAACCTCAGGTCCTAATAACATAAGGATTGTTATTCAATTCAACTCAGCAGATTCTGATTTAAGGAAAAATCCAGTAGTAGCAGAATTTTTTCAAGAATTCTCCCATAGATTTCCTTTTCCCTCTTCTTACATTCCTTTCCCAGATCTGCTGACCATCATTCAACTAACTCTTTTGAGGTTTCTGTTCCACTTCTTGTGCACCCGTAACTGGTTTTACTCCCTGTTCCAGACTATCACATTTCTTCAACAAGTTCCTTGGGCTCCCATTTTCAAAAAAATTAACATAATTTCATTCCTAATTAGACAAATGCATCTTCTCTTCCCGAGGAGGTAGCTACCTGTCCTGAATTCATCCCCTTTCCCATGGATTGTGCCATTGGGGAAGTTTCCTCCTGTCCTTTTAAAGAAAGGTACAGGCAGATTTCCTGTGTAGTTAGTAAATTCTGATCTTCACAGGATCCATAGCTGCTTTCTGTAGCACACATACAGTTCCCTGCAATGAACCTGTACATCGCTAATGGATATTTTACCTATTGTACCTACATTTTTTTCTTCCTTCCCCACAGACATATCGTCTTTGCTCCAAGCAGTCACAACAAGTATGCTGGAGAGTCCTTCCCGGGGATCTATGATGCCATGTTTGATATTGAAAACAAAGCAGATCAGCAAGGAGCCTGGGAAGAAGTAAAGAGGCAGATTTCCATCGCGGCCTTCACTGTGCAGGCAGCAGCAGGGACACTGAAAGAGGTAGCGTAGGACGATGGCTTCAAAAAGCTCAAACAGCAAAATCTGAAATGCACTGTATTCAGGCCTCAACAGCAACCCAGTCTCTTCTGCCTGCCTCTCTGAGTTTCCAGCCCTCTGAACACGTGCAAGTGTGCAGGTAGGGTGAGCTGTGTATCAAAGAAATTACTGCTACTCTGAGACTGACAAAATGTTAGCTTTAAGAACAGCCCGAGATAGAAACAAATTAGGGGTGGGGAGAAGAAAGAATCAGTTCCCAATTAGAGTTTTCTGAAAGATCTGCCACTTTTAGGGACCCGTTATTTGAGATGTCCAATTACAAGCCCAGTTATTTATCAAGCCACTGTAAATCTCGTGCATAGCAGTGATCAACAGCACACATTTCATGAGAAAAAATATAACATTCCTCAGCACATGCATTTCTCTTGTTCTGATAATTACTTTTATAATATACGATACCAAAGGCATCTCAGTATTTTATATCTATTCTTGAAGGACCAGTGACTGCTCATTATACTGATTTGCTTTCTTTGCCTGGAAAAATAAAATACTCTCCCTCCTGCAGATTGCCAAAGCAGTTCTTGCCATTCTTGATAATCAGAGAAAACAGCTGCTTATGTGCAGAAATCCAATTGCATTTTCTCAGCGAGTGTCCATCCCTCTGAACGACAGTGTCCCTCCTCTATTTGCACTTTGGAATATACAGATTGGGGCATGGGGGTAATCGAAAAACCACCGTCCCTGCTTCTTTTGGCACTTTCACTAGTCCCAAATCCATGGCAGCGTTTGTTCCTGTTTTTTTCCTGGGAGATTTCTCTCATGCAGATGTCTTCTTCCCACTTGAGGGAGCTGGAGGACATTGTCACTATTGGCCCAGGGGTTGAGGTTATTCTGTCCTCAAATAAGACCTGAAGAAATTTTCCCATCAGGAGCTGCTTTTACAAAGAGAAACTGAAATGCATGAGAAGGGTCATTGTACGAAACTGTTTAATTTGTTAAAAAAAAAAAAAAAAGGATTCCTGCTTCATTTACTCTTCATTTGTCCTTTAAATGTACTTCTCATCTGTGTGCTTTACAACTAATAAAATTGCTAGAATTAGAATTTTCTTAAATCACATTCCAACTTGTGGGAGCTGATAATAACCAATTTCTTCTCTTATGTAAAATATACTCCAGTTTTTCTCACAATCATAAATTGCACCAGGTTGTGGGAATAAAACCCTTTTTGATTTACGGGAAATAGAACAGATGTGGTACTAAAAAAGGCAGAATTAGAGAAACAGGACAATTACTGGGCTACAGAAGAAGTTGTTTTCATCTCAGATACCTTGAATTAGACAAGGGAACTAGAAATTACTATAGTTCAGTCCTTTGGGAAGTTGTTTTGGGGGATATATGCCACCAACAAGAGCAGCTTTCACTGGCATCACTCCCTCTCTGAAAGAGGAAGGACTGTGTACCTACGGATGTTGTGCTCATCATTTGTTAAAATGCTTTTCAAAAATCAAGCCTTAGGCCCATTAGGAGGAAATTAAATTTCCACAGTCCATGCTTTACCTCTTCTGTTGGAAAAAGTAGTGCTTAACTGACCTTGTGAGGAGGCATGTAAAAGACAGGAGCAGTCAGTGCTGAGGACACTGGAACAACGACTATGTTTTTGTGGTTCTCTTTACTTAGAATCATATAATTACCAAGGTTAGAAGGGGACCTTTCAGATCATCGAGTCTAAGCATCAACCTAGCACTGACAAAAACCACTGCTAAACCGTATCTCTAAGCACTCTGTCTACTTGTCTTTTAAATATTTTAAATACTTCCAGGGATGTTGGCTCCACCAGCTCTCTGGGAACCCTGCTCCGATGCTTAATAACCCTTTTGGTTTAAAAATCTTTCCTAATATTCAATCTAGACCTCCCTTGGAACAACTTGAGGCTGTGTCCTCTTGTCCTATCACTTGTGACTTGGGAGAAGAGACTGACCCCTGCCTTGTTGCAGCCTCCTTACAGGTAGTTAATTTGGGCCACTCATGGTTAAGTGGTTCATCTCCCCACCTGTAGCTTAAGGTGCTGCTGAAGGATGCGTTATCCTGCCGAGGTGACTGGTACGTAACTGCACTGGTTCCTCTTCCCTTTTCCGTATCTCCCACTCTTCTGCCCCATCACAGCTTTGTGTGAACTGCAGTGGGCAGCGATGGAATATGTCCCCAAGGAAAGGGCAGGATCTCTGGACAGTAGAAAGAAGCCATGAGTGCCTCTTCCTTGTGAACAGCAGCGTTTGCGCCATAGGATCATCAGAGAGTGAGACAAACAAGGAATTTCTACATAAAAAGGAAATATCTGAGGCAGCGTGCGTCCTCCCCGATTTACAGAAATCTCTTTCATACTGTAAACCAATGAACAAATGATTCACCAGCGAACCCATTTCTCCAGTGGTAGTTAGCCTTTGAAGTTCTGTGCCATTACCTTGCTGCTGCAAAAGAGCACATGATCTTTTCTTGTTTCCCTCTGTAGTTTGAAGCTGTAAGAATAAATTGCAGCTCACATCAGGCTGAATGCACAGCTGGCATCGATCGCTTTGTTCCTCATCTCAACCTAATTGATAACTGTATGTATGTACAATTCATCATGACCCATTGCATACTAAAAGTATTCAAAATAGCTTAAATCAATATTCATTCCTCTCTATAAAGTTCTGCTGAGGGAGAATGATAACCAAACCCTTATAAATAAGGAAACCAAACCACTTATAAGTGTCTGATACTAATTTATTTCCATAAAGTCCCATATTCTTGCTACTAAAAGGATCGGTTACTCAGAGTTGAGATTGCCTTCTCTGTTTTGGTCAATAGTGTCTCCTCCTCTATAGATGGGCAACCAAGCAACTGCTGCTGTCTCCCAGCCCAAAGGCTGCTGGATTTGTGCCTGCCCATCATTTTGAAGTGGGGGTGTGGGATTTTTCAGGCTCTCCTCACAAATGGTTAACACTGGACCTCCAACTCTTTCCTTCCCTAACTCTGTTTGCAGGGTTCATTCACTCAGCCTGGCTGAAGCAACCTGTGAATGACACAGCTGGGAGAAACAAACCCTGCAGCCAATATTTTTACCAAAATAATTCGGTGAAATAAACTTATCACTTGGATATTTGTCTCTTTATATTTGCCAATTGTCTCTTTAGAAAATAAGCTTCAAAGGGACAGTGCCAGAGTGGTGGGTTGGCCCTGGCTGGGCACCAGGTGCCCACCAAAGCTGCTCCATCAGTCCCCGCCCCTGAACTGGAGAAGGGAGAGAAAATATAATGAAAGGCTTGTGGGTGGAGATAAGGACAGGGAGATCACTCAGCAATTACTGTCACAGGCAAAACAGACTCAACTGGAGGAAATTAATTTATTTATTTGCTTATTTGACCTTATTTGCTTTATCTTTGTTTCTCCTTTTATAGTCATATGGTATAACCATATTTTTTTTTTTTTTTTTGTATAGATACTAGTTAGTAACGTGTGGTTTTTCTGCCTGGAATAACATACTTATGACTCTGGCATCATGCTGCAGAGCAATACAAGCCTGATACAAGCAGAGGTCTTGGAAACTGAAGCATGGGAGGTGGTGGGGCAGAGCATGGGCACGGGACAACTAGGGAAGGGGCACAGGATGACACCAGAGACCCCAGAAGGATGAAAAGCTCATAATCATTTTAATTGCTTTGTTTTTGAAAGTGTTGTCTATAATAGTGCTCTTTGTTTTTTCTTTTTCTGTAATAGATTGAGACTAAACATGCTTTGATCACACAGTTGAGATTTCATGTATACTTACAATGAACTTGTCTTTACTTACAAAGGGCATTTATTTCTGACCATAAAAAGAGGGGCAGGATCCTTGGGTTTTACTCCTCTGCCCTGGCTTCTCCAAGGCTGGGGGTTGGGATAATTCTGCCTGAGCTGTGGGCTTGAGATGGGGTTTTAATGTGGACAGGAGGTGCCAGGACACACAGGCTCCAGTAGAAAAGGTATGGAACCATGGCCTGGGAGGTGGACTGAGCCGAAGAAGCAAAAGGAGGGCTTCAGGGGAGGCATCTGGATTCAGGAATATCTGAAGGGAAGAGTGATCTCAGAGGGAGATCAGTCTTTCCATGTTTGCAGCTGACTGTGTTACCCCAGCCCAGCATCCTGCCCCTGATGGCTCCCATACGGGTGTGTTGTCACAACAGTCGCTGTGTCCAGCAACTGTGGCTTGAGTCTTCTGCTAAAAATACCACCAAGTTCGGAGGTACTGTGGGTGGCAGCGTCAGCAGCTCACTGTCAGCGAGCTGGCAAAGCACATCTGGGGAAGGTGCCATGTAAACACAGTCTATTCTTATCTGATAACCCTCTGCTGAAATGAAATGCCTGTCCCATTATCGCCTCGCCTGTTCTGTCCCTTTATGGAAGGTTGTCACGGGTTTGCAGTTCACTTGAATCAGGTCCAGCCCCTCCTGCATTGAGGTGCCTTACAAACCAGTCCTCCTCCTCCTCCCTTTCTTCTTCCTCCTCCTCCTTTTCCTCTGTTCTTGGAGCTCCCCAGGAGCTTTCATCCAGAAAATGGATGTGCCTTACAGACTGGGTTGAAGAACAGCTTATAGGTTTTCTTGGAAGAGGAAAAAAATGTTTAAAGTTGGAAGATCCTCCAGGAAAATCACTGGGCTGATACTGATAGGAGCTGCCTCGACTTCATGGCTTTTAACTGGCACAAGCGAATATGGAGTAATTCATTGGACAGCCAGCTCCTAAACCATCCTGCTTTCTAAGTTCCTCCTGCTGATGCTCATTAGCAGAAGTCATAGCTGCTGAATTGGATTTAGAGCTCAACCGTAATGCACCACAGACTTGCAGCTAAATTACACGGTTAAACAGTGGCTGCTCTTTCAATTAGTTCCAGTGGTTTAATGGAAACAGCCTTTTGCCTTAAAAAATGCTGCTCACTCAATTCAGCTGCTCCTGGTTTCTCCAGGGACAATTTCTGTGTAGCAGGTGTTGCTCGGGAAGGAACGGCGCTCTCTCATTCGGCTCAGAGGAGAACAGCGTAGCTGAAGCAGGATTTCTGTATTTAATTTGATTAGGGTTGTCTCCTCTGCTTTGCCATGGGGAGGTCCATGGCATTCCCCCATCATTCAGCTCTTTTAATGGCATTCTTATGGTGTATGCTAAAATCCCATGAATGAAAATAGAGGAATTTACAGTAAGAGAGAAAATCAATGGGCCATCCGGAGTAGATCCTATTCCTACCAGTGGCAGAGAAAAAGTCACCAGCTCCTTTTGGTGCTGTGCCGCCTGGGGATTCCAGCTCTGCCTCCTTGAAGGTTTCTACAGTGTTGCCCGGGACGTGCAGAAAGTGCTTGAGTGACTTTCAGTATCCTCCAGAACCTCATCTTTCCCCTGTTTTTCTTAGGAATGATGTGGGGTCACTGCAGTAGCTCTCCTCTGCAGATGTTGCTCTTACCCTCTGAACACCACCACCTCAGGAGAAACTATTTCTGATTTCAAGAAATTTTGGTTTTGTAGAAAGACCCATGATTGACATATTTCATCATTATCTCGTTACCGAGGAGAACGAGCAGCCTTTTAAAGCTCATGAGCAGACACTCCAGATGTTAACTGCTGCCACAGATGAAGGCAGAACATTTAAAGTGTGGGTTAATATTTGTGTTTACAATATAACTTGATTACAAGGCATTTCCTTAAAAAACCCCACGTGAAGTCCCTTGGGGTGTAGAAGCACACACTATCAACTCTACCTCTTATACAGGAGTCTGATTTTCAATAAAAGACAAACAAATTAGGATAAATATATTAGACTACAAGCACATGACATTTTCTCCCAAGCATGGAATTCAGTAATAATATCACACTATCGATATCTAACATAAATTTAAAACGTATTCCAGAGAACAAGATTTTTTGGCTAAAAATACTTCATAGATGGTTATAAGGTACAGGCTCTGCCTCCAGCTACCTCTGAATGACTGTTGTTGCAACGCAGCTTTTATTAATCATTTAACTGGGAGCTAATTTTTCAGAAACTTGTTTCCAGTGGGTAACAAAAATGTTTCATTCCAGAGGCTGCTTCCTTCTCACACAGAATCATAGAGTGGTTTCGGTTGGAAGAGTTAAAGATCATCCAGTTCCAACCGCCCTGCCATGTGCAGGGACACCTCCCACCAGACCAGGTCACCGAAAGCCCCATCCAGCCTGGCCTTGAACGCTTCCAGGGATGGGGCATCCACAACTTCTCTGGGCAACCTGTTCCAGTGCCTCACCACCCTCACAGGAAAGAATTTCTTCCTAATATCTAATCTAAGTCTGCCCTCTTCCAGTTTAAAACCATTAGCTCCCATCCTGTTGCTCTACTCCATGATAAATAGTCCCTCCCCGTCTCTCCTGTAGGCCCTCTTCAGGTACTGGAAGAGGCGATAAGGTCTCCCCAGAGCCTTCTCCTCCACACTGAACAATGCCAAATCTCAGCTTGTCCTCATAGCAGAGGTGCTCCAGCCCTTTGATCATCTTCGTGGCCCTCCTCTGGACCTGCTGGTCCATGTCCTTCCTGTGCTGAGGGCTCCAGAGCTGGATGCAGAACTCCAGGTGGGGTCTCCCCAGAGCAGAGCAGAGGGGCAGAATCACCTCCCTGTTAGATGCGTACTGGCCACAAAAAACCTGTGCAGTCTGTGGAGAGCCAGAATCAGTCCTCACAGGGGCTGGTCAGTTCAGCTGAAGAAAACCACATGTGGAGGCACTTCACTTACCTCCAGATCACAGGAACCTGTTCCTCCAGCCCCTGTCCTCGTAAAGCTCACAGGACTGAGTACAAACGCACTGGTGATGGTGGTCAAGTACAGTGGGTCTTCATTTCTGGTCAGGCCAGTGTTGTCTCAGGAAAACCATAGTTCAGCCATTCAACAATAAAAATGTTGACTTTACAAAAACAAGTTGGGATGTGTGTTGCCTACAGAGAAGTTTTAAGCACTGTCCCCCACCCTGACACCCATCTCCCCAGCACCGACCCCGCATTTTGCAGACACGCTGACAGAAACTGCATTTTCTCGGCCACTCATCACCAGCACAGGAACCACGGACTAGTTTCTAAGTTTCTAACATCTGTGACAGCACCTTGGATGACTTTGGTTAAAACACCTCCCCAAACATAGAGAAAATTTGGTTTTTATTACCATAAAAATTTCAGGCCCCAAGAAGAGAATCCTTTTTCTCTCTGTCATGGGAACACCAGAGTTTTTTTTTCTTCCCCAAACCCCCAAGAAAATAGAAAATAAAAGCAGAAGAGCTGTAGTATCCAGCATTCTCAGAAACAACCCAAATATTGCATTTGGAATTATTCCAGTAAATTTGTGGTACCTCAAAATTCTCAGACAGACCAATTTCCGTGAATGACACAGGCCCCCAAACTGATTCAAATCGCTGCAAAATTCACCTGTGGAGTGGGGGAAATTACTCTTTGCCATTCCTTTGCCTGTGTAGGAAAATTCCCACTTACAGTTTATTTCTCCAGCCCTGCTGCAAATCCATAGGAAAGTTCTCTCCTGTAGATGAAGTAAAAAAAAACAAACACCAAAAAACCAAACCCCAAATGCAACCAGCATGTAGTAAGAATTTTATTGAGTACATTTAGAAACAAAAAAAAACCCTAGAGCATGAAGACATGAGATTAATTTCTGCATATAAGTTTTATGACTGTGCAGAATCAAACAACCATGCATAGAGACATTCCCCCCCTTCAGCTGTAATTCAAGACTCTCCTAACGGCAAAATTATTACCATCTTAAAACAGTGTCCCAGACACGTAGCTCATTAATTTAAAAAGGATCTCGTTCCTGAACAGAGATTAAAAAAAAAATAATTGAGTAGCAATAGGGAAAGACCAAGGCTGACCAGGCACAGTATGGAACCGGTACTCATGCCATGTTTAAAGAATGCAAGCAAAAAACCGCATCGTTACGTAGAGCAAGTAGATTTATTTTTTTTTCCAAGGCAAAATTCCTATTAAAACTAACCCCTAAACTACTGAAATGGTGACTTGATAATGCATCTTCTAGAGAAGATCATCCCATGAAAGATTTGCTGAAGCTACATCAGTGCCAGGTAAAACCTAAGAGCCAGAGGACCTGAGCAGCCCAGCGCTTTACAGTAAATTAACATGAAAAACATAAATTCCGAGTCCTCCAAAAACTGTTGGTGTAGAGAGAGGACACACAACATTTGGAAGCAAAATGGGCTCATACATAGAATGAATCATAGAATGGTTAGAGTTGGAAGGGACCTTAAAGATCATCAAGTTCCAACCCCCCTGCCATGGGCAGGGACACCTCTCACTAGAGCAGGTTGCTCAAAGCCCCATCCAGCCTGGCCTTAAACACTCCCAGGGATGGGGCATCAACAACTTCCCTGGGCAACCTGTTCCAGTGCCTCACCACCCTCACAGGAAAGAACTTCTTCTAATCTAAATCTCCCCTCTTCCAATTTAAAACCATTACCCCTCGTCCTGTCACTAGACTTCCTGACAAAGAGTCCCTATCCAGCTCTCCTGTAGCTCCCTTCAGATACTGGAAGGCTGCTATCAGGTCTCCCCGGAGCCTTCTCCAGGCTGAACAGTCCCAGCTCTCTCAGCCTGTCCTCATATGAGAGGTGCTCCATCCCTCTAATCATCTTGGCCCTACATGACAGAAAGGATTTAAGATTTCTGTCACAGATTCATTGAACTCCAACAGTATTTCACATGAAAAAGGGACTGTGAAGGAAGTTTTGGGACACTTGAAATGCTGTCTACGTGTGTGATGTGTAAACCCTCACCGAAATACAGTACTTTTAAAGACTCAAAAATACAACTGGGCTGTAGCAAGTTAACCAGCTTGTTAAATAATGCACAATTTCTGAAAACATGGAAAAAAAAAAGATAAATTTAATGGCAAGTATTCCAGCATGTGCTTGTTTGAGCTTTATCATTGAATTTCACTATTGTTAGACAGGTGAAAGTCTAAGTGATCAAAACCTGCTGGGTTTGGATTTCAGATGTTGCTTTTGAGGACTCTAGTGATTGGTTTGGTGCACTACAACCGGTTTCCTTTTCACATTTACTAATAAAAGTCACAGCCAAACCAAAATTCCACTTTTGCTCCCGCTACCTTTGTCAAGATGCTGGTTCCTGACACACCAGGATCACACCCCTGTGTGCTGAAGCCTGTTTTGAGCACTCAAATTCAGCGATAGAGCTTTCGCAGCGTGACCACGGATGCAGACACCTGCTTATAAAAGGCTGCAGAGATTTAGTGCAGCTAAACAAGGGACTTATAGCAGCACATGCCACCCCAAAATTTATCCTTTTTATTTTGGAAACATCATAGAAAACTAGGCTGTTACGTGTAAAACCGACACCTTCTTGCCCGTTCAAAGCTGGGGGTTTTTTGCTTCCTTGCTTTGTATTTTTTTTAAAAACAGCTGAATTTCAAAAGTGGGTTTATTGTCACTGATGGGGAGAAGTCATCATGGAACTCATCTTTAATTTTCTGCTGAAAGTATGAACAACGGGAAAAGAGTAGGAGGGATAAACAAAAAGCAAAAGCAAAACTAAAGACTGTGTTTGCAAGAGCTTTCCTGTACTCGTGATGAAGTTGGCTCAACTACCAGCAAAATGTACTTGAAAAGACTGTAACAAACAGTCAGGGAGTGCCCGGGCCAGCAGCATTAACAGCAGGTCTGCTCGTCCACATTTCTCTCCATTTAACATTTAGTATAACAAGGGAGAATAATGACTTCCTGAAAACCAGAAACTCTGTTTTCCTGCAAAATTCCATTTCCCTTGTAGTTCTTTAAAATGGATTTTATGGGATGTGAACCTACCGCATGTGAGGATGCAAATAAATTGAAAATATGCAAAAAAAAATGTGGAAAACATAAAGTATTCACAGTATTTATATATCTATATATAACAGATGTTTGAACTTGCTTCTCAAGTAAGAACTTTGCCCTGGCACTTAAACATTGCTCATTTTGCTGTCCCAGTTTGGAGTTCCACACACAAACCCAGAGATGGCCCACAGCACCTACTGCTCTCTAGAATCCTTCATCCACTGAAGGGATTGTTCTCAGTATCACGCTAACAAGAACTCCACTTGTTGGTTCAGAACACACCTGGGAACATCTGTTCAATTTCTAGAGGTCCACTTGCAGGCATTTGTTTTTGTAAACTTGCACCCTATGACTTCACAGCACCTGACATTTTTGAATTCATTTAAGAAAAAACAAAAAAATAAGAGAAAAAGGAAAGAAGGTGGCATTATTAGAGGTTAATAGAATCTTTTAGGCAGAACTTAGGAGCTGGAACTTCTCTAATGGGCCCAGGGGAGTAACCAACCATGCTCCCTCCAAGTTAAGGAGGAAACAGGATCTTGAAATGAAGGTACAGAAACACCAAAACAAATTTCACACATACAGCACTGCTGTTACTTTCCTGGTGTTTGGGGATGGTGTCTTTGGTAACATATTTCCTACCACTTAAAGCCTGAAGTGGGATATCAAGTCCTGCTGGAGACAGAACTTTGAGCTCAAGTCAAGTTACACCTCTTAGAAAACAGTATAGAAAATTCTTATTTAGCTTCAGAACACCTCTGTAACACTTCGTGTTTCTCTTGATGTTATTCCAGATCTGCTGAAGCGGGGAGATGAGCATCCACAACCTGCAACCACCTGCGCCACTGCCTGTTTACAGGTTAAGTTTTGGCACAATAACTAACAGTGTACGTCCTGCATGACTTCTATGCAAAAACCGTTGTTTTCCTTTCAGCTGCAACCCCAAGTTAAGAAAGTTTCAAGCAGAAGGAGAAAGCAAGGTCACTGCAGGAGTTGCTGCCTGGGTAGAAGTCTCATCTTTATCCTGTTCTCAACCACAAATCTTCACTGAGAGACAACTGAAAACAAAACTAACTTGATTTCTAACTACAGTGTTTTGCTTATGCTGTTTAAAAGAAACAATACTTTTAAAATATTTCAAATGCAAAGGTAAAATTGTGATTTGAGACAGACATTTTAAAGCTTATTGTTTGTTCCTCCTAAGATGTGGCCGGTAGATAAATTTAATTCTCAGGTTACCATCCTTGGCAACAAGCACTGTGCACAGCTACTATAGGGAAATGATTCTTCCTGAGGCACCTACAGCAAGCACTGGCTTCTCCTGCTACACACCTCCCCTGCTCTGAAAAGAGATTCCTGATTTTGAATGTTGCAGAACAGGAAAGAATATGCATTCTAAAGACTGTCAAATATATACAGTGACTGTGTAATCTGTAATAACCTGCTGTCTGTATGTTCTCCATAGCTGAGATACCAAGGTATTAGCCATTTCACTGTCCCTTCACTTTTATATTTAACAATTGAAATATCCAAGGTACAGAGGTAAAAAAAAATAAATATATGTGTACATATATATATATATAAAACTCTTGCCAACTTTGTTTTTATTTTAAACCGNAGGTGTAGGACTCTGCACTTGGCTTGGTTGAACTTCATGCCATTTGCACTCGCCCACCTCTCAAGCCAGTCCAGCTCCCTCTGGATGGCATCCCTTCCCACCAGCACGTCAACTGCGCCACCAAGCTCAGTGTCATTGGCAAACTTGCTGAGGGTGCACTCTATCCCACTGTCCATGTCTCCAACAAAGAGACAGCAAAAGTCAGGAAGTACTGAAACTTTAGCAAAATACCATTTATTCCATTCCTCCACAGCGCACAGGTATTGAAAAATAGCTTAATTTCAAAAGATAAAAAAGCAAGTGTTCTTTGGTATTTAAGCTGATGTGCTTCGTTTATTCTAGATGTAGAACTGTATTATAATCACTTTATAAACTCAACTTTTGTAACTGTATTACTGTATGCTTCATGGGATCATAGAATCATCTAGGTTGGAAAAGACCCTTGGGATCAAGTCCATTACCCTACACCATATCCCCCAACACCACCACATCTAAACGACTCTAAAACACATGCAGAGATGGTAACTCAACCACCTCCCTGGGCAGCCTATTCCAATGCCCGACCACTCTTTCTGTGAAGAATTCTTTCCCAATGTTCAGCCTAAACCTACCCTGTTGGATCTTGAAGTCATTCCCTCTTGTTCTGTCACTAATTACCTGCAAGAAGAGACCTGCACCAACCTCTCTACAGTATCATTTCAAGTAGTTGTAGAGAGTGATGAGGTCTCCTCTCATCCTCCTCTTCCTCAAACTAAACAGTCCCAGCTCCTTCAACCGCTCCTCGTAAGATTTATTCTCCAGGCCCTTCACCAGCATCGTTGCCCTCCTCTGCACCTGCTCCAGCACCTCAATATCTCTCTTAAATTGAGGTGCCCAGAACTGGACACAATACTTGGGATGTGACCTCACCAGTGCTGAGTAGAGAGGGACAATCACCTCCCTACTTCTGCTGGTCACACTATTTCCAATACAAGCCCGGATGCCCTTGGCTTTCTTGGCCACCCGGGCACACTGCTGGCTCATATTCAGCCGCTTGTCAACCAGAACCCCCAGGTTCTTTACTGCCAGGCAGCTCCAGCCACACTTCCTCAGACCTGTAGCGCTGCATGGGGTTGTTGTGGCCCAAGTGCAGGATGAGGCACTTGCCCTTGTTCAAACTCATACGATTAATGTTGGCCCAATCATCCAATCTAAGTCTTTCTGCAAAGCTTCCCTACCCTCATATGAAGCAACACTCCTGCTTAACTTGGTGTCATCTGCAAATCTTATGTCCTTATCAAGATCATCAACAAAGATGTTACACAGAAATGGTCCCAACACTGAGCCCTGAGGCACGCCACTTGTGACCTGCCGCCAGCTGGACTTAAATCCCTTTAGCACCACTCTTTGGGACCTTCCAGTCAGCCAGTGCTTGATCCAGTGGATCTTATGCTCATCCAGGCCCTATGAAGCCAGTTTTTTTGTAAGAATTTTGTGGGGGACAGTATTGAATCCTTTTTGAAAGTCCAGGAATCCACAGCCTTTCCCTCATCCAATAATCAGGTCATCTTGTCATAGAAGATCAGGTTTGTCAGGCCTGACCTGCCTTTCATAAACCCAAGCTGACTAGGCCTGATACCCTGGTTGTCCATTCCTTTGAAACGACTGAGAGCAGCCCTGAGAAGGACTTGGGACTGTTGGTGGACGAAAAGCTGGATGCAAACTGGCAGTGCGCGCTGGCAGCCCAGAAAGCCAACCTGGGCTGTATCAAAAGCAGCATGGCCAGCAGGTCAAGGGAGGTTCTTCTGCTCCACTCTAGGGAGACCCCATCTGGAATACCACATCTAGCCCTGGGGTCCTCAGCACAGGTGGGAACAGGTCCAGCAGAGGGCCATGAAGATGATGAGAGGGCTGAGCACCTCTGCTATGCGGACAGCCTGAGAGAGCTGGGGTTGTTCAGTGTGGAGAACTACTTTTATCAGGGAGTGCAGTAACAGGATGAGGGGTAATGGTTTTAAACTGAAAGAGGGCAGACTTTGATTGGATATCAGGAAGAATTTCTTTACTGTGAGGGTGGTGAGACACTGGAACAGGTTGCCCAGAGAAGTTGTGAGATATCCCATCCCTGCAAGTGTTCAAGAAGAGCATAGATAGGGCTTTGAGCAACCTGGTCGAGTGGGAGGCACCCCTGCCCATGGCAATGGGACGGAACTAGATGATCTTTAAAGTCCCTTCCAACTCTAACCATTCTATGTTTCATTAGGAACAGTGCTGAATCTAACATGTGCTACCCAGCAGATTGAGTCTAAACCAAACACTTGAAAAATGAACACACACAGTGGACTGAAAACACATCTATTTGGACAGTCAGTGCATGGCAGAAGAGGTTGCAAGCAAAGGGCAACAGCTCTTTCACTCTAAATCCCCATGGAGATACTCCACCTAGAATAAATACGGGAGCAAGAGCAGAAACAGCTATTTCCCTTCGTGTTTACACCTTCATTTACTGTGCATCAAATTTCTTTGTTGAATGGAACATACGATCTAGCATAAAAAAAAAAGAATCTATACAAAAATTAAATATTTGATTACAGTAGCAAGTCACCACTTCATAATGGGGAAATAACTTCTCTTTTGGAATCATTATTGATCTGAATTCTCTTTTTTATCTTGTGCGTTGGATACTGGTAATTCAAGACTAGCCCATAGCAGAGGCTCTGCTTTTCTCATAGTAAGCTCAATCTTTGTAGCTGTCATGTTCACATAACTCCTCTTGACATCAATTACCTAGAACAGAAAACATATTTCAACACTTCAGTTTGAGAGACGGACTGCTGGATACTCAGGAATTAGGGTAGGACCAGTACCTCCTCACTAGAATTTAGTAGATGTTTAGGCAGATGGAGTTCCCTCTGCTATGTGTAAAATGACAACCCTCTCTTGAGCTATGAACATATGCCTGTGCATATGTAACACACACGACGGTCTAACACATATGGAAGCATGCAATTACAGAGTATTGAGTGTTTTCTGCAACACTCCTATCATTATGTTGGGATCTTAGGACAGAAAGGACCTCAGGAGGTCACCTTCTCCTCAAAGTACTGTCAGCTATGATGAAGTATCTAATCACTTGGGACACTAGATTCAGATTTAAATGTAGGTTTCCAAATGACACACAACTGAATTTCTTTCAATAAACAGAATAACGAGGAAAAACTAACTGGTTTGAAACACAAGAAGCTGAGGGTTTGTGTTGTGTTTTTGTTTTTACTTCAAATAGAAAAATTAGTCTTATACTTACTCCCCATAATTTCACACTGCGATGAAATTCCTTCTCTCCTTCAAATACAATATGGATATTTACCTTCAAAGAAAAAAAAAGAAAAATCTTGTCAGGTTAATAAAACATTTTGCACCTCAAGTATGTTAAAGTAAAATGTATCACAGTAGGAGTCAGATCCCATAATGAGTAAAGTGATCAAATTGTGCCTCAGACATAGATGTATTCTAACAGATTCTGATATAGTATCATAGTTAATAGTGGCCATACATAGAAGCTGTATCATTTTCCCCAAATGCATGATTAAGAAATCAGAGAAGCATTTTAACACTTGTTTAATATTAGTAGCTGTGAAACTGCATCCCGTGACAAATGATATTAAATTACATTAAGCCAAATACAATTAAATTATGTATCTGTAATTATTTACACACAGTGATGCAATATCATCACACTCGGATTTTAATCATGAAAGTCGAACTAAAGGTTATTTTTTTTGAAATATTATATTGCAGCTTTTAAAAAAATCCTCAAAGTACAGCTGTCCAAACATAAGGGGAAAAAACTGCTATATATACTTGAACAAACACAAAAGCCAAGAAAAAGCTGTTACTCAAAAAAACCAATTGTTTTGATAGCTCTGCCTTGGACCTAAAGCAGAAGCTGGATTTTCTTAACTGCAAGCTGTTGTAAGAATGAAAAAAAAAAAAAAAAGAAAAAAAAGAATTAAAATCTCACCATTGTGCTATTTGCTTCTACGTAGCTCAGATCAGGAACAGAGTTTTTAGCATATACAGAAATAGTCACTTCTCCTCCGGTCTGGTGCCAGTCGTGCCTGCATGGAACTACTTTCTTTCCCTGTATAAGGACAAAATTATAGAAAAAAAGACTGAAAATTGCATTCAGGAGTATTTTTACAAGGTTATTCACGTTAAAAGCCTCAGACTATTCTAGTAGACAATAAAATAGCAAAAAAAAAGGCCTGTATTTCATGGAATATATTCTACATGGAATACAATAAACTTTTTAAACTAACAAAGCAGCAAAG
Source organism: Thinocorus orbignyianus (assembly GCA_013400375.1). NCBI lineage: Eukaryota > Metazoa > Chordata > Aves > Ciconiiformes > Thinocoridae > Thinocorus > Thinocorus orbignyianus. Next base: position 564,642 of record VXBW01005613.1, on the reverse strand, counting down.
ACTGCTATTTTTTTGTTGAATTTGCCAAAACCACTTTTAACATAAAACAGTGATACTATATGTATCACTAAAAAACAAGGTTGTACTCTGTTACAAGCAAACCTCTACCACAGATTACTTAAAATGCCATTTCCCTGTTGTCACGCTGTGCACAATGTCCCGCATATTATTTCAGAAAGAGTGATCCTTAACAGTGATCCACAATAACTCCATCGAGCTCCTAACTACATTTCAGTGTTGTAAATCCAGACTGGGCAGCTACAAAACGCATCGTTAATGCTACTTACTGCATCCTTTTTAGTCCACACGTGTGTTCCTGTTGTGCAGCCTTCTTGAGCTAAAAATGTATTGAAGTCAGATGTTTTTCTTTTACAACAGCTCCAATACTTCATCCTTGAAAGTTCACAAAGCAATTAACAAACAATATTTAGAACACTATTTACTGTTATTACTTTTTTTGTGCAACATTACTGCTAATTTAGTGTTCCCTCTTCAAGCATTACCATTTTTGACTGAAGAAGAAATACAGAATGAAAATAAGGCAACATCTTCAAAGAAAATAGGAACAATTAATAGGCGAATTAAAAAAATAATTAAAAATTAACTGAGTAATACTAACCCTTCATGGAATATAGGTACACCGGAATGGTATATACATACTTCTTCTGCGCTGTGTGGTCCTTCGTATGTCTAGTAAAAGGAAGCATTTGAAGAGTATTAATTTTACAGGATGTGAACCAAAGGAAAAAAACAAAATAAAACTTAAGCCACAACAGAAGCATTGAACAAAGTTCTACAAATCTTTTGGTAAATAATCTAAATCTAACAGCTTGTCCTAGTTTTCAAAATAACCCTTCAATCTTCATCCACAAAAGGTTTCTGGGCCCTCCTTCTAAGAAGCCATGCTTTGTATTAGTTGAACAGTGCACATTGATGGTGACATCATCTATGCTCATAAAGCTCACTTTTGATCCCGAGAAATATCCTTTAAAATACTCTGAATATTCAGAGAAAACAAGTACTTACTTACCTGGAAAAAAAAATAAATTTACGATTCATAACAGCCATGGATTCTCAAAAGGAAATATATTAAACAATATACAAGGCTGCCACTGAATATAATCAGTTCTCCCTAACACAAAGGAGACTGCTGTAAATTTTCCTCCCACCAGAGCTTCAGCAGAAAATGCAAGATCTGTCAGATGTCCAGTGAAATACCTATTTTAATTCTACTGTCCCGTTCTGCACAACAAAAAAAGGTGTCTGCAAGAAAATCCCTTCAGTTTAAATGACCATGCAAAATAAAGACTAAGTTTGGTGCTACAAGTGTTAAAACACTTTCTTTGTGGATTATTCTGGCTGGAAGCATTAATTGATACGATTTGCAGATGCTTTTGATCTATATACAGGTTATCAAAAGCAACTCAAGTGTTATCAGTATTATGAGTATTACCTCTCACCAACACTTTACATTTAACTTATGAAGTTGATACACATCAGGGTTTGGCAAGCATACTAGTTAGAAATTTAGGACAGGCTTAAAAAAAAAAAAAAGTAATCTTAGGATTTGCTACATCCACAGTTCAAAACAGCCCACATTTCTCCATAGTATAGTCTGTTATCAAATGTGCATTCATTATGCCTGAGGTATTTTGTGCCATTTTCAACTCACTTTGTAGCATGCAAAAAAAACACCCAAGAAAGGAAAACAAAAGTGCAGAGTTAATAGTTTAGGAGCGGGGTTTAAGAGCGGAACTGAACCACTTACTTTTGAACAGCCTGCATTTTTACATGCCGTCCCAATCTTGATTTCATCACTGTCTTCCTCTGTAAACAGAATCGTATTATAGAAAATAGCAACTGAATTTTATAATGTACTAAATATTTTGCTTTGAGAATTAAAACACGTTAAGGAGTACATTAGAAAAAAAATACAACAACCCTCTCAAGCTGTCTATTTTCACCCTGGTGTTGAAGTCTAGCAGAGAGGTACAAAGAAACAAATTATGTAAACTTTCCAAAATCTGTATTTCCTATGCATCAGATTCTGTATCTATGTATTAGATTCTATACCTATACACTGTTTTAAGTGGGGTAAAAAAACCTCCCATTGATGAAGAGGATTATTACAATCATACAGGAAGAGAACAATCGCTTATCTTGTTTGGTTTTGTAAAACTAAGGTAAAAGGTTCCAACTGCTGTATATAAATAAACACAAGGAAAGAATTCGGATACCAAATAGAAAGAAGAGGTAAATGATAATTTTGGCACCAGCACAAAAGAGCTAAAATAGCTGCAAATGTAAGCTGAAATAAGAAAGTGTTTCTTAAGAAGTAGCTTAGTTATGGAACCAAAATCCAAATAAACTGTGGGAATTAAAAAAAAAGGATGAGGGAGAACCAACTAGACTTCAGAGGAATCTCACCAATTTATGAAAGGCTTTGCATGACATTGTGTTTGCAGTAACACAGGAGTAGAGTTCATTTTTCTGGGAAACATTTTAGACGTATTCAGAAATGGATGTTTCCATCATGTCCATTCTAACCCAGAAATCTTACAAAAACAGGCAGTTCAAACAATTTTGATGACAATATATTTCTCCTAACGCTCAAGTCTTCCCAATGTTAACATTTGAGCTTTCATTATCATTCCCTAGACCGGAAGGTATTTCCCAGGTTATTAAGAACAAGAACATAATTACATGGAATAATCACTTCAGAAACAACAACAATAACTAGCATTTCATTCGTGTCACAATTAGCATCATATGCCAATTTAACCTCCCAATACCCTTACCTTTTTTCTCTTCATTTTCTGATGACAGTTTCAGTTTATCTAGTGCTTGCTTCAAGGAAGCTGACACTTTCAGCTGCAAAGTAGTCATTGGCTCATCTGGGCTGAAAAACATGGCCATGAATTCACATCAGCTTCAGGAAAAAAAATTTACAAAATACAACAAAGCAGCAACTTTTAATCTTGCTAAAAGGCTCTTCCTTTCCAGCCTCCCTTACAACAACAACCAAACAAACTAGATCTGTAAATGCCAATTTTCACTGTTCAAGGAAAAACAGACTCAAAATTCAGAAGACAGTCTTCAATTTCAACAGAAAAATCCTAAACCTCCTACAACAATAAGCCAGAGAGATTAAGGAATCTAAACACAAGCGCACTAGAATTATTTTTATGACTGTTTAAAACACTAAACACAACTGCCAGTGGCATTCTTAGCTACTTAGAAGCTTTAGACTGCAATTTGTATTTTGTGAAGCTAGATGCTGAGAGATCCAGTACTACCTTGTCCTAACCAGAACTCCTGTATCTCATTTTGAAGCTTAAGATAGCATCACTGACACCAAACACAAGCTCTTCTACAGCTAATTTGGGATTATTTTTTTTTTTTACACCAGATGAGATGTTTAACATCCAATAACCAAACGAAATTTAACTTGGTCAACTGACCACATACCTGGCAAAACTTAAGTTTTGTATACTGTACCTTGGCCTTTTAATTGTTTCCAATGGTTTTGGTGCCTGAATTATGTGTTCTTGAAATTTGGGTTTCAGTTCAGCTAGCTCCTTCCGTTCAGAGGTAGTTTTGACTTCTGGTTTAACAGGCTCAGGAGGTTTCTCACTGTTATGGGGACCCTTTGTACAACCCTATTGTGGAAAGCAAATATTTTTTTACACATGCACTGTAGTTTGTGTGCACAATTAAAAATTATGAAAAACTGCAACAAGTTTTCTTGATTTATTTCTTCAGCTCCATCTTCATCTTTACCCTACTATAAACACTGGCTGCAAAGGAAATCCTACAACTAAAGTGGAAAATATTTTAATCTGGACATATGATAAAGAAAAATGCATACTTTCCTTAATGAAGAAAAGTAACAAAAAATACTGACCTTTCTTCATCGTTAACAAGTGTCTAAATAGGTTTTGATAGAAATAATTGTAACCATTAAAGCTTGAAAACGAGGCTCGACCTGAACATTGTATCAAGAAAAATAGTGCATGCAAGATTTAAGACAGTTAACAAGCATTCAAATTTTAAACATGGATGCACACATACAATTTAATATTAATCAGTCATTTGACAAGCGTAAAAATTGTAAATAATCATGAGTACGTACCACAATGCTTAAGAAGTCAGAAAAATCTGTTGTCCTTCTCTTACAACATGACCAACCCTGTAAACATTTTGAAATAGAAACAAAACGAGCATGACTGTCTTGCTTAGTAACAGCTTATAAAAAGCAAAAGACTAATTATATTCCTTCACAAGATGCAATATAGCATGATTAGAGATTATTTTCTTCTCTTCTTTTGGACAATATTATCATCATTTGCATTTCTGAAAGCTAGAGAAACCTGTTAGAGCTGCCATTTCTAGTTCACTTATGCTGCCTCAATCAGAAAGGTTGGTAAACACAGGACAGTATTTCCATGACAAGTTGGGTGCCAACTACGTATGACAGAAAACAAAAATGTTACTTCATGAGATAAAGCAAGGCATAAGCAAAATGAACAAATACTATACCTGAGACTAGACCTGTGGCAGAATGTGCAGAACACCCTCCTAAAATTGCAAGGAATTTTTTTTCCTTGAATACTTAGTCAAGTCTTTCAACTGCTTTTTTCCCCACCCAAAGCTGGCTCTCTGTAGCGCATAGCCAACTATCCAACTACATTAATCAAGAGCACTTTTTATCATTTAAACCAGAAATCCAATTTGCCACTGTGAATAATCCTACAACCTGAAGAACCTTATTAAAGGCAAGAGTTTGACGGATAAATGTACCACTGCTTCAAGAGCTTACGCAGTACAACACAACGGGTTTTAGGTAGGTGGTTCTAAAATATCCTCCAAGTATTAACTATTTCCAGTTGAGGAGATAAAGGTTCACCTTGCCCACTTAGATCATCTAGAATTCAAAGCAGGAAGAAAACTGCTCATGAAGAATTATGATAAATTTTTAATTAGGCCAGGATAAAAAGAGGGAAGAAAGTAGTACTTGTCTTAAAAAAAACCTGTGCATATAAAAGGCAGCAAACACAAGCTTTTGAGGTAACTGTATAATTTATGTCTTCATAACCAGACAGAAGTTTTATGTAGTACATTATGAGTACAACTATAATTTTGTACAAAACAAACTGCCATAGTCTAAGTAACTGTATTGTATTTGATGTAACAGCAGCTGTCCCAGTTTCCCAGTGTCACATACTGCGACACGAGCAAAAGCTCACAGAAAACATGCTGCCCAGCACAGACACACAACCTTCTGTGAGCACAAGACGCCCCATTATGGGACAAGGCTGAAATGGTCAGTAGAAGCACTTCTAAATACTAAGAAAAATGCCTGCCCCGAAGCTCAGTTAAATAGCAGTTCAATGTCCTAAGAAAGATCACTTGTACCACTATAGTAAATAGTGCCAGGCTCCATTTCTGGACACAGAAAGATTTCTAGCCAGACACTATTAAATTGTTAGAATGATTTCTAGCACTGTTTTGGCAGTTGTGTCTCAGATAATTCCCTGTAGGCACTTCAGATGCATCCAGTAGATTCTGAAGTAAGGTCCCTTCCAACTCTAACCATTCTATGATTCTAAGTACGAAAACAGTTTAATATGGCCTAGGCAGTTGGTCTAAGCACTGGAGACCACTCACAGGTGTATTTCATTCACTACTGAAGATGTAGCCCAAGAATCTTGGAGAGCTGCAACCCAAATTAGCACAACAACTTAAGTGAACCAACATACTCATTTGTCAGATCAACAAAACATAATTATTTCTTATAGCAGGCAAATGTCCCACCCACATTAGTTCACTAGCCACGTAAGACCACAAGCAGCTGGTTTGAATTCCAAGAAGATGAATTAACTCAAAAAGTATGACCCTTCCCAATGCTTCCAAAGACATATTCCAAGGACCTAATTAAACTGCTGAGACACCTGAAGTCAGTCAATAGGTAACACGGGTCTTACAGACCTGTGTGGTATTTAGACCATATGAATACAGTTTTTAATTTGGTCTCCAGGTCTGAGTAAGCGCGCTTTTCTAATTTCATGGGGTTGCTAAAACACGAAAGGAGGGACACCAGTCTCTACAACTGGAAGATTAGGAATTAAAAAGGAAAACAAGCATTCTGTTTTACATATATAGAAAAAGAGATAATACTTTCTAAGTCAGTTGCATACTTACTTTGAGAGCATCATGAAAAACTGGCACACCTGGATGGTATGTGCATGAATCTGGAAGAAAAAGACTACTGTTAATATTCATGCATAACAAGAATCATTATTCATCTGATCACAAACCCAGCAAATACTTCACACTTGCAATTCATGTATGCCATGAGCTGTCCCACTTCCCCGAGTGCACAGAGTTATGAAGGAAAATACATATTCCACACAACAAGCTTTCCGTGTGCATATATTAAACCTAAGTAATCCAGATTTTTTTATTCTGTATTATACAAAACAAACCAGAAAGCAGCCATCTAAGAGAAACTTCTACTGCATATGGAGCAAGTCCATTTTCTGTGGCTCATCCCTTGCCTTCATCAATAATTAGTCCTTAATGGTAATTCAGAAGTGAAAGAGACAGCCCTACAGCCACCTGACAGACACTAAAATACTGGTTTACAGCATCAAATGCATCTATTTGCACCTGATGAAGGCTTTTTATCTAGAGGTATTCTGTTAAAAATTACCTTAACACAAGCCTCAAGTTCATTATTTTAGCAATGACAATTAGCTGCTGGGTTTTTTTTTCACTGTTTGTGGTATCCTGGGTCACTTAAGGACTTGAACCCAAAGGACAGGCTACCACATAGACAATTTGGACATGTCAACATTATTAATTATTAATAGGTTCTGTACAAACACTATTCTGAAGCATGCCTTCCATCAGCTGAACTGTTTATATTCACAATGTTTATCAACACGACACCTTTTCATGTAGCAACTGTTCCTTTTTGACTTAACAGATGTATTTTTTCCAAGTGAGATACAACTGATCTGATTAACTACTTATAACCACTCTTTGACATATACTGCATGGATATTTTAATGACCTAACTCTAAAAGCAACAGGAAACGCAGAATTATGTGTAAGCTATCTTTTAGTCTTCAAAACAAAATTTTTGTTGCTGTTAGAAACAGCTGAAATTGAAAGCAACACAAACAGTAATAATTTTTATAATAAGCCTCTGTAAAACAGAAGAGTGAAAAAATATCACAATTCATATAATAAGAGTCCAAGGAGAAAACTTACAAGTATCTGGTTATGTTATTACTGGGCTTAAAGGCAAGTAACTGCTGTTCCCATTTTTAAAATATGTAAGTTTTTAAAATTATACTAAGCAAAATTTCTTATTTTGTTTTACATACAGTGCCTAAATCTAAGGCACAAATACAGCCTGAGAGACACGTTGCTTTAAGATGGCAGTTCCCACTTCAACTCAAAAGGCACAAATTTTGGGACATTAGACATTCAGCTGGACTTGCACGTTCATGAACTTCTATCAATTCCTTCCAGCTTCAAGATGAAAAGCTAATGCTTTTGTAAATGTAAACCTCACAGGAAAATAATAAAAATGACCACTTTTTTATTTATTTTTTTAAGAGCCCAGAACTTCACTGCTAAATCAAATTAAAGTAAAAAGAGAGGTAACTCTTTTCTGAAAGTGTGAAAGTATGTCATTATAAACATCATGGTAGTAAAACTAAGCTCTGTTTGAAATAGATTATTTCTGAATCAGAAGACAAAATTAAGATTTCTCATCCCCCACAAGCCCGTGGGTTTAAATGAGAGGTGGTGTTCGTCAGCATAACGTTTTTAGAGACCAAAACCATCTTATGATCAATTAACTCAGGGATGGCTACCCTCCAGCTCACAAGCCAGGCACAGACAAGCCTCTGTCCATCTGGCCAAGTCCAATCCTTTTCCTTGCTTCCTGAAGCCCTCTCTGCAGGAGGAGAAGTAACGTGGAGCAAGTAACAGCCCACTCTCCTCTGCAATCTTGTAAGAGCCATGCACGTTCCACACCAGAAAATGCCGAGACAAGGCTGCAGAACCTCAAAAAAAGGCAGGGGGACTTATCCCTTAAGCAGTCTGACCACTCTGCGTACCAGAGGACAGTAAAACATCACTCATTTTTACTCATTTATCTGATTTAAATTTATATCCATACAACATTTATCTGATTTAAATTTATATCCATACAAACATCCCATCTCACACTATATGGTGAAAAAAACCAGGAATTTAACACGTATCCACTGCTTTAACACCTTTCCTTAACCAGGACAAACAGTTTTTCAAAATAAGGCATTTTCTCTCACCCTCAGATCATTTTTGGAGATGGAAGTATCACAAAATTTCAGGTTTTTTTTTAATGGTGATTTCATACCTAAACCAATCCCACTCCCACCATGCACACGCTGCTGTCTGCTGTCACCTTCCTGCTTCATACTTGCATATTCACTGAAGCACTTCATTAGTCTTTTTGTTAAATGTCGAAGTAGAAAGTGGCACAGGTCATTCAAACTTAGAGGTATTTACAAGAAAATCCTGTTGAATTCATCAGGATTAAATGAGACATCTGTCTATATACAACTTGCAAACCAGTCTGTTATCCCATGGAAACACTCCAAGACTTTGCAAGTTATGCTCGATAGCTCCAAAGCAAGAGAAGTTCATTAAACCTGATGAACTTCATTCAACACCCTGGGGAAGTTGATGCCTTCAAGTGGTTGCTGAATCTATGAAGCCAATTCCATTGAACTTCTCTCAGTCTTCAAGAACAAACACAGAAAACAGGACAAATGTGGTATGGCAAGATCTTATAATCAGTTCAGAGAGAAAAGGACGGCTCAGCCTGAGAAACAAAGCTGCAGGGAAGTCAGAGGATCAGGGGGTGCACTTTACAGGAACAGAGTCTGAAACTGTGTAGACAAGACAAAGTTAAAGAAAGCTGACTGGGCAGACTCAAAAAGTTGAGGCTACCATTTCTTGCAACTCCATCTCTCACTGCACCTCAGAACTGAATAAAACAAGTTTTCACCACCATGTTTATCCTGCAGATGCAACATCACTACATTTGATTTAAAGGTATAAAAACGTATAAGCAAGCACAAAAAAAGTATATGCTTCTATTCTGGCAATGGACCAAATTAAACTGTATTAAGAAAGATCCAACTTATAGCCTAAACCAAAAAATGTTGCAAACGCGTAACATATACACTTTCCATCTGGTTTTGTACACCACCTTTACCACTGTCACGAAGCAATACTGCTTTCAAACCTAAACTAAAATATGCATGTACTGCTGCATACCACTATTTCAGCAGCAAAATTTGACCTGGCCTTGAAATAAATGAGAAATGGCCATGTGGTCATTCACAGATTAGGGAAAAAAAAAAAAAAGAAAAAGAAAAATTAAAACCTACTACCACTTTTGAAGTTAAGCTCTACCTTTCCTGTCAGACGCTGTACAAGACTTTAGCAGTATGAATTCACTAGTGGTTAACACATCTAAAATGCACGTGAAATTTGTACCTTGCAAGGCATGTGATGGATGAATTCATAACTGTGCACTCAGTTGCAACTGCACAGATATAGCTTTAATGCTTTCCCTCAGGCTGTTTCTTCTGCCTGTCTCTAAGAGGCACACAGTCCTTCCTGTCAGCCAGTTGCCATTTGCTCGTTTTTTGTAAACGATGAGAGTTCCGACAGAAAACATGTGTGTATTATTTCAGCCATCAGATTCTGAAGAGAAGATTAACGGCCTCTTATATCAATCATCACTATGGGAATATCTATAATGCAGGCTGAATGTTGTAAAAAAAACCTGAAAGATCCAAAACCTTATTTTCTAGGTTATTATTCAAGGCCTTATTTTCTACCTATTTTCATTTAAGAAAACTCCCTAATAATACACTTATCCCAAGCTTAACTATTAGATTATGTCAATGCAAAACTTCTTATTAAAGGGTTAAGTATTTCGGTGTTTAAAACAGGTATTAACTTTAATCCCCACAATATTTTAGAGGTAAACACAAACAGGGTTAAGAAATACAAACAAACATTTGACACATGTAAATAGGGACCTAGCCTAGATGGTCCTATAAATGCCTAAGCAGTAATCATCCCACTGAAGTCTAGGGATGCTGAAAGTTATAATCACTTCACTTCTGCAGATAACGTCAAACTTTGTTTTCTGAAGTGGTCTGTGAATAACTATGTTTACCTTTACAGCTCTTTAGTCTAGGACACAGTAATTCCAGTAAGTGTTCCAGTCACATACCAAAACAAACTTCACCTCAAGCAGTTGTCTTCCCCAATCCAAGCTCCACTAGGTCAACATACTGCCATTCTGACCAGATCAAGTCTGCTGCAACTTGATCACAAACACAAGAATACATGGTGAAGAACTGTTACTTTAATGAGTACAGGTCATGAAGTCCCAATAAGAATTTTTAGTAGAAAAACCTCTATCTGTTTTATCTTTTGGAGCAAAGGGGACGGTGGTGCAAGAGTTTACTAAATGGAAATGTGCCTGATTTTGCTGCTACTGACATCATTGAATCTTACTGAAAATACTGTCCCTCTCTCTGGAAATACTTAGCTTAGAAAAATAAACACATTTTATGCCATGGTTCTTAACCACAGAATGTGCACATGCTAGAACACGTTAGCCTAATTCTAATCTTCTGGGTCATTAAAAAAATTAAGCTAATGCAAAGATGCCATTCTAGAAACTCAGCTGGCAGAGTTACTCTACGAATCAGTTGAGGGCAAGCCTAGCGAGAACTCAGATCACCTTTTGGCAGCCTCCGTGGAACTACAAAACCTAAAACAATAGCACTTTAAAGCTGTGTCACCAGGTACTGGATTCTCAGCGTGCAGAGGTGGAGCACTACAGGAGCTCACAGCACCTGGCAAAGCAGACACACATATATCAGGGGGCTGGAGCATCTCTGCCACAAGGACAGGCTGAGGGAGCTGGCGTTGTTCAGCCTGGAGAAGAAAAGGCTCTGGGGAGACCTAACAGCAGCCTTTCAGTACCTAAAGGTGGCCTACAGGAAGGCTGGGGAGAGTCTGTTCACAAAGGCCTCCAGTGACAGGACGAGGGGCAATGGATTTAAGTTGGAGAAGAGCAGATTTAGATTGGATATTAGGAACAAGTTCTTTACTCTGAGGGTGGTGAAACACTGGAACAGGTTGCCCAGGGAGGTGGCCCAAGGCCTCCAGCTTCTCTACCTTTGGAATATATTCGCAGTAACATACAGAACTGCTCCTTACTGCCTTAACCCCCACAACGCTGGGAATAATTTTATTATTACAAAAGACTCTTTCCACCCAGCACCTCCGCAGTAAAAGAACAACTCCAACGATGCAAAAGGTCCCTTCCAACCTTGATAATTCTACAACTCCAAGCCCTCCAGGCCCGGATCTTGCCTCCCCGGCCCACCCCGAACCCCATGGAAAACCACCACAGGAAAACACCAGTTTCCCCGGGGAGAAGCGAGCTGGGACCAGCGGGAGGGACGGACAAGACAGACAGACAGACAGTCAGGCCAGGGCTTTCCCTGTCCCTCGGTGCTGACAGTCCCCAGCGGCCTGTGACAGCTCCAGCAGCCGCAGAGACCGGCCGGGCACCTCAGCTCGCACCTCGCCGGGTGCAGGCCCCTCGCAATCCCCTCAGAAAATTCTCCCTCAGGCTCTTTTCTCTCCCCCCTCCTCCTCACCCTCCGTGTTGGTTTCGGGGTCGAAGCGCTGGCCACAACCCCGGTTGTAGCAGAGCAGCGACATGGCGGAGCGGCCGGAGCGGCTCTTCCTTCCCCGGCGGCTGAAGAGAGCGAACGGAGCCCGACGGGGCGGGGAACCGGCAGCCGGAAAGAGCCGTCCGGAGCCTTCCGGAATCTTCACGAAGCTTCGGGGGGAAAGGGAAGGGGAGACCGGGCAGCCGCAGCTGCGCAGGCGCCAGGAAGCGAAGGGAGGAGGAGCGGGGGGGGAGATGGCGGGTCTCGGAGCGTCTGCGCAGTGCGGCGCGGAGGCGGTGGGTTAGGGGGAGGTGCTGGATAGTAATACTGTGACCGGGAAAGTGTGTGGCTTGCTCGGCCACCGGCAAGGCCGGCGTTAGGGTAAAGAGTCGCTGGAAAGTCCTCTGGCCGCAGTAGAAGTGATTGCTTCAGGCCTCAGGCCGGGCTCCTCAGTGCCGCGGCCGCCGCTGAGGGAGCCGGGGCAAGGGCGGGCTCCGGAGCCGCCGTGCGGGGGCTCTGAGGGACAAAAGGTTCTTAAGTCACGTAAAAAAATACTTGGCTAGGTAAAAAGGCTGTATTTTAGGAAACTCTTGAACACTTCCTTCCTAAATGTCTGTAAGATGTGAGATTGATTTTTGGAAAAGTAGTATTGTGTGTATATTGAAAGGATGTTATTTTTCACAGAAGCATCAGAAATCGTAGAATGGTTAGAGTTGGAAGGGACCTTAAAGAAAGATGATCCAGTTCCAACTCCCCTGCCATGGGCAGGGGCACCTCCCACTAGAGCAGGTTGCTCCAAGCCCCATCCAGCCTGGCCTTAAACACTTCCAGGGATGGGGCAGCCACAACTCTGGGCAACCTGTTCCAGTGCCTCACCACCCTCACAGCAAAGAATTTCTTCCTAATATCTAATCTAAATCTCCCCTCTTCCAGTTTAAAACCATTACCCCTTGTCCTATCACTAGACTTCCTGACAAAGAGTCCCTCTCCTGTAGCCTCCCTTCAGATCGTGTAAGGCTGCTGGAAGGTCTCCAGGGAGCCTTCTCCAGGCTTCTCTGATGATCTTTGTGGCCCTCTGCTGGACCTTTTCCAACAGGTCCATGTCCTTTCTGTGTTGAGGACTCCAGAACTGGACACAGGACTCCAGGTGGGGTCTCGTGAGTGCAGAATAGAGGGGGAGAATCACCTGCCGTGACCTGCTGGTCACGCTTCTTTTGATGCAGCCCAGGATATGGTTGGCTTTCTGGGCTGCCAACACTGAATGTTTTCTCAGTTCCTTGAAAGTTACCCTGGGTGCTCCCTCCTGTCAGCTGTCCAATTTATGTCCTCTGTAGTGTCAACTGCTTTGATGTATTATAATAGGTTATATGTAATAATTATAACCAGCTATATTTCTGCAGGCAAATACAAATTGATTTCTGCTAATTAAGCATCTGCTGCCTAGCTTGTAAAATGGAAATGCCTCGATGTTCATACAGCATGCAACAAATCCTGAAGCAGGTGTGGCTACACTGAGCAGGTGAAGTGATCCCTACAACTGCTTCTTTAAGGGGAACTTAAGGAGACAAAAAGAATTATCAGGAGACTGCTTCCAATGTAGCCCTAAACTTCTGCAAACTTGTAAGATTATGTGAGGTGCGCTCCACTTGCTTCATTGTCTGTGTGTTTTACATAAACATAAATATATTCTTGGTCAAGAAACGCGTTTGATTAAGTCACCAAATACCAAGCCTTTGCTTCTGATCTGCTGCTCCCACTGGGGCCAGTCATAAGTCCAGGAGGATAAGGTACTTATTTTGCTATTTGCCAGGAGCATTTTAATGTATAAGTACATGTGGTGGTAGCAGTTTGGAAAGAAAGAGGAGAATTAAGTGTATAATTAGGTGTTATGCTTTTATATAAAAAGCATTTGAGTTGTTTCTGTGTGTTCGATATCTTATAAGGAGAAGATTTATGAAAACATTGCACAATCAAAGTAGATGCATTTGCATTGTTATTGTAGGGCCAAGAGTTGTACTTAAAGCATGACATTTACCTTATTCGCTGGCAGTGAAAGTAGCACACAAGAATGAAAGTCCAATTTATATCCGTAAAATAAGTTTTATGATATTCCTGTGGCTATGATTTCATTTCACCCATACTTCTGTTTTAGAAGGAGCTAACATTTTTTGGTTTTGTACAATGTGAGGAAGTTACGCTTCTACAGAGACATCAGCTTTTTCTGTTCTGAAAATATTTGTATAAAATTTCAAAAAGCATTATTTTACCAGCATGATGTTTACTGGATTAAATGGTAGCATTCCTGTGACCTTAGTGATGGAGTTTGTTTCAGACACTTGACAAAGAAAACTTGGGAGAAAAATAGGTTTTAAAATCCATATAGTGCCCAAAAAATATCATGTGGTGCTGTTCCACACCTCATGACTATCTCATTGTTACAGAGACATGACTTTAGATCTTCCAGAAACAAATCCATCAAGAATGTATTTGTTTTGTAGTTCAAAGTTCTGTAGTGTATCACATTAAAGAAAATGAAAAACTAATCTGGAAACTCAGTTTGTTGTTGTTTCTAACACAAACCCCATCAGTCCTCTGAAGATTACCGAGCTGTATCTGTCATCTCTTTACATGATGTTAAATGGACTGAGCTTTTTGTTTCACAGAACAGTCTACAAACAAATAGTTGTTTGTAATTGAGTCTTTTGAAATCACATGTATTGTGCCTTCACAAAACGCTACAGATTCATAGTATACAATAATAACCACAGAGAAGTCTGCATAGCTTCAGAAAGGCAGTTTCCACGCCTGATAGGAAGACATAATAGATTTTTCAACCCAGTTTTGAAGATTTAGAGACTAACTTGTTCAAGTAAGATTTAGATAATCGTGTTGTGTATGATAATAGACTTTTAAACCTCATTTCTTTCTGTAGATTTTGTGTAGAAGCTTGTTTTTAATTGAGATTCAGAATGATGCAGAATAGCTGTCTGATGGTTTACCAAACTGGATTTTGGGTCCCTAGCACTTAAAACATTGAAAGTATGTGTATTATTTTTGATGAGTTTTGTACTTTAGTTTCAGTTGCAAAGTCTTCCAGAGTGCTATGCAAACTTTTATGATGTCTTTAACAAATGGGGTTTGTATTTGATGTCCTGAGATATCTGAAAAATAGTGAAATATTTGCATTCATACAGCTTTTTTTAAGTTTTATTTACACATGCTCTATTTTTCTTATATTAGAAATTCTACACTTAAACCAATATAGAAGCAGTGTTCTACAATGATGAGGAGAATGTACTCTTGCTCTGGACTTGTACATGTTCACAGATTTGGATAGACTTAAGAAGTTGGTGGGAAGTAGTCGAAGCAGTCTCTCGTTAGTATTGATGGTAAGTGCACAGCTTCTTTTGCTGATCATTGATAATGACAGAATGTTAGAAATGTTCTGATCAAGGGGAATTTTGAAGTAATTCTACAGAAGTTTAAGACTTGATCATAGTTTGTATAATTCCATGGAAAACTTCCCCTCTTGATACGGGGTCACTGAGGCTAACAGAGAGAGATAGGAAAAAATCAGTGGCCAGGAAGGGAAGCTATACATCTGTAATCCAGAAATCAGGTCCAGAGTTTAAAGAATTGTGATGATTGATGGGCTTATTGCTATTATTATTCCACAACTGGAAGCTTTAAAAGGATGGTTGGTTTTGTATGGTATCTATTTGTTTTATGTGTGTGTGTATATATATACGTATATATAAAACAGAGTGTCTTTCAAGCACAGATTATATATCCGAACCAGGAATTGCTCCAGGAAGTTCCCATGCCTTTCAGAGGGTCAAATTAGATGATCAGGCAGTGAAAATAAGTTGCTCTTGTGGTGAAGGAGTTCAATCCCTTTTTCTCAGGGAAAATCCTTTTTAATTTGGGATTTGTTATCCACAGTCTGGACCAGAAGATTGAAGTGTCACAGCTCCACATTCATTGTGACAATATTTTCTTCTTCTAAATCCTCTCTGCTTCTCTCAAAGTGGTAATTGGACAGATTGAACTAGTATAACTAGAAATGTCTGTTGCCTTTTAGAAAGCAGAGCTATTGCCCATTCTGTGAACCCATGAAAAGTGTTTGCTTAGTATTCCTGGAAGATGACCACTGTCATGTGAAGCTTTTTCATCCTTTACATCTGCTTACTGTGAATTAGTATGCATTGTAATACTCTTAACATCTATGCTCCTAAAAATAATAGTTCAATACTATGGAAGTTTTCAGTTCAAGGCATTCTGTACCAAGCAGGAAGCCTCTACCAAGAATTGTATTTGCTGCTTTGGACCAAACAGGCTGGTGAAATAAGCAGTCAGTGGTGTTGAATTCTGTCAAAAGATAGATTGCAGAGCAATTCTTTGTCAGAAACAGCCTTAGGCAGAAGTGGTGCCTGTTCATTATGCTCTAAGCTTGAAAACACGTTATCAAATCTGGTGTAGTTTAGAGATGTTATCCTCAGTTGGCTCTCACTGCTAGGTAGCATGTCACTATACTCTTCCCTTGGACACAAATACTTTGAGTGTCCCAACATGCTGAGTGTGTTTTCTGGCTGATAGTGGAGGGGTTTATATTTCCTTTTATTTTTGCATAGAGCTAGATTCTGTTTCCTCTGCCGAAAACCACCTTGAATTTCTACCAATCAGATGTCATCCCATCTCACCAATGTTTAATGGAATTTATACATGAAATGGTCACAAGTTTTCAAGCATTTTAAACAGCAGGTTTTCACTGTAAAACCCAAATCTGTAAAGAAACAGTTTGTTTCAGTTCACTTCTCAAAATGCAGAATTTTCTGACCTTGTTGCCAGTTTGTTTGGTGAGAGGCCTTGGGTCTTGCTGTCTGCAAACCAGGATGCTGTTCATGCAGAATTGCTAAGCCTAGGACTGCAAAAAAATCCGAACTAAACCAGTTTGGAATAAAGTTGACAGAGGGTGGGGAGAAGATTGCAGAGACTCTAGCTCCAGGCTTGTGCTGCTGTGTGGGTGGCACCCAAATGTTTTGGCTTCTTGTTTAGTAGCAAAGGGCATTTTAGGTTCCCTCAACTTTGTTGGAACAGACAGGTAGTTCTTGAAACTTAAAGGGATTCTGGGGACTTGTTGAGAGTCAAGGCAGGTAGCTCTATTTCAGACCTGGAAATACCAAAATGTGAAATAATTAAGCAAATCCTTTAGAAAGCTTAGCAGAGGTTTAAATACAAACGTAAATCCCTGAAAAGCTAAGAGAGTCAAAAGCCTGCAGAGTTTGCTAGAAACTGTCCAGTTCGACTGAAAATGCTCAGATTTGATGGGCAGAACATCTTAAAATGTTACATCTTGTGGAGAAGTAGAACAACTGGCTTTTTAGGAGAGAGTATTTTTCTCCACCTCCTGCGATTGCTATAGCTAACATTTTTTAAATGCCAGTTTTTCCCAGGAGGTAAGAGAGATTAAACAGCACCCGCTTTTAATAATCCACCTGAGTGCTTGCTGCTAAAACATGGCCTGGATTTGCGTAGGTGCTTCATTAAGGCTCACCACCTGCCTTTGATATCTGGCTTTAGCATAGGCTCCCTGTGTGATCATAAGATTTCATTTAAGGCAGAATTTTCAAAGGTGTCATCTAAGTAACCTGGGTGCCTGCATTTCATTTTGAAAGAGGCTTAATCACTTATGCATGGATTCTCGAGGGGCCTTTGAAACCTAGAAAACATGATAATTTTTAATCAGTTTTTAGAAGTCTGCTTTCAGATCCTGCCGAGGAGACTGGAAATTTCGATACTGAGTTCAGTGGGATATAGGTTAAGTCCAAATAATGCATTGATGCCTCCCTATTTAAGTTTTTCTATGCCTTTGACCTAGCAGCAGACAGTGAAACCTCTTTGATGTGATCTGTACAGCCATTCTGTAAAATGTAACAACTTGCAATGATGTGTGTTTTATAATCATCTTTTTCATCCTTGCTGCAGCTGAAACAAGGATGAAATACAACAGAATCTGTGAATAATGAAACATAAATGCTATGATGAAATTTAAAAAATTCATCTCCCTAAGTGAGGGGAAATACTCAGATAATTCATGCAGGTACAGATAGCACACTAATTCTGTGACCCAAAGGTATTTAAAAATAAAGTCGATGATTCCATGAATACTGGTGGCAGAAGAACAAAACCTAAATATAGATCAGTTACTTAAAAGTTAGTGTGTTGTATCACCTTCACTTTAATTTGGTGGATTTTTGTACTATCACCAAACTTGGTGTTTGAGCTTCTATTTGCTCCATTTCCAGCTTTTTGTCCTTTTACCTTCTTTTATCCTGGAGGGAGCTGACACAACTAAACCTGTTCTTTGTGCATGGTGAGGGGGAGTTCTGACCTATTTCGGCAAAAGCAGCAAATTATATTAGAAGAAGTGGCTGGGTCTTATTTCTTGAAAATAAGGAGGGTCTGTAAACCTGTACTCTTTGCTCATGTGATTGCTCACAGGATTGCCAAACTAATTCAAGGTGCTGTCTTGGGAAGTTCCCTAAATCAGGTGTTTTTTTTAAAATAAATTTATTTAAAATATATAAATATGAAGTTCTTAATGTTTATCATCATATTTCTGAACCTTTGACCTTATGGCTTCAGGCTTTTCTTCAGCTGAAGGCTAGATAGTTCCTTAAAAAGAAATTATAGAATCGTAGAATGGCTTAAGTTGAAAGGGACCATAAAGATCATCCAGTTCCAACACTCATGCCATGGGCAGGGACACCTCCCACTAGAACAAAGTGGTCTTTGATGGCTCAAAGCCCCATCTAGCCTGGCCTTGAACACTTGCAAGGATGGGGCGTCCACAGCTTCTCTGGGCAACTTGTTCCAGTGCCTCACCACCCTCACAGTAAAGAATTTCTTCCTAGTGTCTAATCTAAATTTCCCCTTTTTCAGTTTAAAACCATTACCCCTTGTCCTATCCCTACACTTCCTGACAAGGAGTCCCTCTACAGCTCTCCTGTAGGCCCCCTTCAGATACTGGAAGGCTGCTCTAAGGTCTCTGGAGAGCCTTCTCTTCTCCAGGCTGAACAACCCCAACTGTCTCAGCCTGTCCTCATAGGAGAGGTGCTCCAGCCCTCTGATCATCTTTGTGGTCTTAAAGCAAAAGACAGAAGTGCTGATTTGGTTACATAACTTCAGACATCTAAGAATAAATTGTGGCAACGGTAGAGAAAGTGTTAGTACAGCTAACAAGACTGTCACCTGGATTATGCTCTTTTTGCATTCAATTTGCTATAAGCATTTGTATTCAAGTAGAAGTAGTCATCCAGAATACTGAACTCCTTTGTTTATAGTACTGTGAAGCTAGTGAGACTGGATCATCTATGCAGTGGGAGAAGTGTGCAAAAAATTTTACAGGACTGCACCTTTTGTGAATTACACTTTCAGCAGTGCAAATAGTTGATTTGTCTGTTCGTTGATAACTTGATGAAATAGATTGGATTGAACTACTACCCCCCCCTCCCCAGATTAGAAGTGGAAAAAAAGGACTTTCATGTCAAGAGCTTTAATTTCAGTTATGATCAATTTACGTCTTCTTAATTACAAAGCAATGATTCTCAAATCCTTAAAAAAAATCAAATATTTAGATTTCTCTGCAATTTTTTTTTCTTTTTAACGTTTTGTAAAATGAAGGTGTAACTTTTTTTGTGTATTTCTGTATTGAAAAAAATGGGGCAGTACTGCATGAAGAGAGCAGGCTGAACAAACAGCAAACATGTTACGAGCTCTGTGTACGCTGGTTAAATAAGTGCTAAGTATTTCTGTCAGCCAGAAGGTGGTAGCAGAATTCTCCCGTAACAGCTCTGAATTGTGTTCCAGCAGGCATTCTCGATACAAAGTGATTTTGAAATGCAGTTCAGAAAACATATTTTTTTTTTAGTAGCAGGAACAAATAGCATTGACATTTTTTTCATTTGGCAGCATCTTTAAGTAGAAAAGTGTCTGCACTTACGCCTGGGATGTCATGCATCGGGAATGCATGTGAGATCTGTTACTTGGGTTTTGTCTCTGTTTTTTTGCAATTGTAATTATGATTTTTACAGACTTTTTAATGCCAAAGGGAGCCATTCATGGGATGAAATGACAAGAGATTTGTTTTGCTCATGGTATCGCAAGACTGGAAGATGTCAGTATCATGAGAAGACCAGATAGCACATTATTTCCATCCAGAGGAATTCTGTCATTCTTTCGCAGATAGGAACTCAAATGCAGAGAATATTATCCATCAGCTGGGACTGATGCAGCACTGCAGTCGTACTCTTAACAAGTGTAACAACTTGAAGATGCAAAGGCATAAATTTTATTACTGTGTTTTATTGTTTTGTGAGGCCCTTGTGACACTCACGTGACCCCCGTGCAAATGTCAAGAACTTTTCTTGACATTTTTCATTCCTGTTTCAGCGGAGACACTCTTCATCACTGAGAGAAACTTGTAAGAAATGCAGGCTCTGAAGCACAGCCCGACCCTCATTTTCTTCTGAACCATTGTATCACAGCTCTGATGATACCCAGTACTCCTCTGCAGACTTCTTTAAGAAATTGTTCTGTATCTTAGAGATAGTTTCTATGGTAACTATAGTCATGGAGGTTTTTTAACTTAGTGGACAGTTTGGAAATGGAGGGAGCAGAGTTTTAATGTGACATTAGGAAGAGTCACCACAATAAAATAAGCTGGAAAAATAAACCATTCTGTGCTTGATCTGTTTATCAGTAAACTGAAACAGCAGTTCAAGAGAGCATCAGTCTCACTGCCTGGCTTCCAAGGCAAGAAGGCTTGAGCTGCTGGAGCTACACAGGCAAGCAAAGAAAAAGGAAGAGCTCCAGAACAAGCCCCACTGTTCTTACAGTTTTGCAGCTGATGGTTGTCTTAAAATCAGCGGCTTTTTAGAGTGACTACAACTTTCATAGTCTCCTCCTGCCGAAGTTCTGTCAGAGAAAACCATTCTCTCAATATTACAACCATAAAGCATTATTTCCTGTGTGCTCATCTCTCTGTTTCTTGCTCTTCACAGTGTAAATATAAAGTTGTTTGGGGCAGTGTGTACAGGACAGTGTGTATGGAACTGACAGTGGAACCACAACAATTACAGTAATAAAGACACTCAATGAGATGATTAGAACACAGCAAAAGATGGTGGGAAATGCAAATTTTGGGTAAAAAGAGATACAAATACAGATACAGAGTATAGATACCAGGATACAAATCTAGGAAGCATGGCTAAAAGGACCCAGTATGTATGTACTATGTGGAAAACGTGCCAAGATATTGAGATAATCACGACATCTGTTTTGCACATATGCAGGGAAAGCATATTCGTGGATAAGGTGTCTTTTAGGAAAAAATGTAAGTATTGCAAAGATGCCAGAAGTAAAATTGCCTGTGAATTACATTGTAACACCTGGCCATTTATAAAAAAAAAAAAAATAGAATACTTTTGCCAACAGCTCCATTTTCTGTTGAGGCAGGAACTAGGAGAGAGTTAACCAAAAATGAACTTATTAAATTAAAATACAAATATTTGTGTAATTAGCAATACATTTCCTTGGATTATACTTACAGATCATCACCAGTTCTCTGTCTGTATTTAACTGTTTCCTCTCAAAAGGAGACAAAACATTTATTTTGGGGAACCAAAACAATGATATGATATCAAAGTGAAGTGATGAAGGAAAAGATGTCATTAGTGGAGTGCTCTGGCATTTTTCAGCAATTACAAACAATACGTTATTCTTCTTTTTCTTTGCAATGTAGGGGAAAAAAAGACTATGTTATTAAAAAATGCTTTGTGAATGTGGAGTTCAGTTCAGCGTAGTACTGAAGTGCACAGTGACTGCCCTTTCAAATGTGCAGGGTACAAAAGCAGAATTTCTAGATAGGCACAAGTGAATAATTTAGAAATCATATGTAATTCATTTATCTCCAAGTCTGAGAGAAGTCCTAATGAAGTTCAAAGTTGTTACCATTTGCTTTAAATTGGTAGTTGGCATCTCCTTTGAGATTATTTTATCATCATATAATGCTGAATGACTACTGAAAAACTGATGTGCTTTAAGGTGCCATATGTTGGACACCAAATTAATTGGGGTATCTGAACTCTATTAGTCATCTGAAATGTCTTGGTCTGTATTTCTTGCTCTTACTGCCTGATTAATGTGGTTGTGGCAGGAGAGCAAGAGGGCAGAGAAGAAAATGGCAGTGCAGTTATTTGTGGGTAATGGTTCCATCTGGAGAGCAACGAGCACCACTACTCTTGCAAAGAGGCTGGAGCGGATGAACCTGCTGTGGAGTCGCTTTCCTAGAAATGAAGTGAAAACCCTGTTGCGGTAAAAAGTGGAAAAGACAACGTTCTGTAAAGTGTCCTCCGCTGACCCCTTTGAAATATTCCTTTGTTGCTGGCAGTGAGAGACCAAGTGAGGAATGAGGAGACCCAACTGCTGCTTGTCCTCCACACGGCTCCTGTTTCCCTTTATCCTCTAGCACTGATGGAAGCGGAGTCTGTAGCCTGTGTCTATTTAACTGTAAATAAATGGATGTGTCAGTCAGTGAGAAGTTTTAAAAAGGAGGAGAGTTGTGCAATTGATCATATGTAACCAATATGAGGAATGAAGCGCTGAAACTGCTGATGCTGATCCTGTTGTCAGGCATGAGTAATTTGAAGTAGGACTGGCAAAACCAGGGTACTTGTAATTTTAGCTGCCTGGCTGGGCTCAGTTCTCCAAAGGTGCATATGGTTTCATGACCAGGTGTTTAAGCTTAAATCCATAATAAAAATAATTAATTATTGCATAGAGTATTTGAGCAGGCAATTGATTACTAGAGGTCTAAAACAAAGTATCAGTATTTTTGGGTGAGAGATCCTTGTCTTCATATCTTCAGATCCTTGTCTTCAAGGATCTCCAGGATCCTTGTCTTCTCCTTGTGGCTGAAGAATAGACCCCAGTGGGTGCAAGTGGATTGCACACAGAAGTTGTACTGGTAGTAGAAGACCATAAGGGCTTTGGAACAGTTCTCTGAGCAGATGCTCCTGTGGAGAACAAGGGATATAATGGCCAAGTTTTCCTTAGGATGATCTCAGCACTGTAGGTCTGAAGAACAGTGTCATGCAGCAGTCCGTGGTGGTGGATGTACTTCTGAGCAATGAGAACACGTGAACTACAGAGCTTAGTTTCACCTGCTTGAGAATGTGTTTGTGGTCTAGATAAACTGACACGCTCAATATAAAAGGCATCTTATGTGATTAGGTTGACAGTAGATTTTCTTAATTTTGAGTTTATTTGGTGAAATTGTCTGGGGTTTTCTTCCCAGATTGTTGCTCAGTTCTCTAAGGTTGATGGTAGTTTCCTTTCCATGTCATTTGCCTTTATTACAGTGTGCCATGATCCCTGCTGAGCATCCTCATAGAAAACTGTGGCAGGAGCAAAATACTTACCTGCACACTGCAACCTGTTTCTGAGATCAAGGTGGTGAGATGTATATTTTCCTTACAATCTTCTAGTAATTTGAGTTACTATTCCACATTGGAAAAACAATCTCATCAGTAAGAGCTGTGAGATTTCCCTGTTTTCACAGTTACGTGAATGCCACCCTTCCTGAAGTAATAATCTCTTGTTAACCTTACATTTGCTGCTCTTTCAGATTTCACAGCCAGAACTGACACTGCTGACAGCTTGATAAACTGTTTGCCACTTACAATGGCTTTGCCTCTTCCAGAAACACTCTTTTCTGTGTATACTCACTTTGAAGAAACCCTCTGATTTTAATCTGAAGCTTCTGTACAAATTAGGCAGCCTTTGCTGCTGCAAAGTTACCAAGGTTAAAAAAATGTGAAATTCTGGCCCAAGAAAGTGTTGCCCATCATAAAAGAATGGTTTGTGTGGAAGAATAGTTCTGCAGAACTAATAATATGGCAGCACCTTGATGTAGGTCCTAGTTTCATGTATGGGTTTTGGCAGTAAGATGATACAGGTGAAGATGTGGTTTGCAGGTTAAATTATAGCTTTTCATTTCATGATCTGCTTTGATAATTTTCTGCTTGCTTTTTAGATAACTTGGTGACAAATTTACCGACAGGTGGTGCTGCTGCACTAAATCCAGAGTATTCTGTCTTGATTTTGGGAAAGGAATGCTGGCACTTGTATTTCAACAACCCAGCAATTTCTCAGGCTCTAAGAAAAATATTATGAAATATTACTCGGGTATAATCTTTTCCATGTATTCCTGGGAACATAATTACAATAATGAATCAGGATCTTTTATTGTAACAGTGTTATTGTGCTTGTATATAACATCTCTGAAAACAATTAGACTCATCCCACGTGGGAAAAATCTTGGACTCTCTGACTCTCCTTGCCATAGTCTCTTGTAATATGGAATGAACATTTTTTTAATACTCGCTGAAGTAAGTACCTGTTTCCATACATAATGCCTGGGAACAGGGAGATAGAAAAATGCCTTGTCTGAGTCGTGGAAGGCAAGGAATTAAATCCAGGTAACTTGTGTCATACCTAATTTACTTGCTGTTGGTCAGGCGCTCCTTCCTTAGGAAATAATTTGGGAAAGGATGCATGTCCTGTCTGGCAGGAATCAGTGTAACATCGGAATGAGCAGGAATGTAGGTACGTTACCTCAGCCCTCTTTTCCAGAAGCACTGAGGCATAGCTATTTTATTACATTTGTTGTCATTAGTCAGGGCTACTGCTTGTTTGTCTGAGGCTACCAATAAACACAATGTGATTCATGCAAAACTGCTGGAGGGATGGCTAGACTCCAAAAGCACGGTTTAGCCTTTATTTGGCAGTTGTTTGCTTAATGCAGAAAAATGTGTATGAAAGCTATGAAAAATGCATCTGTGCTGTAACACACAGCTTGTAAAATCCACTTGATTTATCCCGCAGAAGATATTACAGTATGAAGGAATAATGAAGACAATGCCTACCTTCATTTTCTTTTATTTTTTGGTTATGCTGTCATCTTCCATATTATTGCAACAAATTCTGGCCTGCATGGAGTCATCTTGACTAACAAAATGTCTTTATAATCAAAGATGATCTGTGATTCTGAGCTTTGAAAAGGACATTTTTTTCCATCTAATTGTAACGTATGTGGAATTTTCTTTCCCTCATATTATTATGCTGATTTAGTCCTGAACTGTGTGAAAGAGATGCAGTGGCACAGAGCAGCAGAACGTTTGAAGAGGCATCGTTACCTCTCAGAAGTAGGGCATCGGCTGTCAGTACTGTGTTACTATTATAGGCTCATTATTGGCTCTGTCCTTTGTTCTGTGGGTCATCTGACACAATGCTTTCCTTCTTGGGGGCTTCTGAATCTCTGGGCCACTTTCTTGGGGTTCTTGGTGTTGGAGAAGTTATCAGAGAAAGGAAAGCTTACTGTCATAAATGTGATACATGTGGTTTCCAATGAAAAAAATAAATATAGTGTTCTACAAAGTAGTAAAATTTGAAAATCGTTGATCTAAATGATGCTTCCTGCAGAAACTGGAAGTGCAAGAGTGAGCACCACAAATGTGAAAATGTAGAAACAAAAGAGCTTCATGCTGGGAAGGAAGCTCAAATTTTTCTGACCTTGCCAAAAAGGGCTGAGAATTGTCTGCAAACCCCGAAATGGCAGTTCTGGCAATTGGATACACCTTCATTAGGATTTTAATTTGGATTGAGAGTACATTTTTGAAGTGAATCTCCCAATGATCCCAGATTCTGTACTTTCGTTCAAAGTGGTCTCAGAGCTAGAAACATCTTGGATGAAACCAGGCTGGAAGAGGTACTCCAGGAGCACACCTAGCCCATTTCAGTTGGTAGTGAGCATGCAGGAGGTGGGACAGGACTAGAAGCCTGAAGGAAACCCCCTGAAATGTGGTGTGGTCCACGTCCCCAGTAACAGGGCTTTTGGTCTGCTGACACAGCTGCTGCTTAGCTGGTAGCGTGCAATGGGGTTCCACCACTGGCCATGGCGAGGTTCTGGGCCAGTCTTCGTGTGGACATGTATGACAGCCTTCATGCCTTCGAAGGAGCCTTCTCTGAAACAGGTTGTCTCTTACAGATGTTTCTGTTATAGGTGAGACCTGAGTGGGCACTAATTAACTCTGTAATTGTTGGGGAGAGAACAGTGCTGTACTGAACTGAGCTCCAGCCAACCAAGGGGATCAGCATGGGTAGCAAGGGTCTGTAGCAGGTGGGACCTGCCATAGAGAAAAGGGACAGCTGAAGGGCCAGGGCCCAACTGGCTGACCAACAAGAAGCAAAAGTCTCAAGAAACTTGAGGAATGTGGTTTTCTCCCTGCTGGAGCCCCAGATATGTATTATTGTTCTTCTAAAATGTTTCTGTTGTCTTGCCCAAATATTTTATTTTTTAAAACTTCCAGGTCCTGGTAAACACAAGTTGGCTTAGCTCTCCTACATAGTGTGAATAATTCTTTTCATTCCTTGATATTGCTTCCTTCAGGGTATTTAAACTGTTTTATCATCTCCCTTCAGGCTCCTTTTATCTGACAGTATATATTAGACTCCTGTTTTCTCTATTTTTGTGTCACAGTCTCCAATCTTGCTTTCATTTATTTGCCTATCTCTGTCTTTAAATATGTGGGATAAGCTGGCACACTGATATGGCATTTTGCTAAGGTAATAGGAAATTTCATATAATTCTAGGCAGATCATTACTGCCTTGTATAAAGCCCCTCAAGATTCAGCTTGGACTGTTTTAAAGGCACCTGCTGTTCTAGTTTCTTTTACGTAGCCAGCTTTGTTAAATTATATATCTAACGGAGAAGGTTTTGGGTTTCTTTTTCTTTTTCTTTTTTTTTTTTTAATTTTATATCAGCAAGTGAGATCTGCAGAAAATGTGTTTATTTAAGTGACAAGTTGAAATTCTCTGAAATATTTTTTTTACATGATATTTGTTTCCTTTTGCTTATAGAGTAAGTCTGCAAAGTCTGCAGCCCTGCAACAGGACTGGTATGGATGTCTTTGCACTTGGGCATAATCTCATTAGTATCACCAGGTCTTTTTACAGTCATTAAGGTGCACCAATATAAATCCAATTTAGGGATTAAGACATAGCTATGACAACACACAAATCAAAAGAAAAGCCTTAGCTAAGGCAGTGATGCGTGGTTGGAAGATGAGAGGCAGCAGGCATATGTGGAAATCAGAGATTCTCAGGTTGCCCAGAGATGTTGTGCAATCTTGGTGTCTGGATGTTCCCAAGACCAGACTGGATAAAGCCCTGCACAGCCTCGTGTGACCTCAGCTCTGACTCTGCTTTGGGCAGAAGGTTGGATTAGAGGCCTGAGGTCCCTTCCAACCTGAATTTCCTTATCGTCCTATGAAAAAGAATGACTACAGATCTACATGGTGATGTATGGGAAAATATTAATAGATCACAGGAGTAAATTAGTGTTTACTGAGCTTCCTTCCATAGTCATTACTATACTATGTTTGTACCACCTCATGAAAGAACAGATTTTCATTTCTTTAACAGCTGGGATCAATCAGTTGCTCCCATAATACATAGGATGGAATATTTTGCTGGTAATACCTTCAAGATGGCAGAAACAAACTTACAAACATCTATAGATCTTCATGGTTGAAAATAGAGCCTGATTTGGAACTATAGTGCATTTTATAGGTAGCTTGCTGAAGCAAATAAGCTTTTATATGACCATTTGAATCAGTCAGGATTTATCACTGTGAAGGGGCCAGGGTGATAAAATATAACAGGGCATAGACTCCCTACTAAACAATCTTCTAGTCTGCTTTAAAGCCGTTGTAACATTTTATAATCCTATAGCAAATTCTGTAGCACCTTTCTGTAAAGGTATGGATTGTCTACTCACAGAGAATAACCTTATGTTCTGAACTATCAAAACTATAATTTTTGGGGGGGTTTTGTATAGAAGCCACCTCTATATTGGTCATATAGGAAACCATATCAAGTTCTGTCCAGACATTTAAAGTGTCCACTGGAGCTTCCTGTTCAGGAAGTGTTACTGAGGATCCAACACACTGGTGAGTGGAACATCACAGAATTGACAGACAGCACTGTTGAGTCACCTCAGTTGAGTGTAGGGGATGTAGTTACTCACCTTTCACAGACGAGTCAACTGAGAACATCAAGTCTAATGATCTTTAAATTATGAAAAGAATTATTTATTGTCTTACAGCTAGAGAGTATGGTATATTCAGCAGCAGGGCTTTTTGTTTTCTTCTCATGTATGGTGCTGAAAATAATTGAGCATCAAAAAATCCTGTTTAGGATTGTAATAACAATTAATCAAAATTGAGCATGTTATGAAATATGGCTTGGATGTTCATATGATGCAAATCAGCTCTTGTTTGAAATCAATAGAGCTGTGGCAATTTATGCCAGCAAAGGGCTTGGCTCTTTTTCTTTTGAATGAATAATATACCCAAGTATTAATTTTTCTTTTTTATAGTAAGTGCCAGAGTTCCACCTGTTCATTCACAAAGCTGTGGAACACAACTGGTTGTTAACCACTCTGTCTTTCAGAATTCAGTGCTTTCTAGGATAGGCTTTCTCATTGTCCATTTTAAGCTTCGGTGTCACTCAGGTGAAATAATATAATCGTGAGTTCAGTGATGCTGCTAGTCTGAAATTAAAAGTTAAACAGGACTAGAATCTTTGTTTATCTGTGCCTCCAAAAATATGGTGTAATGCTCATGAAGTCTTGAGTGTTACAGTAGTGTGAAATAATTCCTACCCTTGTGTGTTTACTGACATGAAACAAAACAGCGGGTCTGGGCTGATGAGGAGCTGTTTTTTGACAGAGGTGGAGAAGTACTTTGTCAGAAATAATGCTGCAGCATTGTAGCAGCAGCACAGCAGATATCAGCAGGAGGCCTTAAAGAGGGGGTGCTGTTTATATTTTAAAGCATAGCTGGTTTCATTTGTTCATCCACACATTCCCACAAGCACATACAACACCAAAATGTGTATGTCCAAATAGTTTGTCTACCCTCAGAGCAGCAAGATGCTGGTGTGCAGGCAGGCAGACCGCGATTCCCTGGGGTGACATAGAGGACAAGAAACAGGATGGTTTCTCTTCACATCTTCTGGGTTCATCTTAGGTTGATGATTTTGGATACACCTCTTTTGGTCTCCTTATAAAATGACAGGGATTATTCTCTGCATCCTGTCCCACCTGTGAGTCATTAGGATTTACTCACTATCATTTGTTTTCCAGCCTGGGTACCCTGAGAAGAAACACTGAGATGTGCTGGGATCTTGGTAACTTCCTGATCTAAGTGACATCAACACATGTTCTTCTAGCCCTCCTCCTGCCGTGTGATCTTTGATGTGCTTCTAGACCCATACATTTTATTCATACTGTTCTAAACATCTCTACTGCAATTTTCTACATCACACACTGTTCTCCTAATTTTTAATGTAGACATTTATGATGAGCTGTGATGCTGAAAAATACATTAATAGGACCATTACTGAACTGATATCCAACTTTTTTCATAAATTGTCATATTAAATATCAATATATCCTCACTGATGTATTACTTTTCGCTAGACAGTATGTTGCAATAGCAGGACTATGACAAAGGTACATTAAGCTTGTCTCTTGCTTAATCCATAGTTGAAAATACCTCATAACGTGGGTAATTGCTGTTTAAAATTAGCATAATCTGTATCTCTTCTTATTCTTGGGACTGAATTAATCTCATCTAGGCTGACATTTGCTTTTGAAGCTCTGAGTTAGTGGTGAAGAGAAATGGGCACTTCTAAAGTGCAGTTCTTATGGCTTGTTTTAGAAACCGACTTTACCAAAAGAAAAATAACCACTAAAAGCATTTATTTTCCCTCACTGATTATAAAGGAAACCTATAGAGAGTAGTTCAAATACAGAAATCTACATTTACTTAGTAAATATAACCCCAAATGTTTGCTTTGTATAATAATGGCTCCACAACTATTATTGTGACCAGGTATGGACAAAATAAAATTTGGCTGCCACCCCCCAAAGAGTCATATCAGTGATGGAAATATTTCTGGACTATAAAGAATTTGAATTAAAGTGTTTTTTCCATATGTGTAGGATGGAGGGATTGACTTCCTTTGGGGTGTAATTAAACGTATTTCCATTTACTGTAGGGGGACAAAATCCATTCAAACAAAGGGAGGATTTGATCCAGAATCTCTGTATTTCATCTGGCATGTGATAAAAATCAATCAAATGACTCCTGCTCATTTTGTATTCAATTTTCTTCTTAATGATACCTAAATTGATAAACTGTTTAGCTCCTCTAGCAGGTGGAGATCAGCACCCATCACAATTATCAATGGTAATTGTTTTGTAGCTGCTGTGTCTCTAGTATTTAGTTTTTTAGTGGTGACTACCCTAGTTTTGAATGACTGCTCCCCTTTCTGGTCTAAAGGCTCAGATTTTTAAAGGCTCAGATCATTTTCCAGATGACTGATGTCCATCTTTGTCATCACTGATGGTAAGTTGTAACAGCTGTGAAACTCAGTTCAATTATTATGGCCCAAAATTACAAATGTGGCTACTCATTTTCAGTGCTTACTTTGAAATACTTGTGCCCAGCCAAGAATGTCATGGGTCTTCCTGATGACATGGCTGACAGCTCCACTCTGGTGTTTGAATACCCTATGGATCCAAAGTAGTGCTATATGCCTAAGTTTAGGCAATTGAATCCTGATCCAGCTGCTTTTGAAATTCTTGGACAAAAATACCAGGCGGGCTTTTTCAAGCCCTGTTTCAGTAAGGTAAAGGAGAAAGTAAATAATGTGTCATGAATGAGATTTCCTTTGAATGACTCAGGGCTCATTCTTCTACTGAAATCCACCTTTCCCGCCTCCTCAAGACTCCAAACCCCAAGCTCTTTTCAACATATGTAATTACTGTTATATCTGATCCAGATGTTAAGAAATAACAAACTGGTATTAAAAGATCTGTGGAAACATTTCAGCAAAATTCAGTGAAGATGGTCACAAATGTACGCCGTCCGATGCTGCAGTCAGTTTTTGACTGTAGCTCATCTTAACAAAACAAGCCTGATTCTTTCTTTTTTTCTTTTTCCTTTTTTTTTTCCTTTTTTATTTTTCCCCTATTTTTTAATGCTAATTTGTTCATACGAAAGACCTTAGCAAATCATCCACTCGTTATGTTCAAAGAGCTTCCCTACAGGAAAGACTGAGTTCTTTGCAAAAGCATGTAAGATCAGGAACATTGGTTAATATTTACTGGCTCACAACAACAGATGCTAAATAATAATGTGTTGCACAGCAACACGAAAGTCAGAATATTGCACAAAACTACAATTAGTCCTCGAGACTTTCCTCTATTTGTAACCAGTTCTGCCCGAAGCAGATAAAGAAGAGAGGGGATCTGAAACAAGTGCTCCTTCAAAATAAGAGTTGATGGCAAAAGGAATGATTGTACCACGTGCCATTTGAAATTGAGAGAAATTCTGTAAGAGTTAAGCTTGTCCACAGGCCAAAGCTCCTGGAAGCACACTCAGTCCCAGAGCCCTGCTGCAGAGTGAACTCCCATGAGGTGACAGTGACAACAGCACAGGTGTTTAAAGGAGATGCCCTGTGTTGGTGGCAGCATGAAGAGTGCATTTGAGAGGCCAGCCTAGCAAAGACTATTCAGCTTCTGAGGGAAGCTCTGTTTGCAAGAACTATTAATATCACCGTGTGAAGTAGACTTGATGACAGTTTGTACAGCCTTTCTGTAAAAGGATGAGAATATGCCGTGGCTTTGCTGTTCACATTTCCCATCATCCCAAGTCAGTATCAGGTGAAGATGCTGGATGGAGATGAAAAAAACGTGGTTTAACTTTCTTGTCAGGAAGGTCTTCTGGAGTTTTTTTGTTCCTTTTTCTTTAGAGAAGACCTTGCTACATCTGCTGAGGGGAAGCCTTGACAAAAATTGAAGAACAAAAATTATGAAGGAGGAAGTCCTTGAAGTAACATTCTCAATAATGCTTCCCATCATGTTGACTCTATCATTCTAATTTGCAGCAAAATTGACAACACACTCTTTTGTGCTGATTTAGCCCCTTGTTTACTGAGTCAAAAAATATGATTTTAGCTGTACTGAAAAATGCTGATTGTGAGTTCTGTTGCATTATGTCCGTAGTCTTGTTATTAGTGCTACGCTTTCATATTGCTCAGCATAATGATCTCCCTCCTACTGCAGTCCATGCTGAAACTTTGCACAGCAAAGATCAGGTCTTGCCTTTCTTAGGTATGAAGTTCATTAGAGCCAAAGGCTCAACAGCAACTGATAGCAAGATCAAGCCCTGAAATTTGAATTAACCTTTGCCAAATCCGTAGTCAAGGAAATAAACATTACTAATGGTATAGTTTCTCCCATCTACAACCATAACTCTGAAAAGCACATTTGGAATAGTGCAATATTTAATGAAATCTGAATTTTATGTATGACAGATGCTGGCCCAGAATGAATAAGGCAGAACATATTCAGTATTTTCAGGCAGAACGTGGTATCAAAGCTGAAGACAAACCTTCCCTGACTTTTAAGACATCTCTTTTGGAAACTGTATCACAGCCTGCCTTCAAAACCCCTATCATTCTTAATTAGATCACGGTTGAATATCGATAGAGTATCGATAGAGTAAATATCTGCATGGTGATGCTTTATCAGAACCTCTTTGGATTTGCGCCTTCATTGCATTATGTTTTTGTAGTCCAGTGTGTAGAAAGAAAATGCCTAGATGTTGCTATGCTGCATATTTCATGTCAGAAATGCTGGGAAAAATATGCGGAGGTGAAGGGGGAATTCTGCTTTCTGCAAATAGCCAATATAAGCTGTGTACATCATGTAAACCCTGTGCATGGCTTAAGTAACTGAAGGTTGTCTGCTAGATGTCTTCATAGAATAACAAATTTTACTAGTGTTGTTAAAACGAGTGTTTAAAAGTATGGAGAAGAATTTAAAAGTTGGCCGTGGAGCTCTTACTCTGAAATTTTTCACACAACCCTGAATCTGTGGAACTATTTGAATGGCACAGGTAGAAACAGGGTAATTTACCTGCCCTGACTGAAGCACCCGTAACTTTGAAGACCAAATCTGAATGAATCATCACAGGCTTCTTCTACAGTCAGAGTGTGATTCACCTCATGCTAATACAGTAACTTTGAAACTAGCTCCCGGGACTCCAAAGTTTCAGGAGTCACCTCTTACAGCCTTCTACGCTGCGTATTTTCAGGTCCATGTTATTATACTCATTAAGATTGTTTTAACAATTTCTTTCAGGTGCTCAAAGGTAGTTATTCCATAATATTAATGAGCAGACTTTCACTGCTGACAGGTGTGGTAGTGTTTCAAAGTTATTGCCAAGACTTCTGATTGCTTAAAAAGGTAGAGACTCCAAAGGTAAGAAATTTCCATATATGAATTGACACTAGGGTGCTTTACACAAAGGTGTTAGATGGTAGAAGGAAGCAGTCTATGTCCAATGGGTGAATCTGATTCTTATTTACTGAATTCAGTGATTTTGTACCTGTTATAACTTTGTGTCATTAGCAAGAGCCAGGCCCCAGCTTTACCACATGCATCACCTTTCACAGGGATTTTCACTGTAGTGATTACAACCTTTTCTTGTTGCCAAATATATAGCAAAGTGTCTTGGGGGTGTATTTTGACTGTTCTCAAGCTGCCTATGGAGTCTGTTGCAAAGTAACTCTTGCATTGGGTGCTTTGCCTCAAAGGCACTGGGAGTATTTTTCCGTCTTCTCTGTGTTTGGAGCCAAGACCTGGAAGCTGTGGGTGTTTACGTGGGTTGTGTGTCCTGGTTTGAGGTAAAACAGAACCAGTTTTCTGTTTTGTAATTTTACTTTTTAGCTGGGCCTCTTCTAACTAGCTAAACTCTGAAATTAACAGCACATTGTTCAGAAACTCTTCACTCTCACAGTGATAAGACCTGACTGGTGCAGAGTGCAGAGAGGCCCTTGCTTATATTTATTGCTGTAACAACTAGGTCAGATAATTTTTGTTATTTGGCCCGTTGAAGGGTCGGGAGCTGAAAAGTAGAGGGGTCATACCTGCAGGGAAGAGCTGGCAGGACAAGTGACCCAAAACTGACCAGCTGGGGTATTCCATCCCATGTGCATCATGCTCAGTATAAAAACTGAGGGATCAAAGGGTCAACTCTCTTTCTTCGATGTCTGATGTCCGAGGAGGACCCTGTCTGTTCATCTGCCTCTGATCCCAATCCGAGCATTCCTGACTCCAGAATCCAGCTTCTGTCAGTCACTGAGTCCAGTCTGGGACTTTTCCCTATGCCTGTTGGTGACTTGATCATCATCCTGGGAGCTTGATACGGTTTTGTATATACTGCATACTTTTTTTTTTCAATTTCTTTTTAAATTTTCTTCTTATTATTTATTATTTCATTATTTAGTAATTTTTTCATTAAATTATTTCAGTTTTTTTTCTCAAACTCATAAATCTCTTTATCTTTTCCTCTTCTCTCTTTTTCTTAGAGCGGGGAGGGAGGGACCATCTTTCATTCTGATTGGTGAATCCAGCCAAAGCCATGACAGTTCCTCATCTGATGGGGTGTCCCCTGCTTTTTGAGCTTTGGCACTGCCATAGTTATGATGGTGCCTCTGAATGGTGGTTTGAATGTTTCCTGGACTGCCTTTTCACTTGAAAATCAATAGACAACAACAAAATCCCTTGGTGGACTTTTAATCTTCTGAGCATTAAGCTCTCTTGCT
Organism: Thinocorus orbignyianus; assembly: GCA_013400375.1. Taxonomy (NCBI): domain Eukaryota; kingdom Metazoa; phylum Chordata; class Aves; order Ciconiiformes; family Thinocoridae; genus Thinocorus; species Thinocorus orbignyianus. Next base: position 530,073 of record VXBW01005613.1, on the reverse strand, counting down.
GTTTTCATGGTTTTGGTCGTAATCATTGCTCTTTTTCATCATAATGTGGTTTAGATCAACATGTCATTTCATAGTACCAAAGTGAGCAAATGCTATTGTGCAACTAAGCCTTCCCGTGCAATATCAGTACCACCAACTGCCTTTTTGGGGATCGAGTAACTGAGAAATGTTTACAGAACAAATGAACATCAGAGCTATATATTATTTCCCAGTAAACAGGGACATAGCAACCTCACAACTCTACAAATTGGTTTCTTAATAGTAAATAAACCAATCTCTCACTTTGTCAGTCAGCAGTGGAATCTGATATTCCCCGCACTCCAGCTCTGATAATATTGTTTATTATGTATCCCCAGAGGCTGTTTCCACACTGATCTAACAGGCATTAGCATCAACCAATCTACTTGGTAAATAGCTCTGAGATTCTTTATTGCCCAGCTCCCTGGTACTCTACTTAGCTACTAACTCCAACCCTTTTTAGCCTTCTGCTGACAGAGGGAATAGGTCATGGAAAGTCTCTTCCCTAAAACAGGGAAGTGCTATTTTCATTTCATTTCTTTTGGAGCATAAGTTTGGTGCCCAAAAGTGGTGGTAGTGTTGGATACCAAGGGCTGGTGCATGAATAAGTCTAAACTGTGACAATTCTAATAAATGCAAAGGAGCTGTACTGATTTACACTGGCCAACATGAAAGCCCAGAGCTTAGGGAACAGCTTTCTCTGCTCTTCTCGTTTCGTGCCTTCCTTGCTAAAATCACACACACACACACACACACACACACACGAGAGGTTTGGCAGGCCTTGGTTTGAGTAATAGTGTGAATCCTTGTTCCAGAGTGCATTTCCCAAGGCTTTAGGGGACTGAAGCCATCCAGCTCCCACGCATTAATGGAAAAATGCTCTCCATCGTGGGAAGGAGAAGATTTTATGGCAAGGTGTCATGGCTGTTTAAGAGGAGGAAGAAACCTAATCTAAGGGCAGATGGAGGCTTCTGAATAGAAGAAGGATAGAAAATTTCAGTATAGGGCTTGATGGCTGCACCAATACAGATACATCCCTTTTGCGAGTGACGAAATGAAACAAAGACCACTTTGAGCTATTATAAAATGAATGTTTGGAGCAAGAAAAAAGGGAAATTTTGGCTTCACTGAAGCTTGAACTAAAACTCCAATCTGCACGGATGCAGAGAGCCTTTGCCATTAATGAAGAGCACATGTCCTGCTCAGGACCCAGCTGTGGTGGGAGAATAGATTACCACTACTATCGTTCTCTTTGTTGGTGACTGTTGTGCCTGTAGGGCTGCTTTTGTGAAATAACTGCAGAAGTAGCCGGGTCAGAATAAACAATGTACTATCCATAATTGGTGCTACTTTGAAGGTAGCAACATACTATCCATAATTGGTGCTACTTGTCTGCTCTTGGCTTTGATAGTCGATAAAATTGGAAGGTTAGCTGGGAAATATTTACTTCATGGTAGAAAAGCTGGCTATAAGCATGGAATATCCATGTTGTTTGGTCTCCTCACCTCTTCTCCCATGTTCTCTTTATGCTTCTTTCCTGTCTTTCTACCCAGTATAACCTCTCTTCTTCCTACTTATCAAGAAATGTCTCTATGCCTTGAAATCCCTAAATTATATTTTTTTCTCTGCTCCTTCCTCCAATGTTTTCTACAAAGAAGATAATATCTTGTGTCCTCCCAAGATGCCTAAATTTCCTTTGCTAAAAGGGGCTATTAGAGGCAAGACCTTTGTTTTTTAATTATTTCTGTTTTAATGTAATTTTAATTCAACTTTTTATATATATATTTAATTATTTATTTTTTTTGAAAAGCCAGGTTGTAGCTTGAAAGACCTCTATGAATAACAGCAGTGTACAAAGACAATCTCTGATACCTACGAACTGCATTCAAAACTAACCTGACTGGAGAACCCAGGTACATTGCTGGGGGGAAAGAGAGAAAGAGGGAAATAATTTTTATCTAAATATGTTCTTTAATTAAGTTAAGATGTAGGTATATCTCATACAGCATCTACTTTGCATAAGCAAGTGCTGCATATGGGGACTTAGTACCTCTAGATTTTTGGAAATGTGGTACTCAAGTTGCATTTGACCAGGAAATTTTCACTCACGCTATTTCTTGGTCACACCAATAGATGGCAATCCGTCTTCACGTCCCTTTCCTTCTTCAAAAGCAGACTAAAAGGTGAGGAAGAGAGGGAGAAAACAATTTTTCTCAAACGCTTTTTCCCTTTTATGTGTCAGAGTTTCAAAGCTAAACGTTCAAATGCCCTGGAAATGAGAAATTATCTGAAAACTAGTACACTGCATGCTACCACAGCACAAATTACCCCGTGCTGTCCTGTCAGATTTAATCTGCCTGAATCATTTTTGGAAGGGATGATATGGGATTTAGTTACCATGTGAGCTAGTAAACTGAGATTAGCACTGTTCTTGATACTATTGCGTATTTTAATCTATGATTCAATTTGTCTGACTTCTACATTGTGAAATCTTCAATAGATATCAAAAAGATTAGAAAAAAATAAAAGAAAAAGAAATCCCAAGCCATATAAAAGATCCCTGATCTTCCTATCTGATTCTACTTTGTGCTGTAGTATTTTAATTCAGGAATAACAGCAGAGAGAGTACCTTGGTGTCAGATTAGCAGATGTGATGGTAAAATTAAGCCCTAGTTGTTCCATTTGTTCACTCTGCTGCCATTGCGGGTACACTTGTATAGTTTTTGAGCTAGTTTTTGGTTTAATGGCCTCGGTTTTGCTTAGAGGATCTGATTGCTGAATTAATTTAACCTTTTTACTCCCGTTATTTACCCACATACTACCACTACATACACAGAGCCCATAGGCATATGAAATTTTTTAGGAGGTACTTCCTACAAAAACTACTTTAATTGCTGCCGATTTGGTTAAAAAGTGAAAAATAAAGCAAAATGGGTGCAACATACCTGACTTTGCATTTCTCTCCACCTAGGAGTAAGCTGGGGCCAGCAAGTTCAGTTCATTTGGAAAATAATATTTATTTCAGCCACATTATCTTGTTGATCCAAGGTGTTGCTCTTGTTCCCCCACATACTGGATGAGACTTAACACTAAACAGAGATAACAGGTGCTCTCTCTGGCCTGATAGCTGTTGCTGGGACAGAGATGCACGGATACCAGGAAGCTGGATCACTCGAAAAGCAGAGGCATGTCACTGGGAGCCACTCAGTCCTGCACAGTCGGTCGGTCACAAAGATCTGGGGCTCTGGTAGCACTAAGTACCTGCTCCGTTGTGTTGTGTGGAAAGGATGCCACATCAAGCATCTGCCATGAGCTCATCACCTGCCACCCTTTGGTTCATTCACAGCCCTTCACTGTCCTTCCCTTAGAGCACAAGTCTTCCCTGTTGGGGAAGTTCAGCCTGGAGAAGAGGAGGGAGTCCTTATAACAGCCTTCCGGTACCTAAAGGGGACATACAGGAGAGATGGGGAGGGACTCTTTATCAGGGAATAGAGTGATAGGATGAGGGGTAATGGTTTTAAGCTGAAAGAGGGGAGATTTCAATTAGATATAAGAAATAAATTCTTCACTATGAGGGCAGTGAGACACTAGAACCGGTTAACCAAGGATGTTCTGGATGCCCCATCCCTGGAAATGCTCAAGGCAAGGCTGGATGGGGCTTTGAGCAACGTGGTCTGGTGGGAGGTGTCCCCACCCGTGGCAGGGGGATTGGAATTTGATGATCTTTAGGATCCCTTTCAACCCAAACCATGCTATGATTCTGTGATTCCCATGACCTTCTTCCTCCCTGCAGTGTTTGCACCAGTCTCTGGGTTTCTGGAAATGTGTTGGAGTCTCAGTTGATCAGCATCATCTGGAAGGCCCAGGCTATTTGGAAAGAAAGAAATTGTGCACTTCAACACTACATACTTGTTTCTGTTGAATTCTTGGCATCCCGTAATTTACTCTGTCCTTCCTTTCACCAGCAACCAGAATATTGCAAGTCAGTAAACAGGCTTTAATCTGGAGCTATTGTTAACTAGAGAATGCAGGTAGTGCTGAAAATAAATTGCATCTACAAGCAGTGCGCAGCATGAAACCAGAGGTTTCTTATGTGACCCTCCTCTTTACCAAAAATGCTGTCTTCTACGTAAAGAATCGCTATCTTATTTGCGTCACAAGTATTTGTTTTTCTGGGGTGCTCATAGCTGACAAATATTGCTGAGGCTGAAGAGATGTGGATGCTAATGGCAGCAATCCAGCAGGTAAAACAGCAAGCTAAAAGAAAATGAAGCTTCATTCACCCATTCTTCAGGTTTCCAAGCATAAACACAATGTGCTTCTTGGGAGTAGGGTGGCCACGGGCCTTCAGGTACAGAAAACGGTGTAAAGTGCTTTGCATCATTCTTTACCTTTCCCATCATTTCTGCTCTGAATGTATGCTCTGATTTCATGCAGACATTTCATGTGTTGCACCCATGTCAGAGGTTGGGTGTTTTTCTTATGGCACATCCATTTTCTCCCAGGAGGAAAATATTATTCTGTGTCTTTGTATTTTATGAAGCTTTTCCCTTTAAGAAAAACAAAAAAAAGAAAACAAACCTAAAAAAAAAACCCAAAAAAGTGCCCAGGCACAGTCAAGGATTATGTGAAGTGGGGAAAGAACACACAAAACCTGGCCTTCAGCTTCAGAGATGAATTGCCATAATCCGAAGCCAATACCAGATGAACTGCTGAAGGGTTGCTATTTAAGCTTTGATACCTCTCATCTTTGACCTGAAGGGATTGATTACCTACTTCTGGAGCATTAATGAATTTGCTGAGCTTCTCTACAGCAAAACTGTGGGCATGTACTCTCGCTTGCCTGAAAGAATGGAGGAGGAATCTTTGAGCTTCATGGCTCCAGTTTAATTGCTGATACAGGGGATTTTGTCATCTCTGCAATGAACTGCAGCAGAATCTACGAGTGTTACATTTCCTCCACAAAAAAAATGCAGGGGGAGAATGGGAAATAGGGGAAAATACACTAGCATTATTTTCATGCTTTCAGAAACACATTTGCTAATACAGCTAATAAATATTAACAAGGCGCAAGTCTCCACGCAGCCCCCAGCCAGTTCCCCAGTAGATCCACAGCACTCTGATCTGAGTGAAAGGGTGTCAGCTTCGTTAATGTCAGCATTCTCCAGATACACACAAATTAATCAAGCATGTTATGAGAAGTTAATGGGTATAAAATTAATAGGGTATTTTCGCTACCTTTTGTAGATATTTCTGAATAAACTGGGATGGTTATTCCTGGAGCTATAGAACACAGCCCAAAGACTGCTAAGTAAATAGTTGTCTTTTTATTCATTTCCAGTGAACTTTGAAGCAGGAGCTGGGAATGTATGTGTGGCAGAGAAATGTGGCCCTGGGTAAAGCACCAGGCTTAAAGTTACAAGACTCAACTTTAAAGCCAGATGGCTCATCTGCTGCACCTTTACAGGTCACTTCACCTGTGTGGCTTGGTTTCCCCCAGAAGGTCCTTCTGTCTGTCTTCAGGGTGGGATTGACTCTTCCTACTGGGGATTTGCTGAACTCCGGTTGTGAGGGAAAAGCAGACTTGCTGGGAGACTGTCAAGGGTTCTATAACACAGTATGTCAGGCTCTGACTTGTAATCACAGGTTAGGGAATTCCTGGACGGCCGTTAAAGCCCAGGGTGCATTGCCAGCATTCAGAGGTTTTGTTCTGTCTCACTGCGGAGTTTCACCATCTCCCCTGTTTTGGTTCTGCATCCTTTCTGAGGACAGATTGTCAACCCCACCAAACCGGGGCACAAGGAATTAAATACAAGCAGTTTTCAAAACAAAAGCAGAAAAGATCAGTTCACGCAACATTAGGTTTGCTGTATGAATGCTCTCTCAGAGTTGCTAGCTCAGCCATGCTGTGAGTCTTCTTCATTTCGTAGCATGCTTGCACATTTAATGTATGAGTTCAAAAGGGAAAAACTAGCTTAAGGAATGTAACTTCACCTGTCATCTGGGGAAAGTTACCTTGTTCATTTTCTATTGTTCAGCATTCTGAGCTCTTGAGGAAAAGCATCAGGAGATTTATCCCTGCCAAAGGATATGGCCTTTGGTGAACTGAGAAACACAGCGTGAAGTTTCTGTCTTAAACTGCTGCATTGCTTGTTATATTTATGCAAATGTCCTCTGGCATAGCACAAGAAACCAGAAAGGTTCACATGCAAACTCATGGGGATTACGTCGGCTCATTCCGTAAAGAAATATATACTCCCACACAAGCACAGCTTTTCCCATGATGGAGGAATAGGAGGATTCCTTGTATCATATTGGAAATGGAATCCTTGTATCGTATGGTGAATGGAAGATACGTCTTCCACTGGCTGGGGAAATGGGGCCATGATTGGTCCCATAAGTGGAAACTGGAATTATTCTGAGTCATCACTCCTACTGAAATGTTTGTTTAACTAAGGATCTGTATATGGGCACAGGAATGATAGATAGTCATATTAATTCTATCTTTAGTCTAAGCTGAGACCACCAACATAAAAATGTCACAGCATTTTTTCTGTAGCATCTCCCTAGGCAGAGCTAAGTTTCTGTGCATCCCCTAAATGTAGGTTTCCATAATGTAGTATATAGTGATGTCTTTAACATGTTGCTTTGGCTCTGATTTTTCTGGGTTTATAGTATTGCTGGGCTTAGGGAAAAAGTCCCTTTAAAGAAGAAAGGTCTATAAAGAAAAAATAAAAGAATGATCCCTTAAGAACCAGAAAGGAGATACAGGATCCATTGCAACCCCTAAGAAGAGATTATACAAATCAACCTTTTTTTCTGGGAAGGAGAGAGGGAACAATGCAAGGGAGCTGGTAAAAGAGCTTTTGAGAAAGGAAGAATCCTTCTGTCATGTCAAGGGCAAGCACCTTTTCTTTTATACTATCCCCTCAATGGTTTTCCCAATTTCCTTCCTGATACCTCTTGTGTAAGCAGCAGATTAAAATTTATTGAGCGCTTGGATACACCGAGTGTCCCTTCATTTTCCCCAGTGTTTTCATGGCTCAGTATAGTACATTCTCCCTCTTAAGCCTTTAAATCCATTTCTGCTCCCCTTCAGGAAAACTTCTGGTACTTTCAGAGGATCTCTTGTGGATTTTCGCCATCTACTTTGGCTATTTTTCTTGAAAAAACTGTCTCTTGCATTAGTAACTCTCTCCCTAAGCTCCAGTGAGTAAACTTAAGATGACAGTTTATGTCCAGATAATTTTGCAAAAGAGTCTTATTTACATAAACCTCTTCTGCCTGAGCAGCAGGACTCTAAAGCATTCCAGCAAGAGAGGAAATATTTCAGTAATGGAGATGGGATACAAAATTTATTGTTGTTTCATATTTTTATTTTGCTAAGAATATCTGATACTTTCTGTAATAAGTATTATACGCCTGTTTAATGAAGCCCTGGCTGCCTGGGGACAGGGTGTGCAGGGTACCAGGCATGCAGACAGTGAATGTGTCCTTCCTGTACTCCTCCTAATGTCCTTGTGCCTCAGGGCAGCAGCTTCCAGCAGATATGGACTATGATATGGAGAGTGGGCACAGAGGGGGCATAATACTGGGTCTGGGCAAAGAAACGACAGAGAATGAGTGAAAACACAACTTGAAGGATATGGGTTGGAAATAGAGGGCGAAGAGAAAGCCTCTGGTGCACTAGAGGTGAGATGGCGATGTCTTGGATCTAACTTGGAAGGGACCTGAGACCCACCAGCAAAGGAGCCTGGAGAAGAGACAGGGAGTTGAAGAACTGGACATGGGTGATGACTGATGGCTGGGACTGGGATGAGGAGCCCGAACGGAAACTAGTGTGGCAAGGGTGAGGAGAAGAGATGAGGATGAACCATGTAGAGTGGGATAGAGAGTGAAAGGAGAACAGGGTAACATTAATCAGGCTGTGGTGGGCAGACACTTCTTTGTACTTGCCTTCCCACAGTGGGCTGGAGCACAGCCTGAGATTTCCAACCCGTGTTTCCTTGTTCTCTGCACATGTGAAGGCTTCCAGCAAAGCACGTTCTGCCCTGTCTGTGCTGATCTGCATCAAAGATGACAATCAACTGTTGCTATCAATTCCTCCATTAGTTTAATTAGTTGAAAGCCATGGTATACCTTTGGGATCCGATCTGGCTTGAGCTCTATAACTGACACCATGTTATAGAAAAGCTTCTGGCTTTTCTGATTCTCCAGTTTGCCTGCATATTGCAGCAAAAAATGCTTTTGCCAGATTTCTTTCCTTCATTTGCACATTTCAAATTAATCTCTTGGCCATTCTTACAAGCTGAATGTAGTCTGTTTATTTAGCTGGATAAATGTCTGATATAAAATCTCATTAGCCCAACAATTACCTTTGACACCATAGATGAAGAAAGTCTCTTTGCCATGTAAATTAGGAAATCACACCAAGTCCCTTCCAGTTCTGAGAGGGCACAGTTTTGAAAGACATTCAAAATGCAGAACATCAATTAAAGTCATTAATATTTCTGTGGTGGATATGGTTCATATTGGATAGCCTGGATATGGCCAGCCATAGAATTTCACTATAACTCCTCATGATAAAGCTATCCCTATGCTTCATATGCAGACTGACAGCCCAGTTGCAACATTAATCATTACACTTGATTCTTTCAGTCCTTCCCATATGGCATCTCTTTGGAAAATGGCAAAAAGAATGACAAAAAGAAGGACTGGTCTGCAGAGTAGACAGTAGGAAGGTGAGTCCATTCTTTGCAACACACCTGTCAGAATGCCTTTTATTACCAATCTCCATTGTTAACCACTATTAAGCACTATTAATGCAAAAAATTATTTACAGTGCTAGAAATTAAGATTCAGGTCTTGATTCCCTCCTCCACTTCTACTGCATTCTCTCTTATGTGGTGAAAAGCCTGCTTAATGGGTGTGCGTGAAACTCAAGATTTCAAAAGAACCCCAGTCCCATTCATAGCCTGTGCTGTTTAGGTGGCTCTGAGACTGCTTTTTCAAAAATTTAGCCGGAATCTTTCTGAAGTGACAGGCATTGGTATATTCAGTGTTTGTTTTCCCAGTCCCTTAAGTCCTTTGACAAATATTATCCAAATGAAATATTACTTGGAAGTGGAAGCCTTTTAATGGGCTGTGTTTGTTCAGAGAACCTGTGTAAGCTAACATGAAAGTGTGTGTGCACAGAAGAAAACGAGCTTCGTATGATGTTTTCCATTCACTCTCGTGTAGCAGTCTTTCTTAATAAATGGAGATATGTGAATAATGGCTATCTGAAGGGAACCTACAGGAGAGCTGGAGAGGGACTCTTTGTCAGGCAGTGTAGTGATAGGACAAGGGGTAATGGTTTTAAACTGAAAGAGGGGAGATTTAGATTCAATATTAGGAAGAAATTCTTTTCCGTGAGGGTGGTGAGGCACTGGAACAGGTTGTCCAGAGAAGCTGTTGATGCCCCATCCCTGGAAGTGTTCAAGGCCAGGCTGGATGGGGCTTTGAGCAACCTGTTCTAGTGGGAGGTGTCCTTGCCTGGCAGGGCGGTTGGAACCCAATGATCTTTGAGGTCCCTTCGAACTCTAACCACTCTGTGATTCTATGTAGTTTTTCCCACACAGCAGAAAAATAACTGGTTTTCAAACAGACATGCCAGAGCCTTGTTTACCCAGATGTACTTCCTTTGTGGTACAGCATCTCCTCTAATTCTGTAGGGCCGTTCTGGCCATCCACGTCACCAGCAGCTTCATTAAAGTGTACAGGTACAGTATACCCAGAGTGAAAACTGTGAGCAGTAAAAAGAGCACATTGTAATTAACTGGAGGATGGATCTCAATCTGGGTTGATGGTTTTTAATATTTAAATTACATTTAACCACTCCAGTAAAGACGAACAGAAAGCGGAAGCAGAGAGAAGCAAAATAGCAGTGTGATTAATAATTCACACTATAAAGAATTCACTCTTCCCATCTGTCAGAGATCACTGTATGTTCCATACCTATCTGTCCGTAAATCAAAAGCAGACTGACAATTTGTAAAAAAAATAGTAATTTATTCAGAAAACTGCATCTCTCTTCATGTTTTAACTTGTTGTCTCTTGATTTTGCAAATGCGGTTAATTTTCTGTAACTCTTTCATGACTTTTTTGTGTAAATGTATTTTCAGCCTTGGACAAAAAGTGTTTGTGCAAGATTGTCCAATTAACATCTTGACTGTTAAGTGCATCTCTAATTTCTGCTGAAAGCAGTGGGATTTAAAGCAATGAGCTTTAAAGATGGTTCTCCTGCTAGGCCTGGATCACTTGCTTAATCTCTACAAACTATATGGCTTTTGCTAGCGCAATTTCTTTGATCACTACACAAATCTTTTTGATTAAACAAATGTGTTCTGAGCCCAGAAGTCCTTTATTGCGAGCATTTATACTGTTGTCCCCCTGACCCGAGCAGTTAGCATTTGGGGCCTGGCCAGGTTGTTTCCGTTAAGAGGAGAAATTGATGACAGGAATCGGACAGGCTTTTTTTGGTGCCGTCCTGCTTATTTACAACAAATATCCACAAAGTTCTGCTTCCCTGAACCTGGCAGAAACCACTAGAGGCAGCTTTTGAACATGGTTTAAAATTCAATATCTCAAGTGACTTTGACTTTGGCCCTCTCAAGGCCACCCACACAAAAGTGTTTCATTTGTTCACCATTATCTTTTGTCTAGTTTCTCTGTCACCAAGATGTGTGTCCTTGGAAATGCTATCCTGCTTCCTTTGGGGACAGATTTTCAGCTTATACACATCAGTTGTGCTGAGGTTCACTCTTGCTTCACCTGGCCATCATCATCTGCTCCCATCAGGTACCTTCTTCCATAAAGGAACGTGATTTCCTGCCCTGTAGGTGAAAGAAAAGTATTTAACTAATGCTGTTGGAAATGACAGCTACTGATACTTTTTGATAACATAACATAAATTTGCTATTCCTCACACAAAGTTATGGAAGGCATTAAAATATGGTGCCAAAAGAAAGCAAAAATAGTGAGTCAAGGCTGATATATTTTGTTTCTGTTAGAGTTTTCAGGTAAAAATGATTGCAATTCTTTTTAGACGAAAAATGCTGTTTATATAATGCCAAAATATTTGGCTCTTTTTTAAAAAAAACCCACCTTTCTTAGAAAACAAACCTTCTTTCCCTGGCTTGGGTCTAGTAGGATTATTTTTGTCTGGGTTGGTTCAGTCCAGGTAAAAGTGTTGTATTCTGTTGAACTGCCTCAGAAGATTTAGCTTGCTCTGTTTAGCAAATTGTTATACTGTGTTCCCACTTTTTTTTGACATGCTGTAACCTCTGATGATGTAGAGGTCTCCAAAAGATAGCATCTTTCTTTCACAAGACAAAATGGATTTCCTTCTGAGCATGCTCCATGTTTCGAGGTTGAAATCATCTGACCCTGGTGCATCATAGCAAATGATAAAACAATCCAAGCTGTGAAGGGGAACATGGACATCACTCTCCTGAGATATAATGCTTGTGGGGTGAGGTGTTATATTGAAGAATGCCTACAGTTGTATTAAAGTAAATCCAAATGAAACATGTGAGATCATATCAGTAATCAATAGTGAAGCAGTTCAACTGAACTTCAGTTAAAATATTTTACTACAGATTACAATGTCAAAAAAAATATTCGTTTTTGTATAAAAATGTTCTTAATTCAAACTTTTTGTCAGCTTACATTACAAAACAATGCTGGCATGCCTGTTTTTTCTGCAAGATGAATTCCAAATTTTGTTCACCTCTGAGGATAATCCATTATTTGCAAATATTTGCCCGTTGACTGTCTACATTGTAGGTTATTTTTATATTAAATGTTGACATAAAGTGCCAGTAAAATACAGGGTTTGGGCAATCCATGAGGTTTTACCCATTTTTTTTTTCTCAGCCTGTGAGTTCTCAAATTGGAAGCCATCTTTAGACAGTGTGTGTGGAGGCTAGTTTCTCTTTAAGAGTTCTGGATAGTAATAGTTTTATAACCTACATTATCATGCATTCCATCCCTCTTTCTCTTTCATGTGTCTCTCCAGTCTTGTGGCTTTCAAGTTCTTTCAGTTTTGAACTCCTAAGATTCTTTTCTTTGGAAGTGTAGACCTCTGTATACCATATTATAGCCTACTGACAAAAGCCTTTTATTTCTTCGTTACCCTCTACAGATCCCTTAGAATTTTTCTATGGGCTGCCCATCTGAAAGACCATAGATTTGCTGTCATACCCACATCCATTGGACTGTCCATTTTTCTTTGGCTACTGCATACACATGCTTTTACTTACAGTACATATTCTTGACAAATGCAAAGTTCGTCTCTGGCCAAGGGATTCCAAAAGAAAAGCCTTTGTCACAATTACCCTTTTCAGCTTTTATTGACTTTGAGTCTTGAGAGATTTCTTGCTAAAGACTACTGAGGCCTTGTGCTACTTAGAAAAAGAAAAAAATGCTCTTTTTTAATAAAAAAAAAAAGAAGCAAACTTTAAACAGTCAAACGTCAAAGTTTCCAAGGCAGTCTGAGCATCAGGAGGCTAGACGTTGCTCAGAACTGGTAGGTTCAGTTTTCAGTTTTCCTTTACGCTATTGTGTTCAGTCCAAACACTCTTCCAGGTCTATGATTGTTTTCTACATAGCTACAAGTTCTTTTATACTTTTGTTAATATTAACGGGGATTCTCAAGCTCCTAAACCCTGTGTCTTACTGTGAGGACTCTGCCTAGACACCTGTCTGAATGAAGACCACACTGAAGAAATATTGACCTCTCTTTTGTGTCCGTGTCAGGTATCTCACAGTAGAACTTCAAAGTGCTTGAGAGATGCCTAATGGTGCACACGGTGCTATATACTATAGAAATAGCCAGAAATCAGACAAAAGAGATGATAGAAAATATATAGTTAGGAATGGTACGTTTGTGTATTTGTTGTAAAAAGTTATATAAGCTATGACTGTGCCCTTGTGCCTCCTTTGCTTTGATTTTTTACTGTGCAAACAGCAAAAGATCCAAAAGACCACAAATAACCTGCCTGTTTTGCACCTGTTTTATGGAGAATCCTTTGAAATGATGCAGTATATGATGTGCAGGCTGTTTTGTGGGTTTGTAAGGACTTCTGTTATATCCTTTGGAACTCTCCTCACAGAAAGGTACTACTATGCTGGCTGACAAGGTAAGCGATTGAAACAAACTCCATATACCTCTTCCACCTATTTTAGTACAGCAGAGGGGATTCTCCCAGCTGCAATTCTAGGCTCTGAGCCCTCTGTATCCGTTGTTTGGTCTATTGATGTCCTGCACAGCATGAACTTATCAGTGATCTCAATGCTCTTTCTTTCTGAATACAAGAAAGTTATTGACTCTGAACTGGCTTCCCAAACAGCAAGAAGCTTCAAAGCAATGGGTGTAATTCATTGTAGCCACTGGGAGAAGCCAAACTTGTCCAAAGAGGAATTTAGAAAGCTGTATATCTCCCCAGGTGCAGAGAGTATCTCAAAGCACTTCTGCTTTGAAGTCTGTTCACCTTGTCCAAGCTTAGAGGGCCAATTTGAGACAAGATGGTGTTTGGCACTTTTTAACGAGCGGGAGGAATCATGGTTCAGGCATATGTGAATATGGTGGCTGTGACTCCTTGACACAGATTTTTCAGTGAGGGATGTTGCATAGAGTAGTCACTGGACGCCACAGACAGTGGCTAGGAGGTAAATTGTGATGAAGGAGAGTACAGACTGTCTGCATTGGCTCAGGAATCCTCAATTTTGCAAAATGGAAATATGAAAAATTGAATGGGAAGAAATCCAGTTTTGAAGCTCTCAGAAGGGAATTGCAAAAGAACTGATCTGTTTTTAAAAGCCTTAAATCCCCTGAAGCTTCTGATTAATTTATTGAAAGAGTGTTCATAAAAGATGTAACCAAACCCGAATCTGTTGCTTCGGTAAAGAACGCATTCAGGATGAAAAGCCCAGGGCTTTGCCCTGCCAGCACAGAGAGAACGTTTCAGCTGTCATCTGAGTAGGCACCTGTCACTCCCATCAGCGCAGGAACAGCCTGATTTCTGGCCTAATTTCTAGAACATCAGTGATACTGAATGGAGATCAGGGTGCTCAGAAACTATGCAAACCAGGACCCGAAACTACAAACACTGTTTCTTTTTCTTTTTCTCTGCCCCTATGAAAGCCTCAAGGAGTATGAAGTCATCCCTAAGTCTATTTCTGTTCCCCAGGCTTTTCTTTGCACAGTGATGGGCTGATCCTCACATATTTTCATGATGGTCTGACCCACTTTCAGCAAAGTTATATGCTGATCAGTGAAAAACACAATAATCTTTCCTGGATTTTGGATTATTATTCCAAAAGAAAGGAGACCCAGAGCAGCATGCTATGTTCAGTGCTGCATGACAACACTTTGGAGTAGCCAAGATGTAGTAAATCAGACACGTGGAGAAATAGAAGTCTGCCTTATGGTACAAAATATTTCTTCAGGCATCCAGCTTAGTAGCATCCAGCTCACCATTGTGGCAAGAGCTGTGGGACATGAGATCTATGTGTGAAAATGAAGTTTGTTTTTTAGTTGCATTTGTGGTTTAGCTGGCTGTTAGGGTTGTACAGAACCATTGCACTTAAGATATTAATTCCTTGGGTGATCCAGCAAGTCCTCCTGGCTTGTCATCAGCAGGGACAAGACCACAAACTGATTTAACAGCTTCAAACTTGGCTCTCCAGGACAATTCTAGACATTTCCTAGCTCATGTCCTGCTGTATGCAGTCCACTTTGCATACTTAAAGATGTTGATTAACATCCTAAGTGGAGTGTCCCAAATACTCCTGTAGAAGTTTCTGCTTTAGAAGTGATGGAACTTTACATAGATAAGCCATTTATACCCATTCAACAGAAACTGATCCTGTGGAAATTTTCATAGAAAATTTCAGAGGACAGTCTTTAATATGTAGTCAAGATGTATTATGGATGTTATGGGCCGGTGGTGAGAACCTGTTGGATGACCCTCTCTTCCCTTATCATGCCACCATGATGCCATAATTGGCATCAGGATGTAGTACTGGAAAGGGCTGGGCTCCTTCTTCTCCTGTCAGTCAGTAAATTCACCCTGGATATCTAAATAACAGAGTTAGAGAAAAATATTTTTTACTTTCTATATAAAACAGAGATGAAATATTCCTGAGAACCTTTAGGCACCTCATAATAAGTATAACTGAATACTAAGAACCTGAATACATGGATGATTTGGGAGTTTTGATTTTTTTTTACTCCTACATAAAAATTTAAGTTTTCTTATTAGGGAAAACAGATGCATTTCACAAAATTGCTCATTCAATCAAACCCCTAGTTTCCTACTGAAAAATAATATATTTTGGTGGGGATGTTTTTGCAGTCCCTTCTAAGTATGCATTTCAGAGTTTAATGTTAGGTAAACAAATGAAATAACAACAAAAAATGTAAAGTTTTATTCTTCTTATTCCCACCCTCTAAAATACCAGTTCCATTAAACGTCATTCCACATTCCTTATTATCCTGGTGATGAAAGGAACAGCTGTATCAAGGAATCACATACTATGATTAGCAGTATTGCTGTGAAATGCCAGACTCAGTGTTTAGGTAACCCCTGCCACCAGTTACAGTGTTGTTCTGCCCTAAAAATCTAGCAACCTAATCTAAATGTGCTGCTTGCGCTCTTGGGTCTTGCTGTCCTGCCCTGTTCTTTGTGCATACTTAGAATTCTATTTTGGGATTGAATATTTGTTTTTCCCATTAATTCTGTAAAGATTAAAGTGAAATTTAATTGATTAGACACATTTTATCCTATCCTAAATTTGATTTAACTGCAAAGTGGATAAGGCTCAGTAAATGCTTTTTCCCTGGACAGTGCTTAATATAGTTTAAAAGCAATATTTGTAAATTACTGGGCTCTTTCATGCTTCAAGCAGATGATTTTGTGTGATGTTTCTGTCGCTGCTCTTGTGACTGTATTAATTACAGGTACTATGCAACATATAATGCTGAACCAATACATGAGATGGACCTGCAGTTCATCAGATCCAGTGTAAAGAATTCATTTGGATTGCTCTTACTTTAAAGCAAAAGTAGAGTTCCTGCGTATAATGTACGTAAAAAGGAGAAGAACAGCTCCCCCTGGAAGGTCCAGTTCCTCAAGCATTTACTTCAAGTACTTGTCCTCACACCAATGACTTTCTATGTCAAAGGCTCCCATAAGCAAATTTCCTGACATTCAGAGATCTTTGGAGAAACAGATACTTAGTTGTTGCCTTTATGGGATCCAGTCATAAAAATAATAATAGAAGCATGATTTTGTGACAATTGTATTGTGCCAAACATTTGGCAAATGTTTTGAAAAGCTGTCTCTATTTGTGCCTTGACTAAACCGGCTCTCTTTCCTCATAGCAGAAACCCCCAGCGAAGATGACAGTAAATAAAATTTTGAGATTTTCCCAAAGGAATTTGACTCTCTAGGAACCTTATTACCCTTGAGACAACCCTTTCTGTGTAGGTTACAGCTTCTGTAAATGAAGAATATAATGAAGGGCTGCCAGAATGAGACCAAATATTTCTACCAGTCAAGAAAAATAGATGTATTAGGGCCAGTTCCACAGGCTCTGCTATGCAACACCCTAAAACATGTGCATACATTGAAGTCCAAATATATTTTTTCAATTGTCATTAGATATAGAGTAGGATAATTGGAAAATTATTCACAAATAAAGCCGAATCAAAGTTGGAAATACATAAGTAAACAACTAGATTTTTTTTTTTTTTTTTTTTGTTATACTAAAGTATCCCCAAACACATTGTTTTAGGCTACTGCATATCTTCCCCATACTTCAGATAATAAAGATGGTATGGATGGTTAAGAAAGGTCCCCCTTCTGTATTTACATTTGTCCTGCACTGTAAAATTTGCAGTCAGTGCTATTTGTGAGAAATGGACTCATGGAAGCTGTGATACCAGCCTAAGTGAACACAAATGCTTGGAGCCAAGCAGTAAAGCGGGGAAATAAGGCACAAGTAACCTTGTTCCTTCTTCTTTCTGGTAAATACAATGTCAGCCTTTCTCAGCTCTAAATTATGCTGTTAATTTTGCACCTAAATTATCAAGTCTTCAGAATGCCAGGAGCTAAGTAGGTTGAACTGACACTTTGTCTCCTGGCTATTTTTAAACTAAAGTGATGGTGGCTGCTATGCTTCATGCTGAAGTCAGGGCTACCAGCATGTGTGAGTCTGATCTGAGCACACCCAACAGATAGATCTCTCAGGGCTTTTTTTACACTAAAAGGCACCAAGTTTTTGAATCCCAAAGGGCCCTAAACAAGGGACATGCTTGAACCTGAACTGGGATGCAGGAGTCCAAGACATGCTTTAAGCATTTGACTATAGATGGGCAAAGCAGGACTGGGTGGTTACTTAGCTGAAATGATGTCAACAGGCTGACTGTTTCTTTGACTCATTCCATGTCCCCAGAAATTAGGAGTTCTCGATGTGTTTGCCAGAAGGTGGGATTTAGCCCTCTACCTAGCCTCCTCTGTCAAAGCCTCATGGCCACACTGTGGTTGCCAAACATCAGTGACAACAGCTTCTTGTCACTGATACACAGATAATGTCTTGTATGCTCATAATGTCGCGGCTCTTTTATACTTAAACAAATCAGAATTAACAACTTCTCCATGAAAGTTCACTTAAAAGAATCACTAAGATTAGAAATGAAAATGCTTAAGCAACATTTTTATAGTCATTAATTCATATGAATGTCATCAATAAATAACATGGCAGAAATAAATATGGTAACCATAAATTGATTTTTGGTGTAGTTTGTGCAAAGAGTAAGTACTTGTTTGATTTCAACACTGCTGCTGAGAAACAGGCAAATATTTATAGCCTCATTTATAATGTGCAATATATAGTGCTGAGATGATGTGTTCTTTACCAAGGCCACGGAGTCAGTAGGGAAGAAGAAGGCTACCTGTAGGACTAAACAACCTGGCACCTATATGTGAGCACTTGTGACTTCCCGATGATTTAATCTGTGTTTCTGTTAAGTGATTTAAGAATGGCATTTTTAAGCCTCTGAGACATTGGTTGTAATTTGAACTATGCCTCCCAGTTCTTTTGTTCATTTAGGAGACCTAAGGCATTTTATTTTTACTGGCATTGCAGCATCTGTAGTTTATAGACTAGGGGCAAATATGTAAAAAAAACTACAATCAAAACAAACCACAAAAAACCCAAACACACACACAAAAGGACAATTTCTGCTTCCAGCAGCAGCATGGAGATAATCCCTGCAGTGTGCATTTGTCCTGGCTAGCTTCAAATAGCCAAAGCAGTGAAGGCTTACGTGTCTTTTAGAACTATTTCACAATCCTTGCTGATTTCTAATGAGACTGAATTAGCCCCTTTTTTATTTTCTAAGGGCTGCACCTTGGCACCAGGGTTGCTGGAGAGTAGGTGAGAATGAAATCAGGTAGGTGTGTGCGGAGAGAGGAGCAGCCGCTGGAGCTGCGCAGGCCTGGCTGGAGCTCACACAGCATAAGCCAATTTTTGTGCCCACAGAGCAGTTCATTTCTTGGCAGCTGAATCAGAATAAAGCTCCAAGGCTACAGCGGCCCACAGCCTGCTGTGACTTGGTGACCACAGAACCTAATTTGCGCTGGATAAAGCCCTAAAGAGATTAACTGACTCATAACATATGTTACTTTACCTTCTACAAATGAACCTCAGATGCAGTGCCATGTTTCTGATCCTTCTCTAAATTTTGCAAATATTCCACCGCTTAGCCACAGATTTGGGGGAACCTGAAGAAGAAAGAAACCCACCTCCTCTAGTTTATCATTCATACATATTTTGCAAGCGCTGCAAAACAATATCTACTTTTTCTGCCAGGAATGTATTTCACATTAAGGAATCTATAAAAAATGCAGGCATTCAATTTAGGGAATCTGAGAAACAACACTGCAGGTGTGTTACCCGCAGCGCAGCCACGTCAGAACAAGAGGTACATCCAGTGTTAAGTTTAACAAGGGATAGGCCATTATAAGGCTATAAAAGTTACTGAATCTCTTCATTCTCCCTGTGACCATAAAGAGCTCATTGGAGTGGTCAGCAGCTTAAAAGAGGGACCATCAGGAGCAGGAGTGTCAGCCAACAGGGTCAGGGTGTTTCTAAAACAGCCTGAGGAGCACCTGAACTATGAAGCAGATACACTCTGGGGTTCAACGGTTCCTGATTCCTGATTCAGTGGAGCCAACCAGGATGAGATATTTTTCTCTGGTAGCCCACACACAATAGTATTACACTGGGGAGGAGGTGCTGGTATTCACCCAGATCTCATTCCAACATGGAATTTGAACGATGGTCCAGGGCATTGCAGTATATATAGCCTACAAGAGAGTGAGGCTCAATTAATTTCCATTTGGTGAAACCTCACCTTCCCAGATGATTCAGAGAAAGGCAGCCAGGATGGTCACAGGGACAGGTCATCTTCCACAAAAGGAATGACCTGACATCATTGGTCTTGTGTTTCATAAGTCCTTTTGAAAACCCAACCCTGTTCTAAACTGTTGACCTGAAAGGCATTTATTACCAGCGATTTCATATACAGCTAACTTGATTAAATTCAAGGCATTACATCCTATCAAAATTAAAATGAATATCAGCACAAACAGCCATTATAAATGAGCTAATAAATACTGAATCAGATGAATGATATTGCTGATTAACAGCTTTACATTTTTAGCCTACTTTACCGTCATAACTTAAAGCCAAATATATCTACAGACTTCAGGACCAGCATCCAGATGAGGCTTAAATAGGAAAGATTCTGTATTAAATGACATATTAGAAAGGAATTTGGCTCTTCTAAGGTAATACAGACTACATATACTAAAATCTCCATGTGTCTGCTCAGAATTAGAAACTGGTGAAGGGTCTAGAGAACAAATCTTATGAGCAGCAGCTGAGGGACCTGGGGTTGTTTAGACTGGAGAAAAGGAGTCCTGGTGTCCTTTTTCCCCTGACATTTTCCAGTCTGGAAAATCAGGGCATCCAAGTGAGAACTGCAAACCTAAGCCCTTTAGTATCTTTTGGAAAACACGGCCTTACACTGCTATTTCAAGCAGATATATGTCAAGAAATTGAATTATTGCAGTTTACCTTCTAGGCATACTGTCTAAAGACCGAGAAAAGCGTGTCAGCTGCTGTGATGCAATTGCACTCCCGTTGCTGTTTTGATCATGGTCAGTGGCTGTGGGTGAGCTGATGAGCAGAAACTTGTGCTGCAGTAGGTCAAATGCCAGCCATTGTGTGGAGACAGTTTAAAGTGAAGTTCTCAGTAGCTGTGGATTCAAGGGGGCAAGTTTGACACCAAACCCCTACCAGAGTGCCTTCAGGCTGACCCAACCCCAGAATTAACATTCTCTCATAGATTAAACTTGTTTTTCAGCTCAAAGACTACATAGTTTTGTGCTTAAAAAACTTTGATTTTTGTGTTTGGAATCTTCTTGTCTTATATATTCATTGGTGATCACGTTCTTCCGAGGGTTGATTAATTGGGGATCTTCCTCTCCCTTTCCTTTCCAGACTTCTCCTAACAATGAAACTAGGTCTTAGAGCCACCAGAAAAACAAAGCTTCAGGTGCCAGCTGGTAAAATGTGAAAAACAGCGTTATTTCTGCAAGTGAAACAATCTCAGAAGTGAAAAGAGCTCAGACGTTTTACCACCTAAGCACAGACTCTGTGCTGCCGGGCCACTTAAATGCATGTATTGAGTCTAGACCCAGGTGAACAAGTCAATTCCTAAAAGACCATAAAATTGGCGTAGACCCATTGGGTTCAGTGGAACCCTATAGCCAACGATGCTTATTTAGCTCAAGGGGACTGGTATGATTTTAATCTAGGAGGATTTGAGTGTTATAACCTCTCCAGTAAAAACCCAGGGAAAAGAAAAAAGAGAAAAAAAAGGAAAAGAAAGAAAGGGAAAAAATGAGAGAAATGCAGAAATGGAGGAAGAT
Source organism: Thinocorus orbignyianus (assembly GCA_013400375.1). Lineage (NCBI taxonomy): Eukaryota > Metazoa > Chordata > Aves > Ciconiiformes > Thinocoridae > Thinocorus > Thinocorus orbignyianus. The sequence continues at coordinate 509,011 of VXBW01005613.1, read as the reverse complement.
TGTAAATATCATTGGCAGCAAGCAGACCAGAAGCAGCTGTCTCTGGCAGACGTGTTTCATTCAGATCAAACAGAGAGCTGTGGATGTTTGGAAATAACCCACATTTACTATATATTTAACTACAAGCTTTCCGTTTGTTTGGAGGCAATCAGGGATTTATGCTCAAACAAGAACTTTTCTCACCCAGGTTTTGTTCAGAAAGCACCGTTTTCCTGTGGCACTGGCGTCTGAGTGCCAGGATGCCACATGGAGCACAGGGATTCCAGGGCAGGAGGAATGCTCCTGATTCAACAGCTTTCAGTCACTCAGTCCTAGAGGTAAACGAAGCTATTTTCAGGATGTGCCTTCATCCCAGAACCTAAATGATCTCAATAGCAGGGGGAAAAGGTGATGATGACCTTGTATTTTGGGTGTGACATGTGGCATCTGACAGCCATGACCACTGCTGACCCTTCAGGGCTCCTGTGAGCAGTGTTTCCCATGAGGGACCCTGCCATCTACTGTGTGCTCACAGGGACACCCATCAGTCTGGGGACTCGGAGCTCATCCTCTGTCATCTGTAGAGATATCTGTCCTTAATAAGAGTCATGAAAGGCTGTAATTTTTGCCTTACCATCTCTGCCACATTTCCTCCCTATTCAATGTCTTGTCTTTTCAGTTCTTCCCTACATAAATGTTTTTGTGTTTTTTTGTGGTTTTTTTTGTGTCCTTTTTTTCCTTTTTTTCTTTTAGTGCACATGCACTCTAGCATGTCAATACTGGTGTTTAAAGCCTTAAATAATATAGTAGCGCTGCTGTCTACTTGCAGGACTGTATGGACTCTTGTTGCATCACAGCTATTAAGACCAATTGGAAGGAGAACACAAGATGATAGAATGTAATTACCTGTGTTGGAGCCTTGCCCAGGCTGCCAGCACCTGCCTTCTCTTAAAAAAGAAATAGAAAATAGAGAATGTTTTGAAAAGTCTAAGTGGCAAACTGCCTTTGTGTGCTCTTTGCCACTGCTCTTGAACTTGCCTTAGGACTTCACCTTGAAAGCCATGTGGCTGCTTCCAAGATGTGCTTCCTAGTCCCAGACCTTGCTGGGAGGAGCTGTGTGTGCCTTGCAGAAATGTTATGCATCACAGAGACAGCTGTCTGTCAGATCTCACAGTGAGACCAGGAGAAAATTCCAAATCCCCAAAAAGAGGGTACAGGTTGAGAGAGCTGGGGCTGTTCGGCCTGGAGAAGAGAAGGCTCTGGGGAGGCCTTCTAGCAGCCTTCCAGTATCTGAAGGGAGCTACAGGAGAGCTGGATAGGGACTCTGTCAGAAAGTCTAGTGATAGGACAAAGGGTAACAGTTTTAAATTGGAAGAGGGGAGATTTAGATTGGATATTAGGAAGAAATTCTTTGCTGTGAGGGTGGTGAGGCACTGGAACAGGTTGCCCAGAGAAGTTGTGGCTGCCCTATCCCTGGAAGTGTTTAAGGCCAGGCTGGATGGGGCTTTGAGCAACCTGCTCTAATGGGAGTGTCCCTGCCCATGGCAGGGTGGTTGGAATTTGACGATCTTTAAGGTCCCTTCCAACTCTAGCCTTTCTATGATTCTATGAAAAAGAGCCTGATGATTAGGAAAAAACAGTACTTGTAGAGGTTGCTTGTACAAATCTCTGGTGTGGGGACAGAGATTTTGGTAGGGCCTGTAGGGATAGAAGAAGTGGTAATGATTTTCAATTAAATGAGGGTAGATTTCGACAACATATAAGGAAGACATTTGTTACAATAAAACTGGTGAAACACTAGCCCTCTTTACCCAGAGAGGTGGTAGATTCCCCATCCCTGGAACAATTCCAGGTTAGGTTGGATGAAGCTCTGAGTGACCAGATCCATTAGAAGATGCCCCTGGTCCTTGCAGGGTCGAAGGAGTGGGGTCAAACTAGATGAACTTTAAAGATCCCTTTCAACCCAAACTATTCCATGATTCTATGATTGTAAAAGTAGTGGAAGACATATTCTCTACAAAACTGATCACTTCACTGATCTGTATTAGGGTATAGCTCTACCTAAAAGTACAGGGAAAGGTAAACATCTTTTATGCTGATTTTGCCTTATGAGGAAAACTCAGCATGAAATTGTGCCCTGAGATACCATAATGTGGAACTGCACTATCAGTCTCCTGAAGATCATTTCAAGATAATTTGAGACAGATTTTCAAAAAGGACTGAAAACATTCCCTCAGCAAAAATCACTCCAGTTTTTAAATTTTGCGACGGAAAGACTGTTTCCCCAAATGATTACATACACCAGAAAACTGTGTTCCTATTATAAAAGATCACAACTTTGTTTTCTTATTCAAAGAAATACACACGTATGGGCCTGCTATTTATGTGTGTAGGCACCATGATAAATCCCCATGATAAATCCCCAGATGAAAGTAACAGTTCAGAATTTGCTAAAACACTGTGGTGTTATGGAACACTTTCAAAAGTGTGGATTTGTTTTCCACCTTTTTCTCCAATAATAAATATTGGACTCAGCAGTAAGGGATTATAATGGAGCCACAGTAGTACTGTAAAGTGTAGGATTTACGAGCCAGATCTGTAGAACATAAATTTTCCAACAAGGACTGTAATTATATAAAATGCTACATGAATCCAACAATGCGAAGAAATCTATTTTTAGGGCAAAAGTTTTCCAGTTATCAGGGTTTCAGTCTTTGGCTGGGAATTAAACACCCTGCAGGACCGAGGTGCTCAACAGCATGTTGGAACCAGCGTGTGTCTCTCCCTTGCTAAGTAGACACAAATCCCTCTGGGATTCCCCTGGGAAGGGGCCCCATTACCTGAATTGGTCAGTTCTGGAGTGTATCTGTTATCAGCACTGGTGTTAGCACAAAAGATAGTGCATGTCAGGGTACTAAAAAGATAAGAGTTAATGCAGGGAAACAGGGGTTCATAGTAAGATGGGTCTTGACTGAAGTATTTCAATATCCTAATGGTTCCAAAGTGTAATCAAGTCTACCACAGGCCTTCACAATACCTAAATAGCTGCAGGCTGTCTCCCTTGAGCATATATACCTACAGTTTGCAGACACAATGGAAATAATAACTCCAAAATGCTTAGTCTTTAAAAAATAACTCCTTTTTTATACCAATTTTGTAGTTTTCTGAAACCAAGTTAATGGGATTTGGAAGTAACTGCTCTATGGCTTGACACAGTCTTCAGACATCTCCCACCAGTTCTTCAGATTAGACAAACCTCTAGTGGAATCTCACCACTGAATTTTCAAAGGGTATAAAAATCTGCCTTTGTGTTCTTTTTTATAAATTTCATTTACCATTTGCCATTTGCACATTTGTGATACTAAAAATGACTATTTGATGCTTTCCCTTTAGAAGCTGTGCATTTTTTCCTCCATAGATACCATTTCCAAAGCTTATATTTGTCACTCCAGCAAAGCATGAATGAGCTATTTAGCCATATGATAAAGTAACAATGAATGAAGCAAGAGGACCAATTGAATTGGTGCTATTATTTCAACAAAATCCTTTCAGCAATTGCCTCTCTCCTCATAGAGACCTTCACTGCCTTATTTCACTAAATGACACCATGAATGTAATTACTTTGATTCAGAGTGTTGGAATCACACAGGTAACAAATTACACTGCCCCCTGATGAGTAATAATTCAATTATTCAGTGGCCTTATAACAGTTTGAAATAGCGTATTCTCATTTTACAAACATCGTATTTACTACTGGAAATAAACCATTTCTGAAAAGTGAAATATTAGGTCTATATATCTTAGCCCATGTGAGCACCCAAATGGATCACCACATGACTGCATACCTTTGGTGGTTTTAATATTAAACGGACTGCAGAGATGCTGAGCCTCTTGGGCGACTCCATCTCTGTAGATGTACGCATATGTTTTGCCTATTTACAACCTGGTGAATCAAGACTTTAATATAAATATCAAGCAGCAGTTGTACACAGAATGAGGATCTCAGTGGCACCAGCACTATTGGAACTCATCCTGAACTGGAAGCAGAATTTAGATGTGAGTCCAAAGGGACATTCCTGGGACATGACTCTTCCCTTCCGTGCTCCAGCACAAACGAAGCATGTAACACTGCTAAAGCCAAGACAATATAAAACAGAGGGGAAGAGGGGAAGAAACAACCCTGCTTTGCTGAAAGGTCAATTCAAAGTTAGACTTTTGGGGTAAGAANGCATCTTGGGACTTTTCTTCAGGACGTGCCAGGTAGAGATTCCATTTCTGGATTTGCCTAAAGGTGTCCAAACTTCTGCTTCCTTGGTGACTGCCTTGACGCTCTTCTTATCAGCAATTTGATTGAACAGCTTTCAGTCTTTCCTATGGAAGTTGTGCCATTACACATGAAGTATTTAAAGATGTGTTAATCTCACAGGAGCAAGATGTGCTCCACAGGTTCTCAGCTGAGAGACAACATGCACCGTGGAGAGCAGATGGGGCAGAGGGCTGTCTGCCCGACACATCTATTAAAGTATCATTACAACAAGGAGGTCATTTTCCTCTCAGGTAAGGACTCAGTCCCTGGACTGTGGAATCATTCTGTCTCTGTCAAAGAATTTCCTCAACCAGAACTGAGGTCTGATATTGTAGTATATTTTTCCCAGCTTCATTTAAAAGCAAGGGTCATTTAAATGTCAGTGTCACAAGGTGGATGTAAAAATATCACTTTACAGCTCATAATAACTGAATTCCACTAAGGAAATGTAGCAAAACTTTACAACAAATGGCCACAATGTTATAATAAAATGAAGGATGAATCCCTCAAGGGAAAATGAGAAAAATGAGAACAGATGAAGAAAATTAACCTTATTATCTATCAAGTCTCAGTACTGCTTACCAGTATTCAAGCGTGCATCTCTGTAAGTCTAAAAAAACCCTGTAAAATCATGAGCATGCATAAGCACTAAGGATTACTGTGCACATATAGAAACGCAAACCCGCATGCAAGGAAGGGCTATCGTAACTTGGACTTATTTTTACAGGAATGACAATTTCTTCCTCTCTAAGAAGAGAAGTGCTACTTAAACATCTTTATGCTAGACAGAGATCTCAACATGGTAGATCATAGTAAAAGTTTAGTTCCTAATCCTACAAAGACATACAACACACTTAGCTTTAAGGATGTGAAGTGCTAGAGAAGTGCTGCTCATTTTGGACTGAGTTTTCTGTTCTCCATGATGCTAATTGCAATGAGATGGTCTCTTGAAGTCTTCTTTATTTAATTATTCACTTTAAAGTATGAAAACAGCATTGACTTTTCCCCACCATGTAACATCAACGACATTTATTTCAGCTCTCAGGTCTCTGATTTCAGTCTCAAAAAATGACTCCTATGGGTAAAGATGTCAGTTGATCAGAAGCCAGAGAAGTCAAGATTAGCTTGTCTGTTGCTGTCTGTCCTATCCTGATTGCAGTTCAAAGATCTAAATGCCCAACCCTGTCCAAACCCAAACCTCCTGCTGTCTAGCCACCCGGTTCTGAAGGTGAGTAACCCCAGCAGCTGTCTCAGCTTTTTAACTTTGATGTATCCCAGACAGTTACAGAAGAGCTTGACCTCTCTGCCGTGCTTGAGCTCTGACTGTGATCCCAAGAGCAGCCTCTCCCATGCCTTTCTCCCTCGAGGCATTTTCTCAGGAACAGAACAAGTCTGACATATTNTTTACAACCTGGTGAATCAAGACTTTAATATAAATATCAAGCAGCAGTTGTACACAGAATGAGGATCTCAGTGGCACCAGCACTATTGGAACTCATCCTGAACTGGAAGCAGAATTTAGATGTGAGTCCAAAGGATCATTCCTGGGACATGACTCTTCCCTTCCGTGCTCCAGCACAAACGAAGCATGTAACACTGCTAAAGCCAAGACAATATAAAACAGAGGGGAAGAGGGGAAGAAACAACCCTGCTTTGCTGAAAGGTCAATTCAAAGTTAGACTTTTGGGGTAAGAAGCCCAGAGATATTTAAAATTACTTAAGCGCCAAATTCCCAATTAAGCAATCTCCAAGTTATATTTAGATATGTAGGAATTTGTGCAAATCCCACAGAAAGATGTCACCTTTAAGGACCTAAAGAGTTTTAAAAACTTTAGATGTCTTAATCTTCTGAGGTGTGATTTGTATGAGCTGTATTAATCTCAGAAGTGCAGCATTCTTCCAGGCTGACTGCAGGAGGCATCAGTGAGGACCCGGCAGACCATAATTGCAGGGTTTGGTCCTAAATAAAAGCAGCAGCAGCTGCTGCACTCCCTCTTC
>VXBW01005613.1:404839-501767 GCA_013400375.1 Thinocorus orbignyianus | reverse complement strand
CTTGACCTCTCTGCCGTGCTTGAGCTCTGACTGTGATCCCAAGAGCAGCCTCTCCCATGCCTTTCTCCCTCGAGGCATTTTCTCAGGAACAGAACAAGTCTGACATATTTCACAGAATCTCAGAATGATATGGAGTTGGAAGGGACCCCTGGATATAATCTAGTCCAACCCCCCTACCAAAGCAGGCCCTCCTAGTGCAGGTTGTACAGGGACTTGACCAGGCAAGTTTTGAATGTCTCCAGAGACAGAGACTCCACCACCACTCTGAACAGTCTGTTCCGGGGCTCTGACACCCTCAAAGTGAAGAAGTTCCTCCTCATGTTTAGATGGAACTTCTTATGTTCAAGTTCGTGCATGTTACCTCTTGTCCTCTCACTGGGCACCACTGGATAAAGACTGGACCCTTCCCCTTGACATCCACCCTTTAAGTATTTGTAGGCATTGATCATATCCCCTCTCAGCCTTCTCTTCTCCAGACTAAAAGGACCCAAGTCCCTCAACCTTTCAGCATAAAAGAGATGCTTCAGGCCTTTAATCATCTTTGTGGTCCTGAAAAAAAAACAAACAGCCAAACTTGTGTAAAACTAGTCTCCATTCAAAGAGTAACAATGTTTGCAGCTGTCCTCTAAAACTCAGTTGAAAAAGTTTTTGTTTCCTCTTAAACAATAGTATTTGGAAGCAAAAGACCCTTATCCTTTTGACAGATATCAGCTTGCCACTTGGCATCGCTCAGGGAAATTGTTTGCCTGTCCAAGTGCACACAGGAGCTGGGGGGAAATCGGGAGGAGGAATTAAATCCCTCAGTGCTTTGCAGAGAACTTAAGATTCTTTTCCCTCATGAAGCAAAGGAGCATGAACATGGCCATGTAGTTTATTGAATAGGGTAGTTGTTCAAGGTAGTAGAGATTGGGGATTGCTCCCATGATTATTCTAATGCTTTCTCAAATGACTGCCTAATATTAAATTCCACTCCAGAGCCAAGCACATAAAATTTAGATTTCAGAACAGTCATTGACTAAGTTTATTTTTTTAGCTACTGCTAAATATTATGTGTTTGCAACCTTGTCATGGGTAGATGGAGACATTTATGTACAATAATACACTTGAAAACACACAGTTTTGTGGAAAGGAATTGCCTGAATACTTTGGTTTATGCTAGGTGAGAATGCCTGCTGCAAATTCTGCAAGCCTTACCAGGATCCATTTGGTGGTCATCCTTATCTACTCTTCCTTCTGATCAAACAAAATCATCCTCTGACTGGTATGATGTTGATAACCTAAATTCCAGTTCTAGTGAGAGTTGTTGAAACTGAGGGAAATGGATTGGGGACTGAGAACTAGATATTTACAAAGAGACATCACCTGGCAGTGCATTTTAAATATTTCTTTTTACTGTGAAAATGGGCATTCAGTAGTGGGGCCCAGACAGGTTTCTGTTTTATGGGAAATCAGTTGAGGGTTGCTCATCCATATTGCAAGCGAAAAATAAATTGCCAATAAATAAGAGTGCTATATAACAAAATAAAAATAAATTCTGCTGGACCTTTTCAAAACAGAAATCTCAGCTTTTCTCTCCCATTATGCAGGTTTAGTATGTTTCAGATCAATATTTTATATGTGGTATAATAGCCCTGCTTTTTCTTTAAACAGGCTTGATTTGAGAAGGGAAGACAGAAAGATTTTATTGCTGTCTAACTGGTATTGATTCCATAACTACTGAATTTACAGCAAAAGAGACTCCAGTGAAAGAATGCATTTTTATTTAATGTGACATATTCCCCAAGGAGAACACAGTAAAAAGAGGGCAAAGAAGGATTTGGGGAAGATCACAAAACTCGGAGACGTCATAGGGAGCAAATTCAGGAAGGCTGGCATGGCCTCACCAGAGGAAGGATCAGACATCTCTGTGTCTTTCCTGATAGATGATTCTCTGAGCTACTCTTAAAAATCTCCAATGACAGAGACTCAGATTGCTCTAGATGATCTGTCCTCATGCTTAAATAGCCTTATAGTCAGAAAGCTTTCACTAACGTCTGGCTTAAATTTCTGTGGCTTTAATTCTACAGCCATCTTTTACCTTTGACTTATTTCCCACAAAGAGTTATGAATTCTCTGATTTTGCTGTTGTCTTGAGGTCTCTTGTCTTTATTTTCCTTCTTTCTTTTCCTTAGAAAAGAATACCAGAGGTCAGTTACTCTCCCTCTACTTTCACTTCATCAATTCCCTATTGTTGCAATAAACTGTAGAAGACAATTCCCTCACTTTCCTTTCTCCAGCTTATTTCAGCAACTAGATAGTCTGTATCCTGCTGTATTAGCTGACATCTCTATTACTCCCAGCTTCTCATGATTCTTCTGGTTGCTCAGACTAAAGCTTTCTTCTTGATTTCTTTGTTTTGGGAGTATAAAGTAGCTTGAATCAGAAACTGAGATTAATTCATGCTATTAAACTTCTCTTACCATCATTATTCAGGCACTTTCAGTCAGTCTAGTCTTTCATCTGCTGAGTCTGGAACAAGTATATATGTATATCTATTTTCCTTAGTCTATTCCTCAAGCTGTAATTTTCCATATTAATATTCTAGCTATGCAAGTTATCTCACTATATAGTGCACTGAAGTACTAGTTTTTATTATGCATTATGCTTTTAGTCACTTGCATTGGAATACCAACATGAAAATACAGATATCAAAGATGGAGCCATTATTCTGTTGACCATGGGCTTGGATGTAAACTCTGTTCTCTGATCAAATGTGTATGGGTGACCCCTTGTACCATGGACTCAGGAGGATAGAGGAAGGTGGGTAGATGCCTATCACCCATTTCAGTGCCTGTTTTTAATTTGAAAGTATGGATATTCAGCTCTAAGCCAATTTCCCATAAAGCTGCAAGGGATCTAAGTTCATATCAGTGATTTTTAAGCACCTAAGTTAGTTGGCCTTCAGATACAGCAGATCTATTGACTACACTGAATACAAGAAATAGAGTTGCTTCCTAGAATGGTTGAGGATAGATGGACTATATTCCTCCCTGATGTGCATACAAGTATTTGAAAATATATACCAGAAAACTACAGGCCCTTTGGATTTCAATGGAATTTGGGCAAGTAAGTAACCTTGAATAACCCATTCTTAGGATGTAAATATGAATGTAGCAAAGGGCTACAAGGATGACTAGGGGACTAGAACATCTCTCTTATGAGGAGAGGCTGGGTCTTTTTAGTCTGGAGAAGAGAAGACTGAGCGGGGATCAGATCAATGCCTGTAAATACTTAAGGGGTGGGTGCCAAGAGGACAGGGCCAGTCTTTTTTCAGTGGTGCCCAGTGACAGAACAAGAGGTAACACACACAAACTTGAACATAAGAAGTTCCATCGAAACATGAGGAGGAACTTCTTCACTTTGAAGGTGTCAGAGCCCTGGAACAGGCTGCCCAGAGAGGTAGTAGAGTCTTTGATTATCTAGATTACCTAGATTAGACTAGATTATCTCCAGGGGTCCCTTCAAAGCCCATATCAGAATGGTTTTCTGTGATTTTTACATTCCTGTGTTTCTGTGAAATAGTGTCATTGCTAATTTTGAGTAGAAGAAACTTTTAAAAAAATCTGACAGCATGGACGTGGTATGTGCAGGATCCAGAATCACCATGCTTCCTTCAACACTCAGTACAGCAGAAAGTTTTTCTTGCTTGAAGATCAAATTCTTAATCTTAAAACTTTGTATGAATATTGTTTCCTTTTGTTTTCAAATGCTCAGTTTTTGGGCAAGGAATAGATATCATGAGACAAGGCTGTGTCCCACAGGATATTGGACTACTACAGTACTTTTGGGGCCACCAATACAATAATTAACAAAAAGAAGGGGAACTTTATTCAAAGACAGTTGTTTTTCTCATGCAAGGGAGATATTTTGGGGTACTTCAGTGCTACCATAGTTGTGCATTATTATATAATTTCAGAGTCTGATACAAAGCTTGCTGACACAGAGTGCTGTGAACCACATGTTGCTTTGGATCAAAGTAAAACCAAAGTTCCAGCTTCTTAAACTACATCAGTCACTATTTTAGTCACAAACATTATGTGACAAACTAGTATAATAGTTAGTACCAGCTGGAAAATTAAAATTCTGTCCTACAGTGATTTGTGTGACTTTGCAATTTGATTTCTTCTCAAATAAAGAGGTGGGTTTTTTACAGATCACATTCTAAAATATTTCATTTATACTCATCTACATTGTTCTAACTTTCATAATGTGTTCTGTAATAAATCTCCAATGTCAAAATGATATGACAATGATAAACTCAAAACATTTTAATTATATGAAAGTTTGAAAATTAAGAAAATTACTATACGATTGCTAAATGTTTTTATTGCATGGAATCGGCATTTTCAAATGGAAAATTGTGCCTTTGCAAGATGTTTTGATCATATTTTATTATTTTGACATGTTATTATGGGGAAGCTTATCCTCTTATACTGTTACAAAAACATTTCTGTAGTTGGAATGCTAAGTAATTATGAAGCTTGGTATACACACCAGCATTCTAAAACATCTATTCTCATTCTGATGATATATACCTTGTCTATTCCTTAAGCAACATTCACAGAAAATAAGAATCTGTAAATAAAAAACCAATTTTATATTTTTCTTTTTCTTTCTGGTCTTAAAGTTTAGGATTCTTCCACTGGGAAGCCAGTCACAAACAACTAAATCTATCCATGGTCTTACTAATAAATTTTGTATTGCATGTTATCAGTTGATCTGAGCATTCTGCTGTCACTTCTTCAATTTTAGAAATAGAGAAGCTCTTTCTAAATAGTAATTAAAGATGGTGACTTGGCTGTGCCATCTGTTCTTGAGCCCTTCAATTTACCTAAATTCTGAAGGACACTGGTGTGTGTTTAACAGTGTATTTTTCCTTTTTTCCACCCACATGTATATATAAAAAAGGAAAAGGTTCTTTTGTTCTCTGTGGTGAAGGTGGAATTAAGCCAAAAGGCATAACGCCACTGAGCTTTGTGGAGTGGTAGGTCCTAATGCAGACAAGTACTTTTGCTAACATGCACTTTGACATGACCGCACAATTAAATTTTGCACTGTCACAGGAGGATATTTGTATCTTCCTACTGTATCTACTGAAAAGCCATCCAATCCTACTGAAAAAGCACCCGAAGATGGAGATTTTACAGTTTGTTATTCTGTTGTATTTGGATCAAGAGAGATTTGGGCCAAAGATCAGGCAGACACAGTGTGTCATTTCTCAAAGTGCATACTATCACTACAGCATAACTCGTACAGAGGGCATAAGTGTGAATTGGTGTTTTTTAGGACTATATTTCAAACCTGAGTGTAAGTATGATATTTAGAGGTATCAGAACTGAAATATTGGACTAGATGATCTCAAAGGTCCCTTCCAACCTAAACAATTCTAGGAAATGGCAGATGCCTCCATTACTAGCACCTCTGGGAAGATAAAGAAGAATTTGCCCTAGCATGTAATCCAAAGAGAACCTGCTACTGCACTGAATCTGACATGCTTTCACCTCAGAAGGACAGTCATCCCTCCAAAATGTAGAAACATGGTATCATTCAGGTTATAAAAGACCCTTGGGATAATTGATTCCAACCATCAACCTCACTCTACAAAGTTTTCCCCTACACCATATCCCACAACGTCACATCTAAACAGCTCTAAAACACATGCAGAGATGGTGACTCAACCACTTCCCTGGGCAGCCTATTCCAGTGTCTGACCACTCTTTCTGTGAAGAACTTTTTCCTAATGTCCAGTCTAAACCTAACCTGTTGCAGCTTGAAGCCATTCCCTCTTGTTCTATCGTTAATTACCTGTGAGAACAGACCAACTCCAAAATCTCTACAATATCCTTTCCAGTAGTTGTAGAGAGCCATGAGGTCTCCCCTCAGCCTTCTCTTCCTCAAACTAAACAATGCCAGCTCCCTCAATTGCTCTTCATAATATTTATTCCCCAGGCCATTCACCAGCTTCATTGCCCTCCTCTGCACTCGCTCCAGCACCTTAATATCTCTCTTGTATTGAGGTGCCCAGAACTGGACACAATACTCGAGGTGTGGCTTCACTAGTGCTGCGTACAGGGGGAGAATCACCTCCCTACTTCTGCTGGTCACACTATTTCCAGTGCAAGCCAGGATGCCATTGGCTTTCTTGGCCACCTGGACACACTTCTGGCTCACATTCAGCCACTTGTCAGTTAGAACCCCCCGGTCTCTTTCTGCCAGGCAGCTCCAGCCACACTTCCCCAGGCCTGTAGCACTGCATGGGGTTGTTGTGGCCCAAGTGTTGAACCTGGTGTTTTGCATTGTTGAAGCTCATACCGTTAATGCTGGCCCACTGATCCAGTCTATCCAAATCTCTCTGTAGAGCCTCCCTATGCTCATACAGATCAACACTCCCACTTAACTTGTTGTCATCTGTGAACTTACTGATGATACACTCTATGTTCTTATCAAGATCACACCATCGCTATTCACAGCCACAGGGTCTCCACAGAGTTTGCAGTTTCTAGGGAGGGAGGCTTGTCTGGCTTCTCCTGTGTGAACTTTGTTCGACCTGCCTGTATCTTTGTTTTATTCATTTAGCTCTGACATCAATTTCTCGTATTGACTAAGTGTCAATGGCTAAACTGAGTAACTTTATCTTTCTATGGTATCACTGTAGTTTTACACAGATAGCAGTAACGAAATGCAAATAAATATTTCATGTAAGATGAAATATTTATGACTCTAGCACAGCGATGTTTTGTAGAGAAATATAGGTAAAGGTGTTGAGAAGTGGAGACACTGTATGTGGCACAGAAGAGTACAGGCACGGGCTGATAAGAACTGAGACACAGGCTGGCACTACGGGCAACTCAGCAATGGTTAGTTAAAGAAAGAGCTGGACAAAGCAGACTTCAAGGGTAACAAAAAGTACATAGAAAAATTATCTAATATACGTAAAAGGCACCAAATACAGTCAATTCAGATGAAACAAAGGAAGTAAAAGCAAGGTGTCAAAGCTTGTTAGCAAAGAGATAAAAATGAACCCAAGTGGATCCCAGAGGGAGAAAGAAGAAACCATCGACATGAACATCATATTCCTCCTGGCCAATGACTCCAGAGGCTGATGACTTGCCATCTACAATCTCTAGCAATCTGAGGCTTCTGATTTTAAGAGTGGAGGATCAGCGGAAGAGTGAGCATAACCTCAGGAAAAAAGGGGTAAAAACTAAGTGTGAATATTACAATTTAAATAGTATTATTGCTATTATTGAGATTTCTAACTGTATTATTATGTATTCTTTCTTTTTTCTGTGTTAATTATAGCTAGACTAATAACGATCCTTGAATTAGACTTAAGATTTCATTTGTACTGAGAATAACATTTTAGCTTTATGTATAAGATGTGTTTCTCTTTGCCCATATACAAGATTTTGAGCATAACAGAAGGAAGCTTCTCTGGGGTCAGCATGTGTATTAGATTATTATTTGTGCCATAGATATCCAGGCTGTTTGCTTCTGATAGTATATAAATCTCAGTTTACTGACACCCTGCAGCTCTGTCTTGGTTTTTAGCTGTGATTTATCCCACTAATATACCAGCAGAAATATTCCTTTATTTTAGCTTATTTTTATAGACGTTTTTATAACCGATCCCTTTAATAATTCAGACCAATTGCTTATTGTCTTTCTAGGATGTTGCTAAAATAAGAAAAAACATTTTTACTGTAAGCATGATTTAAGTCAGGAACAGGCTGTCTGCAGATGTTATGGAGTCCCTGTCCTTGGAGACATTCAAACCCCTGAGCAACCTGCTCTATTTGACCTTACTCCAAACAGGGGATGTTAGACTAGATGATCTTCAGACGTCTCTTCTTGTCTCAGCTCTTCTGTGACTCTTTTGACTGGTGTTACAAGAAACGCCACAGTAATCTGTTATGGTGGGCATTTTAAGGTGGTGTGAACTCCAGCTTGGGTTGAGACATGCCAAATAATTTTGTTTTATTTCTCTGGGAGACAAGTTTTGCAAAGAAAAAGGCTCCTTCTACCGGTCTCTGGCTTCAGTCACTGTACAGATTAATCAGCACCTTGATGGTATCCTGCAGAATCAAATTAACTGGCAGATGACTGCATTCTTATTCCATTTGGTGTGTGAGCCTAGTCATGCAAGAAGTCTTTGTTCCATTATACAGATCTATTAAGACTGATGCCATGAATTTTGTAGATAAGAGCTTGTAAGAGTGGCACAGGGAACATATTATTTAGGGGAGCTGGAATTTTTGTCAATAGGAATCATTAGGAACAGGTTAGACAGATGTAAACAATTCTGGTGGAACTAGGGACTGAACTAGGCAACCTCTTTAGACCCTTTCCTGCCTTTTCTGTATTTTTTTGACACAGGGAAACTGTATAGCACCTGGGGACTAAACGTGTCACTCTTGTTCAAGTAGAGTTTATTTTCCTGCAGGACTAACCTGTTTGTTCTTCAGTAAATATGTGGATTTACAACTGTTAGAAGGAAAGCAGTGAAAGCACATGGTCTGCCTGTGGAATACTCTATGACAGGAGCTCAGCGGACCAAAACTTAGATCTGGCTGTTGGGAGGAGGGAAGTGAATTTATGGCTGGTTGTAATATTTGTGTCCATGCTAAATACCATGGGGCAGGCATATAAAAAGGTGTACTATCAAAACTCAACTTGTCTGAGTCTTAAAAACTTATAAAGAAGGCCACACAAGTTAAGAGTCATGAGTTATGGATACTTCAGCAGCTGTGCCAACTTCTCAAAGGCAAAGTTCACACCATCTCGGATAACCATCTAACCTTCATGTCGACTGTGAAGAGAAAGAAATCCATTTGAAGGGTTTTGTATTGTATTCTCTCTGGAGAGGGCAAGAATGCCCTTTAACAACAGCAGGGTATAAAACTCAGCAAGACTAAACCATTAGCCTAGAAGCCCTGAACGTGGACAGTGTGAAAGCCACTTCTGGAAATACATCATTACTTTTTGATTGGCATTTCTATTGATTGCCATTGTGATATAGAAACCTTCTGTAATGTTAACAATAAAAGAGCAGTGACAGAAACAAACTTTATGCTTCACAAAGACACATCTCTGGCTCCTGGAATCTGTCATGCCCTGCTGTGTTAGGGCTTGACCCAAACCCTTTTGGAGCTGATGGACACACTCGCACTGTTTTCCACAGGCTTCAGTCAGTCTTGTGAAATTCAGCACACCTGAATATCTGTAAAAATCAGAGGTAAAAAAAGAAGCAGTTATGGGAGAATCAGAACTAATGAAACTTGATTACCATTGAATTTGCTGTTTGCAAGTTCTCTCTGAAGCAAACTGTGATTGGGGTATTTGCTAGTGTTCTTCCCTGTGTGCATCTTCTTGGAGCTTGCTAAGATGTGAAACTCATCTTTCAGCCTTTCCCTTCATCTGAGCACTTAAAAGGAAAAAATGTATGCAAATTTAGTAATTTTAGAGAGTTCTAACCCTTTGCCACATTTGAACAACACATTTTGCTACTGGTGTACTTGAAGAAGCTCGTCTTGTCCTTGACAACCCTTGCCAGATTTAATTCCAAGGGGGCCTTAGATTTCCTCATTGCATCCCTGCATACTCTGACACTGTTCCTATATTCGTCCCATGTAGCCACTCCCTTTTTCCACAATCTTCCATTTGAATTTTTTCAGAAGCTCCTTGCTCATCCACGGAGGTTTCCTGACTCCTTTGCCTGATTTCTTGCTTCTGGGGATGCATTGATCTTGAGCTTGGAGGAAGCGGTGCTTGAATATTGACCAGCTCTCTTGGATCTCCTACCTTACAGAGCCCTAACCCATGGGATTCCTCCACGTAGGTCTTTGAAGCATCCAAATCAGCTCACCTGAAGTCCAGGGCTGTAATCCTACTTACTGCCCTGCTTCTTCCATGCAGACTTCTGAATTCCACCATCTCATGGGCACTTTTTCTAACCTAACCATGCTAGTGTTTTGATACATGATCTTTAAAACTAGCAAGTATTTCTAAAAGGATGTTTTGCTGTTGCTTTTTTTGATTGTCCTTACAGGCATACCGATCAGTATCTTCTAGTCTTTGTGTTCTCAGTGTTTTCTCCAGATGACAATTCTTCCCTCATGGTTGCTGCAGACTTCTAGTTGTTCAAAGGTTTGAACTACACTAGGCTAGTGTAATTCAAAACCTTCCCAGGTATCTTCTAGCAATAAGTGTTTATATTTAAACAATAAAAGCACTCCCAGAAAAAGCTCCAAGGTTCAATTCAATTTACAATAAGATACTAATGACAATCCCATAACAATATATATTCATTTGCAGGTAATACGTTAACTCAATTACGCAGAAATGTGGAGTAATCCCA
Source organism: Thinocorus orbignyianus (assembly GCA_013400375.1). NCBI lineage: Eukaryota > Metazoa > Chordata > Aves > Ciconiiformes > Thinocoridae > Thinocorus > Thinocorus orbignyianus. The sequence goes on along the minus strand of VXBW01005613.1, from coordinate 491,371 downwards.
TAAAGGTAACACATTAACTTAACCAGTCATTAATTTCAACCAATTCATAGTCTCCCTTCTGGCCAGATCATGTGAGTGGTTGTGGGAACTCAGCAGAGTGGTCATGAAATGCTATTTTATACCAAGGAGAAAAATGAGTTTGAGTAACTAGAACTGCTCTTTCTCCATTCCCTTTTTTTTTTTTTTTTCTAAGAAGCCTCAACCTAGGTACATCCTAGAAAATCTTCTTGGCCTGAAATTACATGAATGTGAAGAGTATTAAAAGACATCCTATTACAGTAACTGATCACTGTAATTCCAAATCACTGGGAGTTTCCAAGGGATAAAATAGGTAAAACTTTTCTGATTTTTTTTCATGTTAATTCATCTCCCCAGTCCTAAACCAGGAATGATCCAGCAGGATCACAAAGGATTGTCCAAGATTTCCTAGGAAAAAATCCTACTTAGATAAAATTTGTTCAGGATCTAAAGACTTGTGCTCAGTGAGCATAAATTCTGTCTAGGCAGCAGTAAATGAAAAATCTATGTGGTTCCACATCTTCCTAGAAGCACAGCCCTGATCGAAAATGGTCCCTTCACCTGCTCTGGCATCATGAAAAGCTGGCTTTCTCCTCTCGAAGGATATTATGTTGGTTGAGGGAAGTCTCATTGCTGAAAATCACTGCGAAGTCAAATGTGGAAGATGGCCCAATTTCTATTGTGAAATTTGCTTTTCTTTGTTTCCTAGCCATTCAGCATTTGTTGTCTTGCACAACCTTGCTTGAAAAACATTCGGTTTGGAGCTAAGCTTCTGAAGCAGGCAGATTCATGCTTTTTGTGATGGCAAACCACTTGTGTTCTCCTAGTGGCTTCAAGTACTGCATAAGGAAAAGTGGGTAATGTTTTTGATATCCTTGAAAAACTCTTCCACCCTGACTTCCCTTAAATTATTTTACACCTACACCTGCTGCTAACAAGAATCACTCTCGGGTCCTCTGTTTCTGCCTGTCTAGTATTTATAGGTACATTTGTGTATTTTTAGACTCTTCTCTCATGTTTGTGGAGATCTCCTCATAGTAACAATGCTGTGCGAGGATGACTGCTGTCACAGCCGTCATGAGCTTGGCCTACTTGTGGAACTTAACACAACAATGCCTGATGATCGTTGATTGATATGAGAATATAAAGAAATGGATTTCTCTTAAGGCAAAGATAGCTCCTACTGGCATTGCCTGGTGTGGTGCAAGCATCTATGGAGCAGGCACTGGATAATGCTTCATTATGCTTTTCCAGTAATAAAAAGTATGAATGACTGAAATCAAAAAGGACCTCTAATGTTGTGTTTCTAGAAGGTGGTGATGCAGAAACATAACTCATATGTCCTCGTGTCAAGGATGCCCTTAAGGTGTACACTGAGTATTTCAAAGAGGCAGCAGTTTACACCATGATTAAAACAGTCTGTTTGCCTGGAACATCCATTTAAACAATGCAGTATCCATTTATGTCTCCAAAAGTGATTTCTAGCATAAGTCTTTTGTAATTTCTATTAATATTGCAGAAGGGAGAAGATTGATACTGATTCACTCACCAGCTCAGTTAATTTTTCTTCAGGTATGGATTCCTATTAGGAATGTACCCATGTAATGTAATAAAACTTGCTCGTACAATTTGCAATCAGGTCTCAGTGCATATATTTTCCCCAGTGTCTCCCCTTTAATAATAATTGTCAGAAGAAGTGGAGGACATAAGTGAATACTGGATGATTCACTGGCCTCCTGATAATTCTGTCCATTGTGATACAGTAAAAGCCTGAAGGCTCAAGAGCAATAGTTACTGATAAGAAAGGAGTGAATTCATTGATATTGTAGGATCAGTTTTGCTTTCTAATATGTAGAAAAGGAAAAGTAAGAAAGAAACTAAAAAGTCTCTTTAGCTGCCTTGTAAATTTGCTCTTTTGAGCTCTTGCCATATGTCTCTTGCTTGCTACACTGATCTCCATCTGTGTCCTCCAGTTGTTTACATACTTTAATTTGACTTTTTCTCTGATAAATAATACCTATATGAATTCAACATAATTAGTCCAAAATGCCACGCTGTTCTATTATCATTTTCCCTCTCATGAAAATAATTTTTCCTGTGCTTTTCTGTGGCATTTATGACGAAGACCATTATAAAGTCAGTGCCTACTGGTCAACTCCATGGAGCAAAAAAACCAAAACTAAACAGGGTCATAGTTGCTCCTATAGTGTGATTTGGCATCAACAAACATTGAGCTTTTGCCACTGTATCATTTTGCCCCTTTGGTTTTGTTTTAATAACCACCTTAGCTCTACTGTAAGATTCATTCCAACATGTTTATAGCTACAGAAGCCAAATTTTCTGGTCTATTACTCTCATCTCTTCATTCTTTAACATTGGCACCACACTTAAATTTCCTCTGGTCTTCTGGTGACCTCTCTGATTTTAATGACTTTTTGATCTATGCCAGAGAATATGCTGACTCCCAGTTTTGCATCTCACAGTGAATCCCATCAGGTCCTCCAGATGCTGATTTGATGTTTGCTTGTTCCACTAATAAGCCTTGTAGTTTGGATGTGATCCTGGCCTTCTATTCCCAGAGCAGTAGTTGCCTTCTGCTCCGTCTGATCTGTTATGCTAATGTAGCTTGTGACTAGCACAAACCAAAAGAGTGGTGATTTCCCCTTCAGGGGACATAATAGATTCATCAAGCCACTGTTCTGTGCTCAGCAGTGTCTGATACAGATACATCTGTTCAATAAATCATATATCCAGAACTATCAGTAGGACAGAGACATTTTTCCTGGAAGCATGAGATTTAATTACCTTAGCATATGTAATTCCAGCTTTTATTATCAGCAATAAAAAATGTATCACCTTAAAACTGAACCTCAGTGCCTGACTCTGTGACTACTGATAAGAGCAGACTCTTTGCCTTGCGTGTGTTTTACTGTGATTTTGTTGAACAGAGGAAAAGTGCAAGATCATCATCAGATTAACAAAAGAAGCAGTTTGAAAGCCCCCACCCTTAGCAGACACAATAGGTCGTGAGCGTGCAGCTGACACCAAAATATGCAGCAAGAGAGAGATTAACTTAAACCAGTGGATGTGGAAAGGCTGATGTACTGCTGTTGTAGGCATGTGTGAGAGCCCCAGGAGGTTATTTCTTTAGTGCTCTGCATCCCATGGCCTTTCCAGGTGAATGGTAAGCCCTGGTGAATATTTTGTCCATAAGTGAATTAGCTCGTAATGATATCTGCAGAGCCATGATAGCATCCAGAAATCTTTGTATTCTTGTCTAATAGATTAAGCAAGTTTTATTTTCCTGCTGGGAAGAGCAGATATTATCTTCCTGTGTCCTTGCCGTTGGTCTCCATTGTAATTTTTGGCTGCTACTGCCCTCAAGTGAAGGATGAAACAACTGATGGGAAAAGCACCTCACTTCAGAAAACTGTCCAATCATAGTAAATGCATGCTGTATTGTACCCACTGGGAGTTAGCTGTTCCTCTGTGTGCTGCAAATACAGTCCACGAAATCTGTAGTGAGACCTGGGAGTAGCTGCCCTTGTACAAGACAGCAGTTCCTCTCCTTCAGGAACTTGGTAGGGATGAAAAGCCATGACAACCATGGCCCAGACTGCCTAAATAGCCTACAGACATGTTGCTTCTGTGGGAGCACTGGTGTTCCTGAATCCCCACAGATGTTTCCAATTCAAAGTCTTATGCCTTATGGTATTTCACTATTCAAAGGAAAAGTGGTGATTTGGCACCCTTTCGTGCTTACACCTTTTCGGGTTCACACATTCGTGCAACGCTCACCAACACAACATTTTATTGTTGTCTTCTCTCCAGCACTTCTCATTTGGGCTAAATCTTTAATCTTTCAGTTTATGGCCTTCTAAAATCTGGAATTCTGAAGCTGTCAAAACTATAGTTTTGTGACTATTCCTTTACCTTAATTGGCTTTAGTCTTTATATGTATATACATATATATATATATTTATATAATGTTTATATAGAAATATATAGAGAGAGTTTATATTTCAATAGTATATAAATACATCAGTATAATTTAAAAGAAAAAGTGTTCTAAATTGGTAGTGAGAATGATCACTGGCCAAAAAGAGATAGCAGTGTAATCGCTGTTTTATTTTTTCTTCTGAATTGCATCATGTTTCCCATCCTGACCTCAATCAATAGTTTTGACTTGCTGCTGGCAAAGCAAGGTAGCACAGAGGTGGTGGTCTGAGAGCTGAAGGAGCTGGAATCTCCCTTACAGCTCCAAAGGGACTCAGCAGCGATATTATTAAATACAAAAATCTAGGTGATCACATGTGGGTTTTTTTATTAAAAATCAATGCTTGCTGTGGAAAGCAGATACAAATATTTTGTTTTCTTTAATATTTAAGATTCTGTCAAAAAAGAAGTTGTTTAAGAGGAAAATGTGTTACACATCTGCAGGGCTCCTGTGGTAAACTGAAATCTCCAACAGGTGTGAGTTGTTCCTAGCAGATGTGGTATTAATTAAGTTAATTTGAGTAGAGGATTTTGTGCTGGGGAATTGTTTGTGAGGGAGGGTTTGTTATACCCTGATTCTAAACTTGGACTGCTGTTGTAAATGTGGGTGGATTCAGTCTAATTTGGTTTTGTGGCTTCTAACTCTTTAACAGTCAGGCATATGTCTGCCCATTCATTACAGGCTTTGCTAATTAGGTTGCAAGACATGTTAGGTCAGGTTCATGCTGGAGTGAATCTATAACTTCTGAGCTAGAGCTGAATTATATCTGTTCAGCTCAGAAAGTGAACCAAGGGATGATAGAGTTCATTTATCGTTGCCTGGAAGGAATCAGGCAGACATTGTGTGAGCATCGTGTAAAATGGAAGAACAAAACAAAAGTTGTAAGAATATGAAAATGAGCAGAGGCCTGTGTCAGTAAATTTAGGAACTCCTCCTCTGGCTGCCTCAACTATTTGAACAAGAGGGCATACAGTGAAATCAAAATGAGGATCAGTCAAAGCTGATAAAATACAAAATTATCTACAATTACAATTACCTACAAAATGTACAATTAGCCTGAAGAACTCATTGCCACAGGAAATTACACATCTCTACCATAGAAAAAGGGGTGTGCTAGGGTTGCAATAACACACAGAGTTATTCTAATTAATGCTAACAGTACAGCTAAGATAATTAATGTCCCAGGCTACAAGACTAAAGCTAGGCACTAATACAAGGGGAATATGTTATTTAATGTGAAGGGTACTTTATTCTACAACTGCCTTAAAAATTTATTTTTTTCCAATGTATCTACTCCTGATATAGGAGACAAGATATTAGGACAGCCTTATATCTGATTAGTAGAGCAGAAAACTACATTCATGTAAGATCTCTGAAAACTAAGAAAAAAATCACCCAACCAAATTTATTGTTTGATGCTCCCTTGTCTACTTTCAGTTAAATACTAAGAACAAGAAGATATGTATATATTTAAGATTAGTCTTCAAAGTTCTTTTTTTTGCATCTTTTCTAGGCTAGGAACAGTCTTTACAAAGCACTCCAAGACATCACTGAAAATTTATGTGACCAAACCAGTAAGGAAACCATCAGTATTTACTGTAAACCAACAGTATTTACTGTAAACCAACAAATTTACTAGTATTTACTGGATAAAAAATCTTCTATTGTCTGCTACCATCAATTGTCTTGACTGATTTACTCATTAGTACATTCTCATTAGTACCTACTTTTGCTGAAAGCAAATAAGGTCATGAAGCCATAGCTAAAAATGCTGAAGTTTTTAAAATAAGATATATATTATATCACTTTATAGAGTAACATCCTTAATCACCTTTATCATTTGTGGCAATAAGCCAATAGAGTTGTTCAAGAATAGTGTTTTAATTTCAAAGACCCTGTGTAAGATTTTTTATTATCAGTGCCCACAAATGCCAACTTATCCGAGTTTACCTTTGTAGCATATTTGTTGGAGTTGGTAGAATGGGCTGATTAGTCTCAGATGAACCATGAAGACATTCAGAATTAGCAAACTATAATGATTGTGAAGTAAGAACACTTGTGGCTTGACCTTTCTATACATAACCAGCCATGACTTGGAGGAATAAGGTGGATATTAAAAAAGAACAACTAAGAGGCAGAAAAAGAAGGCTCTAAATAAAGCCAGCTGGAGGAAAGGTGCAACCACAAAAAGCAGGTACATTGATTTGAGCTGATGTATCCTAATTGTCCCTCTGTGGTGGGCTGACCCTGATTGGACTCCAGGCGTCCATCACAGCCATTCAATATGGGCTCCTCCATGGGCTGCAAGTGGTTATCTGGTCCTCTGTGGACCTCCACGGGCTATAGGGGAGCAGCCTGCCTCACCATGGTCTTCACCATGGGCTGAAAGGGAATATCTGATCCAGTGTCTGGAGCACCTCCTCCCTTCCTTCTTCACTGACATTGGTGTACGCAGGGTTGTCTCTCACATATTCTCATTCCCCTCTTCTGGCTTCAGCAGCACAGGTTTTTTTTTAATTCCTCTTCTTAAATATGTTATCCCAGAGCTGCTACCATTGTTGCTGGTGGATTCAGCCTTGGCCAGCAGTGGGCCCATCTTGGAGCCGACTGGCATTGGATCTATGAGACCCGGGGAAAGCTTCTAGCAGCTTCTCATAGAAGCCACTCCTGTAGCCCCCCACTACAAAACCTTGCCATGCAAACCCAATAGAGTCTCCTTTGTCATCTTGCTAGTCTGGTTAGATCTTCAGTCCATTTAAAAATGAAGAGCTGAAGCATGACGCAAAGTCAGATGCTCAAGAAAATAACGACTCTGTTCTTACAGAAATGGAGAATCTAGCTAATCTCTAGGGTTTGGTATGCCTAAATTATTAATTGAAACTCTGGGTTTATTCAATAGGATTGGACAAAACTTGGAGAACATGTGGGAACAACTTCTGTCACCAGCTTTAAAAATCCTAATGTGAGAAGATCACAAGAAGATTCGTGGCAGGATAAGGAGTCAGGTGCTGAATTTCCAGGGGCTGACACAGATGAGATAAAATTAATTCAGAGGAGTCGAAGGAAGACAATGTTTCTCTTTCTCACAGTTCTTTCACCAAGAATGACCACCTTGTCTCACAACCTTATGTAATCAACAGCCAACCCCAAACCCAATGTAACTTCCTTTCCCCACATTATAGCCTTTCTTTGCATTCATGAATAAATGTAATCCAGTGACACCTGATGCAACAGACAGATCTAGTGACATTGTCACCTGTTGATTCCTTTTCATACAAGTGGAACAACAATTCAGGTAATCAGGTGCTTATAACTGCTTAGAATTTTCCTCCATCTTCAGGGAGGGAGATGGATTTCACAAGTTTTGAAGGTTCTTTGTGTATTTATTTACTACTCTCAGTAGTTTATTTTAGCGTTTAAATTAATGTCTTGGGAATGCTGCACAGATATTCATCAATTATCATTAGACAGTTCTTGTTAAAATTGATAATTCAATAGTTCTATAAAAAATTGTGTTTGGGTTTTGGAGTTTCTTATGAATGTATTGTTTTCTACAGACTAGCATGATTCTTGAGTGGCAGTATGCTTTTATTAGTTGTAGTGCTACAGCTTTTTTCTTAATTATATTAATAATTAATAATATTGATAGGTGGAATTTATTTGTGATAAAAAATAGCATTGCATGCTTTCTTCAAGGAATCTATGGCCTTTGGGTGTATTGGAATTATTCTGGGCAATTGAAAAGGTAAAGTTTATTGACTGATTGCATCCAGAACATATTATCTGCTGAGTTAATGGCAAATCGGCTTTACTGGCAGATAGAAAATTTCACCACAAGTAAAAATACTCAGAGAAGCATGACTAAAAACTTGTTTAGATTGTCTAGTATGGTGATTTTTGTATTCTTTGCTGGTCTCCAACAGACAAAGATGAAGTTCCTAAGTACTCTATTGTCGTTTAAATTGGGTTTGAGTATAGTCAATAGTTGTTCATCTAAAAGTAGGAATGTGAAAAAGAAAGGCTGAAATGAAACAGATGATCTGCTTTTTGTCATCTGACTGAAATGTGTGGAAAAAGAAAAGGTGTCTTTTCTTATAAAGTTGTGAAAAAACCTAATAGAGGCAGAATTTAAATTAAACCATTAGGGGGCAAAGTTGGTTTATGCCCCTGGGATGCCTCAAGAGTAACAATAAAAAGGACCAATTGAGAGCGGGAGACCACTACATTTAGTTGAGCTGCAACTCCAGGCTTGAATTGGGCCCACAGAGCATTTATTAATTATGACTGATAATTTTACACGTATGGAAGTAAAATTAGAGCACAATTGTGTGAAAGTAAATGACCTATTAATTCAATATCTGACCTTCTCTAAGTATTTACAGGTAATTACCAAAATTATTTATCTTACTGAATGAGAAGGAAAATATAAATTGATTGACACCCACTTAAAGGCTCTTAAATTATGCTCTTAAGTTTTTCTATCAAAATTGTTAGTTTTTTTCTTTTAGGATTGTTAGTGTTTTTCTTCTGTGGCAATAATTTAACAAAGTAAGGCTAACCCCTATGAGAGGAATGCCTCTAGCCTGAACAGAGCAAGTTAGTCTGATCTCTTATGTACAGACCTGATCTCAAATGTAGAACTGGAAATTCTGTTAAAAAAAATATTATTTAAAAAAAAATAAATCAAGTATATATTTATGATACTCAAAATTTTGGGGTTTATGGTTCAGTTTGTCTTTTTAGTCTGTAAAATTATTTAACATGCAGTATAAATTACAAAATACTATAACCACAACTTTATTAGAAGTGTTTAGGAATGTTTTGTCTTAGTTGAGATGCTCTATCTCAACTTCCTTCAAAAGTATTTTCTAGCAAAAGTATTTCTTCTTCTAGTATTTTCTCACTTCATGAGAAAAAGGTTTTATTCTAAATCTTTTGCTACTGGTAGTAATTTGTCGTGTTTCAGTGCAAAATGGGCGTTATGGGTGATTACGGACACAGAATGGAGAAGCTAAGTCACAAGTCACATTCAGATCTCTGAAGCCTGAGATTAAATTTGAACTCAGAAATTGGTGCAGAATCAGCAACTTCCAGATTGATTGCTGTTGCTATGGGAAAGAACTGTGATTTGTACCAATAGGAAACTTTTATGATATGTGATTTTATTTTGTGATGCCATGAACTGAAATAATGCAGGCTGCAGGTCACAGTTTTGTCCAGTAAGTGTAATAGAATGGACCTAATATCTGGTTAGCTAGGATAAGAGTGAGCATATTCACCCACTACAGCAGAATCGCTTTTCTGTTGGCATGCTTTAGGAGGGTGGAATAGAGATCACTCTTCTGTACTCTTTAATTTTCTTTGAAGTGATTTGGAGTGCTTGGCTACAAGATACAAACAAAATGTATTTACATTACATTTCAAATAATTTTTAAACAACCAAAGGAAAAATGGCTTATATAAAACTAGAAATCTACTTGGGATGTTAAAGCTGAATTCTGTTTTTAATTGTCAAAGAGAGGTGATAGTAATAGCCTGAAAGAGGGGTTTTTTCATTCTTTTCACATATGCCCAAGTAGCATCCTGAGAGCAATCAACTTTTCATGCCAGGAACCGTGGAATGGACAAAACAGAATCAAAAGAATGATGCTTCTTCCTGGCATAGCTATATATACTACCTAAAACAACGCAAAATGAGAATTTCAGGCAAGGGTGCACAATACACATTATGCTTCTGAGGTTTGTCTGCTACAGTCCAGCTTAAACCAGTACATGCCATCACTGAGGAAAAATAACCCCCCTTTTCATACTTCTTGCTCCTCTTTCCCCTTCAAGTGTACAGCCCATCCTATTATATATTTACAGTACTCCTGTGAGCAATGATACTGATCATATATACTGAATCTCTGATTCAGCAAATTGCTTAAGTTTATGAAGACATGATTTATCTTGTTTAGTATGACTGTTGAACCATATACTTTTCTCTTTTATACTGCATCAAAGTCTTCCCCATGTGAGAGAAACAGAGCTCCTCAGTAAATTGTTACAAGTCTAATGGGGTAACAACCACATTACTATAAACTGTGGATTACTAAAACATAGGATTTTAAAAATAAATATAATTAAAAATGCTTAAAATTCCAGACTTACCCTCTCAAAGGTTTGGTCCTACAATACTTGTTCTATTTTAACTAGACCTGGTGGTGAAGATGGGTGTCCTCCTAGCTGAGAGCCCGTGAATTAAATGTCTTGGACACCCAACCTAAACCGGTGGTCTCATCTTTGTAGCTGATAGAGGGAAGTTTTGGGCACCTCCATGGAAACGGGGACAGGCCAAGATTTATCAAGGACTTCAGCCCGTGGTGGGCATCAGCATCAGGCTCAGTGAGGGAAACCGGGGTCAGACACAACCTCATGATTGCCAGGCAGGGCCATGGAGATGGGGCATACAAAATACAGTCCTGAAGACACCAGCCTACTCTAGAAATACTTTACACCAATATTTTCTTGTGATTTATACTACTGATCAATTTCTCTTACACAAAAATGCAGTTAAAAGTTCTATTTACGACAACAAAAATTAAGTAATCTCATTTTAGTTTTACTAGTGACAGTTGCAGTCAAAGTTGTGGCAATCTGCAGTGAAGGCAATTATTGCCAAGGCCTTGGGGCATTGAGAGACTTCCCAGCTTAACCTTGGACCTGCTCCATCACCACAAATGTGCCCGATGCTGGGGCTGCTCCCAGCTGCTCTAATTCCTATCTAGGGATGGTGGGATAGACCCTGCCTGCAAAGCTCTGCCCTGCCAACCCTCATGGGAAGACCTTATTGCTCCTGTCCCCACTGAGGCATCAGCCCACATGGTGCCCTGGCAGACAGTTCTTCTACTTAGTGTGAACTACCTCCAAGAGCCTGGGGTGAAGTGGGAGTTAACCCCTTCCCCCATACCTGGGCTCTTCGAACTTTATGAGTATCCTATCATAATTCAGCAGAAGATGACTAAAAAGTTTGCTATGGTGGCACCCTGACCAATTGCTTGTACTGAGATTCAGTATCTGAATACAAGAAATTGTTGGAGTGTCTACTTTTTATGACTTCTTTGAACTGTGTTATCATTTATTAACTAGGTAGCTTTTCCTTGCCTCTCCTTGCCTTGCTCTTCTCATTGACTACTCTGACAAAAGAGCTAACCACTGAAATATTCTTGGCTATGAACTATGCTCTTAGAAAACGCATTTGATGTTCATATATGGTCTCTTGGCTGCTTACTCTTATGCCCATCTGCTAGGATGGCATGATGCCGGCACACACAGTGGCACTCCAGCTTTTTTGGGCAAGAAACACCAACCACGAATGGTTTCACACAAGCAAGCTGCTGAATGCTTCAAGCACCATCTTCTTTGGAAGAATCCTTTCTTTTGTTATGGGATCACCATGCTGTCGCCATAGGGCTCTTGAAACTGCTGGTATCCTTGTGTCCAAATACAATACTTGACTGTCGAGGAGAACATAAGAGGCTGAAGAGCACTTGAGACTAGCAAGTATCTTTTGAAATGTTGTCTGACTTAGATGCATATGAAACACTTATTATTTGAAATAAAATCTATGGATATGTTAAACAGGAGCACTGAGTGTTTCTGGTTTTATGTATCATCTTTTAAAGTGATGAAAACAGAAATCTCAGCTCTGTGTGGCACAGAAGGACTTACCAGCATGGGATGCATGGTGTGATCAATTAATCACAAAGCTTCAGTGTTCCCACAACAGTCAATAACCAAATTAAGTAATTCTGAGCACAAAGTTGTCTCAATATAAGTGGAGGGCATATGGGGACAGGAATGTCAGGTCAGATCATAAAGAGAGAGGAAATTTAACACAGGATTTGAATTTGAAAAGAAATCAGTGAACTGGAGAAAAGTAGCAAGAATTTCCAAGGGGTGCAACTTGGGACAAAATGAGAGGCTTTCCACAATCATGATCAGTTACTGAGGGATGAGGATGTGATGCTGAGGGCATAAAGAGAAGAAAATAAAATAGAACAGTGCAGTTCAGACTTAAATAATTTTATCACTTTAAATGCAACAAAACCACCCCAACTTGCTGTAACTTAAAAAGAGGTTAATTTTACATATGTTTTTCACAATTTCTAACTCGGGAATAACTGAAGCTTCCCCTCCGCTTCACAGATGTTTTGCAATCTCAAGGCATATCTTGTTCTGCACTGGATGAGTGCCCCAAGCCTTAGGCTGACTGCTGTTTGAGACTGGTAATGCTGTTTTTCTCACTCTCACCAGAAATTTAATCTGTGTTAGTATTAGTATATTTATTCCTGAGGAAAAGATCATGTTTTTTGAACAAGAAGCTCTCATTCAAAATCTCTCTTGACAGGGAAAAAGTGTAATTGATACCTTCTCCAAAGATGGTTAGATTCAGAGAAGTGACTGAGGCTTAGCAATGCAAAGTCTACCTGAAGGTAGTAGTGATGTCAATAGAGCTGCTTCACCCGCATTTAAAATGTGCTGAAGAATTCAGCCATTAGGGCTGGGGATATATCCCTTCCTAGTATTCTCTGTGGCCTAGATTGTCATACAGAAAACACTTTTGATTATTTTATTTTATTTTATTTTATTTTATTTTATTTTATTTTATTTTATTTTATTTTATTTTATTTTATTTTATTTTATTTTATGTTTTGTTTTATTTTATTTTCATTTTGACTTATCTCTAAGTTCCATTTTTCCCTTTTGAAAATGATAATCTAGTTTTCTTCCTCACCAAATCGGTCACCACGTTAAGGGGTTTCTCATACACTGGAAACATTTTACTGAACTTGGACTCTCAAACCAAATTGTTTCCTTCCCTCTGAATACCACCAAAGCCCAGCAACTTAATGGTTTGCTAATATTGCTGGGACGTGGAAGGCATAACTTCATGTCCTTTGCTTTGCTTACTTAGGCAATTCACAGTACCTTTACCAAGAAACATCAAGAGACAGCCACAACTATATGTATTATTTCATGACAAAGACAGAACTAACAGGAGACATCTGTTTTCAGACTCTTCCTTCTAACTGGATACTCGCTAGACCTACAGAAATGTAGAGACCTCCAGGATTACATAAGGCTTTTGATCTTCTAAATTTTGTATGTAAGTAAGTACATATGACTCAAAATAATTGAGCTAATTCCCAGCACCTACACTGAGGGATGGGTAACACATTACCTTTGTGGATTTGGTAGTGGCAGTTAGGTTCCTTTCCCCATCCAAATCTCCTTGCTTATGAGATCTGACAATATCTACCTCCTACCAGTCACAACAAAGCCAGTTAGGATGCAGCTATAGAGGGAATAATTATGCTTATTATAGTGAGACTGTGTAATAGTTTCTATTCCACAACTTTCTGGAACTGAAATTGTCAAGGCTCTGTCTAAGAGTAGCCTTATCGCTGAAAATATACTCAATAATGGTTTGGCAATTTTACACTATGAGGAGAAAAACTACTTTGCTATTGTAAAAATTAGACCTCATAATTTCTTGAACAGTTCTGCATCCAAACTATCCCTTAATAAAAGTTGGAGGATGGCATGGAAACAATCCTTCTTGGAGATGGGCATTTGGATTAATTTTTCTGGCCTTGTAACTTATGTAGCAGTTTACACTTCTGCAACACTGAAAGAATCCCACATATATTAAAATAATTGTGAACCTCAACTTGATGTAAAACATGTTCACTCATTACTTTTACAAGTATTTTCATTATATTTATTTAATTGACATAGCCACAAAATTAGAAGCTGTTTCTGTGCATCAAGATGAAGCATCAAACAACATTTTCCCAAATATAACTATTTTATTCTAGGGAACTGAGAACTAAATGGATTAACATGGTGAGGCAGAAATAAGACATTAAGCTGCTAACGTTCTGGCAATAATTACTATGAAAAATGCATTTTCAATACCGATTTTTGATTTAGTTGGTCACAATCATAATTAGTGTTCTCAATTGCACTTCACACTCCAAAACATGTAAAAGATGGTGTTTCTTTTGTACTAAGATGAAATGTGTTAGCCTTCTGCTGATAGACTTGGTATAAATTTACATAATTCCATCAAAGGTGATGGAACTTCATTGATTTAAACTGGGAAACCGGTTCTATGTGAACAGCTATGCCTTCAGCATATGTTCACATCTATTCCCACACATCACAGTTTCCCCAAAAGCTTAAGTGTGCCAACCTTCATGCCTACATTTCCAGTGTCATTCATAGAAAAAGGCCCATGCATTAAACTAGGCTCTTTGAGAGATACTTAAAAGTGTTTCTGAAATGTGGAAAGGTTGTTGGAAGGACAGATTAAGAACAAAGAGTTCACAGCAGATTGGCATGGGTGCCTACAGACCAACTCCTGGAACAAAATAAATAGCAAGCGCAGGGAAAGTGCATTGTTGGGAAGCTTAAGGATGATCTCAAGAAGCTTCCAAAAGTTTCCATGCAGAGATTTTCTGAAAAATTTAGCACTAGATCACTTGAATGTGGAAACTCATATAGATTAGAAAACAGACTATTCTAAAAGCTGATTTTGATTGTCTCAGGTCAGCAACTCTTCAGCTAGATGTTGGCAATCCTGCTGTCCAGTTACTGTTGTGAGGCCTTTGCAGTGTAACCCTTGAAGCTGATTGTTGGTGGTTTGCAGAATAGGTCCTGAAACAATGACTGGCTTCTGATAAGGCTGCTGATTCCACAATCACATTTTTGAATAAGAGAGGAAATACAGTAATTCCATGGAATAATCTTTGCTTGTTTTGCAAGGTATTGCAGAGACGAGTTTGTGAACATGACTATATGTAGTATGGGAAAAGTGGATACCAGTATTTCTCCTACAAAACTGTTTGTATGTTCATGTTTCAAATGTCTTTAGCATTACTGTGGATTGCTGTTCTTTGACCAGCTGACTGTTTGCTAGGTATTAATTCACAGAGAGGACAAAAAGAAGCAGCAGTTTCTGAGGCAAGTGCAACCAGGGACTATCAAGCAGGGTCTAAGCTGCCCCTGCCTCTGACTCATTTTGAAGACAGATGCAAGAGGCTCTATTCCTTCTGATGATGCAAGAATGATTTGGAACACCACCCAGGGTGCCTTTGGGTGTTTAGATTTATATTTATAAATTCTTCAACTTCATTCTCCTTTTAAGGATTAATATATTGACTGTACTGTGCTGAGGAATCCTGGCAATGCCTTCTGGAAGATGGGTGCTTTGAGTGATAAATTCCCATTTAAAACACAGTAACCCCCAAATTTTGCATTCCTTCTGTGGCTTGTAAATGTATGAAAATGCTTTGAAATCTATTTGGGAAAACACTCACTGACATTGTATTCCCAACTTGGTGAAAGGTTTGGGGTCCAAATGTTGCACAATGACATAGAGCAAGCCACGCATATAAAGAAACAAGAAGAGAGAGAGATGATAAAAGTCTGTGGGAAAAAGAGATAATTCTTAAGTGAGAATTTGAACAATGCAAACAAAATATGCTTTTCTATATATTTAAATAATAATTACCTCATTATCTTTCAACAATGCATTCTTTATTCCTGCTCCTTTTGGTAACTGACACTAATTTTTGTAACTATACTTATGTAGGAATTACTGTGCATACATTGTTACAGCTTGAACCTGTTTAATTAGTTGCCTGGAAAAGAAAGATAATGTCTTATTATTTGTCTGGGGATAGTCAACTTATCCTATGTTTGGAGATAATCAGCGTCACTCTGGAGGGGGAAGACATCCTGCAATTACCGTAAAGCTAAAAACAGTTCTTTCTTCCAGGAAAGGCAGACAGTTCTGAAGGCAATGACACCTTCCAAGCCCCGGCTATCATTAAAGTCTTTTCAATGCTGTAAGACTCCATTTTTTTGGAGGTTATCCTTTAAGATATTTCCAGAACAGTAACAACAGCCTTCTCCATTCATCTCATAATGCAGTCTTAAAATTCCACTTGTCTGCAGGATTCATTAGCGATGTCGTTTTATGTATACACATGTGCAGGCTTTGTGTGTGGTCTCCTAGAATGTATAAACCTCCTTCCTATCTGATCGAGAATCTGGCATGCTCAGCCTGTTAACTTGACTCCCATACTCCTCTGCTAAAATCTTGTGCGATGTTGAAGACCCATGCACTGAGTAATACAGACCCAATTCTTGTCTTCCAGTTTTTGAGGACAAACGATAGGTTAAAACGTTGCCATTCAGCTTCCTCAACCTGTTCCCATAACTGTAGGACAGTCCTGCAAAACTGGCTCTTGACTACAATAAATGTTTTCAAGTATAGGTCTGGACAGGTCACTGAATGTTTTACTTACTATATTTCACTCCAACTTTACTGAATACAGCACTGTCTGAATCTTAGTAGCATCTACGTACTGTAGTGGAGTTCCAATTGTCGTTAATAAAAATGGATATGAATAAACATTTCTTTTCTTCTCAAGAATGCTTAGGCCTGATTTTTTCAATCACTTTTATGTCTGTAAATTTTTGTGCTTTGGAGAGATCGATTGCTTTAAATAAGCTGCCCCAGCTTTTTCAGACTTGCAGCTGGAATACGGTAGCAAGTTGCAACATAATGAGCAAGGTGCTGTTGAGAAGACGAGGTAAGGCTTCCAAGGTGGCACTACTCCAGAAAGCAAAATGTCTCTCCTGGATGTTTCCTGATTAATCTCCTCACCAACATCTGGCAGTCATTACTGGTAAAAAATAGCTATTAATCTATAAATAGAAATCCTATTTCTGTCAGGAGAGGAAAACATCAAGGCCATGGTTTGTCAAGGGAATCTCAAAAAACCCCAACAGTCAAAAAACCCCAACATTCAGAGAATAGTTTGAAGTCCATTACCCTTAGTGATATACCTGAAGATCCTTCCAGCCATTTGATTCTGTGAATCAGAAAAAAAAAAAATCCTATTTGTTTCCTACTGGAATTTGTTCATTCATCAGAATTGAATTGCTTTGTGGAAACCATTGGTTTTGAACAGACAGGTTCAAAAACCCTGCTAGGCAGTTGTTGGAGCCTGTTTAGTTTTCTTTCTCATCTGGCTCTACACCAGCTGTGTGATGAGCTGCTGGAAAATCTGTTTCCAGGCTTCAGGCTTCCCACTAAATTAAGCTCCCATTTACTATAACCTCTGGGGAATTCCACCAGGCAGACCATCCCAGAGCTTGTAATCCATTCCCTTTCACAGTAAATTTAAAAATGCTATTTTCCTTCTGCCTTAGAAAGCAAGATATTAATGAAGTCCTGAGATTCTCTATGAAGCAGGACTCTGCCCAATGCAGTCTTTATAAGCCATGTTCTATACCCTCTTTACAGTGAACATCTAAGGGTGTGCTTTACCTCATGTTGTGCCACGGTTCTGTCCAGACAAAGCCCATTACAGTGCACCAATTTAATCCACAACACAGGTACCATGTACAACAGTTCACAGTCCTCTTGAACCAGAGCAGATTTTTTTTGGTAACTGTGGGAAATTAAAACTAAAGTGCTTGCAGGTAGAGTGGATGAGGTGCAACAGACACATGTTATAATAAGGGATGTTCTCGTTGGACATTGAAAAACCCTGCAAACGCTTGAAATTGGCTGGTTGGAACATTCTTGGACTCTTAGACCTTTTCAAAGCCTGACTGGACAAGGCTCTGAGCAACCTGATCAATGAGGGTTCTGTTTTGAGCAAGATGACCTTCAGAGGACCTTTCTGGTCTAAATTGTTCCATGATTCAATGAATTAACAATTACGGGTGGAGTACAATTCTCACATGAAATCTTACATGTTCCATTCAGAGGTTTAGATGCACCCAGGTGGACTAAGGAGGAAGAATGTGTCTTGTCAGCACAGCATTTTCTCATCAACACTCACCAGTTATTGAGTTTAGCCCTCATTATAGGCCAGAAGAGGTGCAAGATCTTCTTTCAAATTCTGTGGTTGACCCTGTATGCAGCCCTTAGTAAGATATTTAATTTCTCCATAAATCAGGACAAAATGTCACTGGAGGGATGGAAGAACCTATAGATGAATCATTGTAAACATTCTGCACAACTAAAGAAGTATTTCAAAGCAAAATAAAGTGAGAAGTTATTCTGCCAAGCTCTGTTCCACTCCATGAAAATAGACAGGAGAATTTTTTTCTGTAAGTGGAAAGTCTTACTCTTTTACTTTAGTATGTTTATATGAAGTTCTAGATAGATAAACAGATTATAGTTACGTATATACTTACTCCATTTTCCAGAGTTAATATGCTTATAACTTGGATAGATCTGGCAGAATGCCACATGTTCTTTTCATGTATATAAAATCCCTGATAATGATAAAGGTATAGAAATGTCAAAGTATTTGATGTTTCTAACTAGAGATCTTAATAATTGCAGTCCAGATTTACTGCAAGAACATTAGCAGTGAACAATATTCATCTGAGATCTTGACCAAGGCACAGTAGTAGCTCATTCCACTGATTTTATAAGTACTCTCCGCGTAGGAGAAGCTGAACACATTAACGGGAAAATTAATGATATTTTTGAATTTCGTATTTTAATATATGTCTGAAAACTGTACTGCAAATGTAGTAGGAAATATGTTTATTGCTGCTGCAAGTGGGCCAGAGTTGGGATACACTGCTACTTTCCAGTTAAAGATAAGCAATCATATTTTAGTTAATAAACCTGGGGAGTCAGCCAACCTAATCCTTTTTTATTCATAAACTTGATTATCAGTAACTCATATATGTTGTTATCCTAGCACTATTGGAGGGGATTTGGTTGTATATACATCAGAAATTACTCAATCTTGGGAGCAAAGGCTTCTACATTCTAAGAATATATATAAAGTTTTGGGGCTCTGCCCAAAAGGAAAGATTTCTTAGTGTTAAAATCAGCTCAAGGAATTGTGGTATAATTCTTCACTTTAACAACTGAGATAAACTATAAAGTGAAAGCGTTTAATACCTTAAGGAGTTATGGGAGAATTCTGGGTGCTACTATGAAAAAAAAAAAGTCATCCTACAAGAAGTGCCTTTATGTGGCTCTCTGTTAAAAAGGCTTCTAACATGTGCCTACTTGATTTATGGTATTTATACATGCCAGGATTGCAAGGAGCTGACTGGCCTGTCTCTGGTATTGGAATCATTCTGGAAATGTTTGTGCAGTAGTCCTCCTGATCTAATTGCCCTGAGGGGATATCAGGAGTAATTAATCATAATGACTGTACTTTGATATGTGCATCTTTGTTACATGTTAATGTGGTTGTTCAAAACTCTGGAGAGTCAGAATGTTCCAAACGTCCACAGGAGGCAAGGATATGCTGCATGGCGGTTTCCCGAGTATAATGAAGCTAGATGTTGGGCTGGAGGCTTAGAAAGCAGGGGAAGCTCCCAAAACCACAGTGAAAGCCTGGGCTAAAAAAGATGATCCTTTGGATGTCATAAGGAAAGAAATGAACAAGTTTCTGTTGTAGTACTGGGCTAGCTGGACTTCAGAAGGCAAGCTATGAAAGGCAGGAGAAGGAAAGTCCACATGACCTTGACCTGAGTCCAAAAGTTAGATTTGATAGCAATTATATGTTTGACTGGTTTTGGCTTGTTCTGTGGATTTATTCTGCTAAAAATAAAAATAAAAAAAATAAATGTTTTAAAAGGATGTGTGGAGTCACTTTATGTTTGTCTTAAGTATGTACAGAAGAGTTCTGGCAAATCGTATGAATACAGTTTAATATGTTGCTGCCATAAGTTGCCTGTCTTACCTCTCTGATGATGCTTATCATCCTTGGAACAAAGATCAGCAGAAAGCAGCATGTGCCTATGTCCTTCCTGATCCAACTTACCGTCTTCTGCAACTGTCCCAGATCTCAGGCGAACAATAGAAAAGACTATACCTACAGATTTTGTGAAACAGGGCTCTGTCAAGAAATCAGGATCTTCTGGTACACGTGGCCTGAGAAGCAGCTCTCTCAGGTGTGTTCATAGAGGAGGAAGAACACTGATGGTGCCAGAGCTGTGTGTGCCATGAACTGGCTCATTATCCTCATTTGTTTTTTGATAAGTTATTTGCCCTTTCCTCCAAACATCCTGCACTAGCCAGTGTCAGAGTCAAGATATTGAATGAGAAGGATCCAGAACAGCAAAAACAAATCAAGTCCAACCTGAATATGCCTGTATTCAAACACGCTCTGAGCCAAACAGTCAGATGAGCTCAAGATCTTACTAGTTGAGGCTGATAACCTCTAAATTGATAATTCCTCCATGCAGCTGTTACTTAAAATCAACATAAAGCTTCTTGGTGGTTTGCCTGAGGAATTAGCCATATAAAAAGCTATTCCCCAACTAGTCTTAGTTATTTGCTGAATATATGCATTTCTATGTGCTTCAATCAGCTTCTGGCTGATTGAGAAACTGTGAAACTGTTGAGACCAAAATCCAGTTCCCTTGGTTGAGGCCAATGATCTCAGTGGTAAAAAAGGGGGCTTTAGCCAAGCAGGATGTGGCTCTCTATATAACGTCTGCTTCCTTTAAATAAATGCACATACCTGTCTTGGAGCCATAGTTTTTTCCCGGTATGATAATATCTGACTGTCTTTCTGCCTATCTAGTTCCTCTGATCTTTACTTGTTGGTCAGCACTGCATTACACAGGTTTGAACAGTTCCTTGAGAAACTTGATCTGCAGGGTTAAGTCTTAACAGTTAAAACCCCTATATATTGTTCATTTACTAGAAACTTTTTGTAAGAAATATTAGAAGAAAATGGGTATTTTTCAAAGATATGAAAACATGTTTAATGGAGTGCACTTAATTAACAGTAGGCAAAGCATCACATATGTTTTGCTGTGTCTTCCATCCTGTCAAAGTTTCTGCTTCTTGAATATTATGGACCTGAAAACACTATTAACTTCATTGGAGATCATTTGTACTCAGATTTTTTGCATCTTAAGGAAGCTCAGGAAACAGGTCAAAAATGGTTGGCCTGAAGAGTCTATTGTATCAGATAGTTAAAGAAGGAATCATATTGCAATGTAATACTCCATTGCATATATAAGGGTTATCAGAGCTACATTGAAAAAGGAGGACCTGAGAAATGGCTTTCATACTACTCAGAGGCATCCACTCCTTACAAAGCAATCAACTTCTATGTGTCACTTTTACTAAACTAACTTCTGGTAAAACAAACGTTTACATACAATGTTATGGCATGAAAGGCAGCACAACTCTGTAAGGAAGTTACCGGCTTAATGCCCAAGTGGCAGCCAGTGATGCTTGATGTCCCTCAAGGGTCAGTACTGGGACCACTACTACTTAATATCTTTGTTGGAGACAGTGGGGTAGAATGCACCCTCAGCATGTTTGCAAATGACACCAAGGTCGGGGGTGCAGTTGACACACTGGAGGGAAGGAATGCCATCCAGAGGGACCTGGACAGGCTTGAGAGGTGGGCGAGTGCAAATCGCATGAAGTTCAACCAAGACAAGTGCAGGGTCCTACACCTGGGACGTGGCAATCCCAGGTAAAAATACAGGTTGGGCAGTGAATGGCTGGAGAGAAGCCCTGAGTAGAAGGACCTAGGAGTGCTTGTGCATAAGAAGCTCAACATGAGCCAGCAGTGAGCGCTGGAGGCCCAGAAAGTCAACTGTATCCCGAAGTGTGACCAGCAGGTCGTGGGAGGTGATTCTCTCCATCTACTCTGTGCTTGTACTCTGTACNCTTTAAGGTCCCTTCCAACTCTAACCATTCTGATTCTATGAAATAGATATCTTAAAAAACACACAAACACCATTGTCCAAGTCATGCGTGCTGTCAGGCTTCTCAATCCAGTTGTGGTTAACTAATTTTAATTTAACTAATGTTTTAATTTTTGTAGTCCTAATTTTAGAGGGGCAGCTCAGACACCCAGCAGCAGCTGCAGCATAAGGATCATGTGCCATGCTAGCCAGCACTGAAAGCCTCTCTCTTTCCTTCCAAGCCCTGGTGGCTCCACATGTGTTGAAACCAGACTATATACCATTTCCACACATTAGATTCACTGTTTCAATATTATTTTTTAATTCTTTAAGCGAAAGAAAATTTTGTCCATGTGGGGTGGAAACAGAATTGCTTTTGTTTCGAGGGAAGATTGTTCTCTGCCCAATTTGACTGAAGGCAAAACTGCATTGAAGAAAATGAATTGTGCACAGATATGTATGAGACAGTCCTGAGGTACTGTAATGTGAGTGCCTCATGAAATGTGTAAGACAGGTCAGTTTTATCAGAAGCCCTTAGGGTCTAATCGGGGTACCTCCTTTGGTACCTCAGGACATCTGCTATGGCATCTAATAACCTCATGAGAGCAATGAACAGCTCAGAGTGTGATTTAGGGCTGCGGTCTGACTGCCTATTCTGGCTGCTATATGAAATGAAACTCCAATTACAGGATCTAAATTCAGAAGAGAAATGAGCAATTCAAACCTCTGGTTATTAATGGCTGGCGTCCCATATTGCCACTGGAGCAAGGCAGAGGCATTATTTAGACCACCAGCAAGAGCTGCCTAAGTTAACTGTTTTGACTGCTCCTTTCCCCTGATGCTATGGGCAATCAGGGCCAGACAATCCCAGCACAGCACCAGATATGAATTTTTCATTTATAACTTAGGTGACTGTCTCTTAGTCCATTTTAAGTGCCATAACAGGCAGGATGAGCACAGCCCTCCTCCTCCCCCTCCTCCTCTGCTGGGATTATGGAAGGTGGGAGAGAGCAAGAGGAAAAGCCATCTGTGCATCCCATCAAGTGGTGAAACAGGGAGAAAAGATCCTGCTGCTTTCTGCTCTGTTTCCGTGAGCACAGAAGTGCTGACTGGGATAAGACCGAGAAAGAGTGATGGAGAGTGAAATTGAAAAGGAGAGAGAGAGATCCATGGAAGTCAGTGGGAGTTTTGCCACCGACCATAATGGGATTATGAGTTAGGCCAGTCTGTGGAGATTTTAATGAGTCAAATGAAGACAGCTAAATAGTTTAAGCAAGCTATGTGCAGACCTCTTTTTCAGTATCTAGCATGCAAAGTAAGCATGCCAAATTACATCCAGTGTCCATTATCCAAAAGATATCATTATCCCCCAAAGAGCACTTCTCTCCTGGCAGGGCTATGTGACAGGCTGCTGCCCAAAGCACTGCAGCTCATGGCAGAGGGGAGATTATGATTAGACTGAAGTACAGGAACTCTTACAATTCACTTGAAAATTGGTATTAATACATATGCAAATGCATTTGGACAGTGTGAAAATCAGACTGTAAATTTCCAGTCTTACCACATAACACTGTGTTTCCTTTTCCTTTCTCTGTGACTCAGATATTTGAGAGTTGTACAAGCTGGAAATGAAGGGTCTTGAGTTTATCATTGCACAGCCCTCAATGCACTCAGTTTTGAGCATGCTTACAATTGGCACAAACACATTGCCCAAACTGATATGTTTGTCCACTTGGGCCAACACAGTGCTTTACTGGAACACTGACCAGAGACTTGGAACAGGAGAGCCAAGTGCTGTATCTCAGCACAACTTCTCTCAGGGGGACTTTTCTGATCCCATCACAGAATCATATAACTCTGTAGGTTAGAAGGAACCTTTCAGATCATCAAGTCAAACTGTTAACCTAACACTGAAAAAACCTGTCACTAAACCATATAACTTAAGGCCCATAGCTACCCATCTTTTAAATACCTCCAGGCATGGTGATTCCACCACCTCCCTGGGTGGCCTGTTCCAATGCTTAATAACCCTTTCAGTGTAAATTATTTTTCTAGGTTCTAATCTAAACCTCCTCTGGCATAACTGAGGCCATTTCCTCTTGTCCTATCACTTGTTGCTTGAGAGGAGAGACTGACCTCCACCTGTCTACAACTTCCATTCAGGTAGTCGTAGATCATTCATCACACTGATGGGCTGTATCACCTCAGACAGTGCAAACAGATCCCTGCTCAGTGACATGCATGAACTCTTCAGTCCTGGGTTTTAGAAATCTTCACTCCTGAATCATTCCCAAGATTCTGCTGCAGCAACTTTCCTGCTCCAGCCATGGGTACAAGCACCTCGTCAGTTTGGCTCAATCATTCCAGTCCCTTAATTATCCATATTGTATAAGGTGCTCTCAGGTTCCCACGGAATCCAGAACGATCAAGGGAAAATAGGCATTGTTAAGGCAGTCTTATTAAGAGCACAAAGGTCTCAGTAGTCTGAATAAGTATTATTGAACCCTAACATACATGCCATTGCCTAACTTTAAGAGTTAGACTTTTATATCTGAGGTTGTCACCCCACCTTTTCAGAAGTAGACAATTTGAGAGGATGATTACTTTCTTCCTAAAACTGGTTTCTAATACAAGACAGATGAATTGCCCTCCAGAGCTGCCTATTTCTCTGCCTTGATTATAAAGAGAACCTGGGATACTGATCTTATCAGCAAATGTCTAACATAAGTACCTCAATTAGGTGAAATGAGATGAGAGAAGTTCAGATCTCTGAACCTGGCAGTCTCCATTTAGGAGGGCTGCTCCAACTGGAAGCATAAACCCTCAAAGTTGATTTGTTTTGAAAACAGGAGCTACATGGGACTCTTTTTTGTTTGTTTGTTTGTTTGTTTGTTTTTGTTTTGTTTTGTTGAGAAACAATAACAGAATTGAAAGAACAAAAATGGATGAAGTCATAGATGTTATAAATTTTATTTCCTCTGTACTTGCCAGGGAAGTTTAACATTCAGGATCCTGTATTTATTCTGTAAAAACAGTCCCAGGACTGGCAGTCTGTATTTGGTTTGTGAGGCAAGGAGGCAAGTATTTGGTAGCAGGAGGACCCACACTGTCTGTTCCTGAAGGACTGCAACCCATGGGAGGGACCACGCTGGAGCAGTTTGTGAGGAACTGCACCCTATGAAATGACTCACACTGCAAAAGTTTGTGGAGAACTGTCTCCTGTGGGAGGGATCCCATGCTGGAGCATGGTAAGAGTGTGAGGAGTCCTCCCTCTGAGGAAGAAAGAGCAGCAGAGACAACGAATGGTGAGCTGACCACAACCCCCATTCCCTCTCCCCCTGCACTGCACAGGGGGATGAGACAGAATTTGGGAGTGAAGTTGAGCCTGAGAAGAAGGGAGGGGTAGGAGGAAGGCATTTTAAGATTTAGATTTTATTTCTCCTTACCCTACTCTGAGTGGATTGCTAATAAATTAAATTAATTTCCCCAAGCTGAGTCTGTTTAGCCCGTGATGGTGACTGGTGACTGATCTCCCTGTTCTTATCTCAGTCCACCAGCCCTTCATTATATTTTCTCTCCTCTGTCCAGTTGTTGAGGAGAGTGATAGAGCAGCTTTGGTGGGCACCTGGTGTCTAGCCATCTGGGTCAACACACCAGACAGACCATTCCCTACCTCGCTTTCAGCCATCAGGAAATCATCCAACTGTATAATGGTAAAACCAGAGATGTGCTATCTGATAACTCCTATGGGCAAGGGGACAGAAAACTTGCTGCCTTCACCACCACAGTGGCACTCCACAATCCTCAGCATGCCTGACACTCAGTCCTACACAATCACCTCACGGCTCTTTTCCTCACTTAAAATCAGTTTAAATTTAGGAAATAGAGACTTGTCTCAGCCATAAAGCCTATGCTTACATCCTACCTTGCTGGAGGTCCTTCTCCCATTGCTTTCTTACCTTTTCTTCCTTTCATGCTAGGAAATCCAAGGAGCTGGTACAGAGTATCCCCCAATAAGACTCATCCCAGTGGTAAATTATTTTTTAATAACATATTTTGAAATGGAAACATCAGGCCAACACTAGGTCCATGAATACAACTGAAATCATTCTGACAGCAAGAACATGTCAGCCAGGAGGATGGGTATGCTCCCTGATACATTTGGGGAAGAGGAGTGTCTCTTGACAGTACAACAGGAAAAAAAATGAAGTACCTGAATAGCAATTGACATCAACACCTACACATGTACACAGTGTTTACCTTGGATTTTGTCAACACAGTGGATCGGAAGGGGGTTACTACCAACTATATTCGTACTCTGGCTCTTCGAGGAGGTTATATCTTTTTAAGTATGTACTTAGCCCTCTGATGACCGTAAAAGAAAACACAAGTGATAATTGTACAATCTGTATCTGTCAGAAACTGAGATTTTAAACAAAAGTTTATTTGGCATTCTTTCTTTCTTCCCTTATTTGATGTATGTTGTGGGCATATTTATTAGGTAGCCTTTAAAATCCTTCTTCCTCTCCCAATAATTACACACATAATAAAAATGATAATCACAATGGGTGGAGATTGGATTTCCTTTCCTTTTAATAGAATAGACAGCCTTGTAAAAAAATAAATGGAGTTAATTAGTTGAATGTAATTGCAAATTCCTTGGAGTTAAAACATGCTGCATACCAGCAGAAAATGTTATTTGCCATATGGTATTGGAACACTGGAATGATGTCTTTTCCTCTACTATTTTCTGCAGACTGAGCATAGACTTGGATTATTTGTGGCTTCTCAAGTATTTGAGCTATGCAAGCCAGCTCACTGAGTGCCCCAAAGCAGCAGAGAGCCATTCTTGTTCAGTTCATAGTATGTACTAAAAAATAAACAATGAAAAAAGATCTTGGTTTCGAAAAGCTTTTAATGAAAGCCTAAAGTTTCACTTTTCAATGGTTTTGGGAAACTTTCAGAAATTTTTTTCTAAGAGTCCATTCAAGGTCCCCTGAACAATGTTATTAAGACCAGTGGAAAAGGGTAATTTGGGGAAAATTATCAAATATTAGTTGGGAATCATAGAATGGTTTAGGTTGAAAGGCACCTTTAAAGGTCATCTAGCCCAACCCTCCCTGCAATGAGTAGGGACATCTTCAACTAAATTTAGTTGCTCAGAGCCCCATCCAACCTGATCTTGAATGCATCCAGGGATGGGGAATCTACCACCTCTATGAGAAAACTATGTCAGTGTCTTACCACTTTCACAGTAAATAATTTCTTCCTTGTATCTAGTCTAAATCTACCATTTTTTAGTTTAAAGACTTTACCCTTTTTCCTATCACAACAGGCTCTATTAAAAAAAATTATCCCCATCTTTCCTGTAGGCCCCCTTTGAGTACTGAAAGCCTTCTCTTCTCCAGGCTGAACAACCCCAGCTGTCAGCCTGTCTTCATAGCAGAGGTGCTCCAGTCCTCCGATTATCTTAGTGGCCCTCTGCTGGACTCAATCTGACAGGTCTATGTCTCTGTTGTACTTGGGGCCTCAGAGCTGGATGCAGTACTCCAGGTAGGGTCTCACAAGCACAGAGTAGAGATGCAGAATCACCTCCCTTGACCTGGTGGCCATGCTCCTTTTGATGCAGCCCGGGATGCAGCTGGCTTTCTGGGCTGCGAGCGCACATTCTCAGCTCATGTCCAGCCTTTCAACCATCAGTACCCACAAGAACTTCTTGACAGGGCTGCTCTCAATCCCTTCATTCCCCAGCCTGGACTGATACTGGGAGTTGCTCTGCTCCAGGTACAGGACTCTGCAGTACACAGACGATTTTGTACTTAACATGGAAATCATTTAGAATGAGAAAGAGGTTAAAAAATGAGGAAAGCATATGCAACTGAGCCTTTATTTAGCACCTTTTCAGATGGAAAAAAAAATAATAAAAAAAATGAGTTAGCTGTGCAACTATACCATTTATTGTTCTAAACTTTCCAATCCAAAATTTCAAGTTTGCCAGCTTTGACACAAAGAAAAGAGAAATGATGGACAACAAAGACATTTACTGTACTTAAAAAATGTTTTCAGATACAGAACCCAAGGCAAGTTACCATTCCACCTTCTTAAAAAATAGTCCCTCTGTGGATTTTTGTCAGTGATTTTCCACTGCTCATTTTTAAGATACACATAAACATCCACTCCCCAAAAAGAAAACTTCAAATCTGCTAAGAAATAGCCATTCTGATGTCTTAGATTTATACCTCTCTGGGAAATTGCTCTCCAAGTGCCTAAGCTTCTTTTCTTGTTGTGAAAGAGATACACAGGGACTCAAACAGAGTCACTTACAAACTCTGACTTAGAAGTGAAGTAAAAGTTCTTTTTGAAGCTTTAAAAGTGTACTCAGATCTTACAACAGCAGCATTGCCTTAATTACAGTGGTTGATCCATTTTTTGTTTTTTTCTTCAGCTTTATGGCCCTGTTAATGCTATCAGGTCAATAAAGTAAGCGGCTTTAACTGAAAAATTGACAGTAAATGTCTTCAAGCTTCGTTGCTCACATAGGATAATTATTGTGATGTGTAGATTTTTCTCTCTTGAAAGTAAACACTTATATCACATGATTAAGTAGGCCATCATTTTAGTTGTTGAATCGTCAGATGGACAAGTTGTTTTTTTCTTCGTACAGTGTGTGAATGGAAGGTAAATTATACATATGAGCAAATCCAAGATTAGGAATCCTAAATTGCTCCAAAAAAAACCCCCTTAGACACGGGGGAACTCACAGATGTACTGCTAGTAGCTTCAGGGGTTTTGTGATTCAAAACAGCAGGAATTTACAACACGTACTACAACAAAATACATAATTTACAAATCAGAGCTGGTCATGCAAATTGGCTTATGCTGCTCAAAAATTTTGAAGTTTTAGCACCTCTTTATTGAGGTTTTCAATGATGTTCGCAAAATGCTGCGCATTTCCCCCCACAGTTCTAATACGCACCACTGACGACTTCAAGGCAAATTTGAACTGAACATGAATAAAGCTACTTATGAACTTTGAAAGTTCTTGTCCTGTTTCCTTTTGTCGGGCTTGTGAGTGGCAGTTTTCCTTTAAAACAGATAGTCAAAGTGATTAAAAAATAAGGAGAAAATCTGTTCACATGCCTCTGCCATTCTGATTTCATTAAAGTCAATTTTTTGCTTATTTTTAGAATGGTCAGTCTTAGTGAACATGTGACATTATTCTTAGGACTTCTCTAAGGTATTGAGAAATTATTAGAAGGTAGAATCTGTCAGAGGGGCTTTCCTAGAAGCAGCAGACTTTAAGAATATGATCCTGATTTTTCATTTTCCATTAAGAAAATCACAGATAATTTCTTTCTGGCTGCCCCTTGAAGTCATCAACTTGAAGATTAAGCTGTCAATTCTTGCTAAAGCAGACTTTTTCAGGAATTGTCAAAAATGTTGGCATTTATTCCAAAGAAGATCAGATTAAAACCCAGACAACCCTCAACAGTGTCCACAGGGTAGACATTTTCCGCTTGATTCATACCTTACCTATGGTATGGTATAAATTACCTTCCTCTTGGTCCATTAATTGCAAAGTATCAAATGCCATCTTTTTACATCTCCATGCTACTTGATGTGGCACTGCATAAAGAGATGTGCATCATATCAGAAAAATCCCAGTTTCTGGAAGCATGAGCCAGGCACTGGGCATAATACAATTAAGTCTATTTCTTAACCTCACTAATTAGCCAACATGCAAGTAAAATGTACCTGGCTCTGATGAGACCTCACCTTGAATACTGTGTTCAGCTCTGGGCCCCTTATTACAAGAATGACATTGAAGTGCTGGAGTGTGTCCAGAGGAGAGCTACCAAGCTGGTGAGGGGTCTGGAGAACAAGTCATATGAGGAGAGGCTGAAGGAACCGGGCATGTTTAGTTCGGAGAAGAGGAGACACCTCCTTGCCCTCTACGACTACCTGCAAGAAGGTTGTAGAGAGGTGGGTCCTGGCTTCTTCTTCCAAGTGAATAATGACAGGGCCAGAGGAAATGGTCTGAAGTTACAGCAGGGGAGATTTAAACTGGATATTAGGACAAATTACTTTACTGAAAGAGTGATCAGACCCTGAAACAGCCTGGCCAGGGAGGTGGTTGAGTTACCATCCCTGAAGGTATTTAAGAAATGTGTAGATGTGGCACTTCAGGGCATGCTCTAGTGGCCAAGATTGTAGGGAGTGGGTTGTGGTTTTGTGTATGGTTGGACTTGGTGATCTCAGAGGTCCTTTCCAGCTGTAACAATTCTGTGATTCTGTGACAAAATGCATATGCTGTAGGAACTGTGTGGGGAAATTTCTTGGAGGCCTTTTAATCTCTCCATATTGCAAAGTACAGACATGCTTTTTGATGCTTTTCTGTCTCCAGTTGTGCTCTGCTCATGATTCAGCCATACTAGAGTCCAGCCTGATGAAATATTTTGATATCACTGGCCTGATTCTCTGTTGCTTTGCACACAAGTTGTTATTGCCTTGTCAGGCGTTGCTCTGACCTGTGCAACACAGGTGTAATTTATTCTAAAGCAGAGTGGTGAGTTGTCATTTTCAGTAAACTTCAGTATGAGGATTCTAGAGTGGATGCAAATGTATTCCAAACTTCTTTTCAGACCCTTAACACACCATGGTACTTTGTTGGGTGTATGCCATCCTGTTCTTTGTACTAATTCAGCTAAGGATATTTTATTTTTCCTTTTAACTCACATAATGATACTCCAGTTCTATCTACGTGAGAGAATTCTATACCAAACATTCTTATAGGAAGGAAAATTTTCCTTTTATGTCTTCCTATACTAACGAAAATCCCATGGCCTGGATCACTAAGTCTGTTGAGAGACCCAGTCCAAGCACTTCAAATTCAGGAATCCACTCATGCCACTTACTCTGCTCAAATCTGTCGACCTGGAATATGTTTAGTTGCTATTACTATTACTATTGATTATTGGCTGACACTGAGCAATTATAGAATTTGCCATCCCTGCCCACATGATATTCATGAATTAATTGAATCACAGTAATTCTATAATTAATTTTCAGTTTCCTGAGGCCTCAATTCAGAACTGGCTGAACTGGCAGTGGACAAAGATGCAATAAAAGACATCTTCTGAAACCATTAATGTAGTTTAAGGTGAAGACAGGTAAAGTGAGGTGATCAGCATCAGTGTGCTTCATGCAGAATTTACCCACTTGTCTCAGTTCAATCTTGAGTATCAAACGATGACTTTCCTTGCTTATAGCCTTATCAACCAAAAAAGATGGGAGAAAAGTGCTCATCACCATTTAACAGATGGTTAAGAGAGGCACAAAACATTAACATCAAATTTTATAAGCCGTTTAGAAGCCTGAAGAGGCAGATGAAGATAAAATGTTATTTCTTAGGATAAAGTCAGTGCCTATATGCATCATGAAAGTCTAGTCTTTTAGAAGTACAGCTTTAAGAAACATACCCAAGGTCATTGAGAAAGTCTGTCACAGAGCGTGTGGTAGGATTAGTTTGTACACATGAGCTGTGAGCCCAAGAATATCTTTGCTGCCTTAAAAACAAAATATTCATTCTGCAGAAGTCCAGGAGTGGTTCTCCATCCTCATTTCAGCATTACAGACAGGCCTGAGTTGGTGCTGTCTCTCTGCCCTGGGGAGAGTTACTGCCATTTTTCTCATGTGGCAAAGAGACAGGTTGCCACAGATAAATTAATTTGGCCACATCACAGTGGGCAGCAGGCTGGTGGTGGGTTTGATGACATGGCCACCCCAGGGTAAGTGTCTTTGGGCAGCCAGAGAGACATGGGACTGGCACCCTTGGCCTGAGGCTGGGAGAGCCCTGGGCAGGGGTTGCCCATCGTGATAGAGGGTGTCTGTTCCTGCTTTCTCATATATTGTCCTATTTCTCACAGCCCCAGGCCCAGACAGGGACACAACTAGACCCTGGTGCACTCCAGTTCCCTATCTCCTCAGCCACTCAGCCAGAGATTTATGCAGCTTTCTGCAAAGCCCTTGACGAGATGAGAAGGAAGCCCACACAGCCTCAGCCTGCGCCACAGCCTCATGCCCAGGCTGTAGGGCAACACCTGCTCTGATGCTTGGAGCACCTCCTCCTCGCCTCGCCTTGATGCTCACACTGCTCTTTCTCACTTTTCCCCCCCTTCTTTCTCCTTACTCCTCTGCTCTTTCAGCATATTCCTCTTTCTTCACTATGTTTTCACAGGGGCACCACCACTCATGAGCTCAGCTGTGTCTGTGGTTTCTGAATAAAAGATCTGGAGTTGTCATCCTCCTGTGGCCAGGTGAAATTGCAGTACGGAAGGTGAAAGCAGCTTCCATGGTGTGCTCAGGAGAGTGAGACTGTAATAAAGTCACCAAGCAGGGTTTAAAAGGAGCGGGCATTGTCTGCCTTGCAGATCTATTCTAAATTTTGTGCTTTTGGATCCTATCTTATGCTGATGATGACGACTACCATTTTTCTAAAGTTTGGAGCCAGTAATAGTCAGTTGGGGGAAAAGAACAGAGATAGGTGCCCTGGACTAATCTATGCATTTATGGAAATACTTTAGCAGTTTCT
This sequence comes from Thinocorus orbignyianus, assembly GCA_013400375.1. NCBI lineage: Eukaryota > Metazoa > Chordata > Aves > Ciconiiformes > Thinocoridae > Thinocorus > Thinocorus orbignyianus. Next base: position 459,017 of record VXBW01005613.1, on the reverse strand, counting down.
TTGTGTTTTTGTGGCTGTCTGATTGCTCAAATTTATCAGAGCAAGAGTGGAATTTGATATAAGTGTCAGGGAAGTTTGATAGTCAGCAGAGCCCTAGAGTTACAACATTTCCCTCAGAAAGTGAAGTCCCCTGTAAAAAATCCTTATTCTGATTAGGTTGAGGTGCTTTAGTTATTAGCTAATCTGGGCTGGTCTTTTCTCTCCTAAACTCCTTCAGGGCTTGTAAATGAATGAAATATTCACTGTGAAAGCAAGTGACAGTCTTCATAAACCAGTCCTTTGAACTTATCTAGTCATATTTAAATCTATGCTCTTCATTAGGCATAGGAAAGTAATGAACTTCACATGTATTTTGCTTGAACAGATTACTAAACAACAGTGCAATCAACTGTTTTATAACAATGTGGTCTCTTTCTCAGAAATTGTTGTAGTCCTACTTTGGTGTTGAATAAAGCTACACTCTGAAAACTTTTATTTTCATAAATTGGAAATTTTGAGTTCTTTCCAGCCCCAAATTCTTGAAACATTTATTCTTCTCTCCCAGGAAAATACGGGATTATTTGCTGGTTCTTTATGAAAGTGGGGATGGTCCTGAGATGACAGTAACATAGTAGGGGCAAAACGGCTCACATGTCATCCATAAATTCCTAAACAAACGGCAGTATGTAACATGCAAATACTTTTATTAAGGTCATGATCTCAAACTTTCCCGTCAATTGCAGGCTGACCTCAGAACTCTTCAGGTTTGGTTATATTGTTATTCTCATCACATGCATGAAACAATTTAGACTAACAATGCTCTGAAATTCAAGGATGCTATTTTATTTTTTTAAAATTCACTTCTGATTTATCTTTCACTAAAAATTAATAATAAAACAAGTCTCCATCCCCCTAAAAATATGTTCCATATGCACAGACAGTCTTTAATAGTGTTTGCACACTTTCTAAATAAAAACTTACCATTTGGTATATCAAAACCAAAAGATGCATATTATCCTATGACTGACGGCAGACAGTGAGACATTTACTTACAGATACAATTATATTCAGTTGGTAGCTCAAGAAAATAATGAGGTACATTAGAAAATTAAATAACAGCTTTAATATTGAAGATATCTCAGAAAGGTAGCTACATAATGGAGGAAATCCAATTCCTGCATCAGAATCTGATAGTACCTGCTTCTTGAGAGATGACTGAAGAGTGAAGACCTTAATTGTCTGAGAGAGAGAATACCACCGGGTTAACATTCTTCCAACAGCTAACAATTTTTGCTTTTAGCTTATTGCTTCTTAAATTGTATAATTTAGACTAGAAATTGAATGGATGTTCTCCCCTGCAAGCTGTTCAGGTTATACTCACATACATACTCACTCTCCAATTGTACTTTTCCCACAGGGTCACAGCAGAAAGTTTTTTGTATATCTTCTAACTGTGAAAACGACAAGCTCAGAGGCAAGTCTGAGAGCCTTATGATATTTGTTTTTGTTCAGGTGAGCTCTATAATTTCTCTCTTCACATTCCTTTCTTGCTTTTTTTTTTTAATGTTGTTTTTTTGTTTTCCTTTATCCTCTAGTGTTAGTTGATACAACATGATGAAAATGTTTGGATGATTGCGAGTAGCAAAGCAAAGTGATTTATATGTTAAACACTGAAGAAACTACCATGTGGTGCCAGTCGGCCATCAGCTCTGCTGGGTTTGAATTGAGGTATCGACAGAGAAAAAGTGAGAGAAGCTCAGATGCTCTTATGTTTCTGCATTCAGGAAATGGCTTTGATTTAACTTGATCTATTCAGGCTTCTAATTTCACAGGCATCAAATTACAAATTTGTTTGGTAACTTCTGAACTTTACTTGCACAGAATGACTTTTGGTTTCTAAAGCTCAGTTTCAGTTTTGTCCTAGAGGGTAAGAATTAAAGCATGAAAACTGAACAAAATTACCAAAAAATCCATTAGGGTTTCAAATGTGCAATAGAAAAATAAGTTCTACTTAAATTGGAATAAACTTCAGATCAAGTGGCGCTGCATGCCAGAGGTGATCTGTACCAAGAGGTATTTTGACCAAGTTCAGTAATGGAAAGACCAAAGACCCAGTAGGCTTAGTGAGCTCAATGACACATAGACACAACAGATTATACATGAGAAGGAGGAAGTAATCTTTTGAATAAGGCCTTAATGATCAAATCCATACACTAGGGCAAAGCAGATTCAGAAAGTGGCAATGGACAAAGTTCCAAGCATTCTCCTTTTCAAGGTTACTTAAGAAAAAGACAAATATACTGAACAATATTCACTGTGATGAGAGATACAAAATGGTGGCTTGATCATGCATCACTGTCAGGAACCAAAAATCAAAAGTTGATTCACTTGAGAGCACCACATCAGATCTGATGGAAGTCACTGGAATTATACTGGGAATAATGAATTTGGCTCACACCCTGGATGAGACGCTGTTCAAAATGACTGTCACCCACATTTCTTAAGGTTTTATAGTTCTCAATGGAAATTAAAATCATGCTGTGATGAACTATATCCCATGGTATTTAAGCTCTGTTGTTCAAGTTCAATTTCAGAGTGTAATACCAGAAAAATCCCACTGGGAGTTATTTAATTTTTTATACAGGTTCAACATGTATGAGAACACTTATGCAGCCATTTAAAATCAATCTAATCTAGTGAATACAGTGCTCATCAGAGGTGAACAATTTGCATTCCACATGTCTGAGCTCTCACTTACTTTCATGGGTTTCACACGACTAACTCCGTGGTGATGTTTCAGATTTGCGGTGGCATACATCACTGGTAGAGTTGAGTGAGTGGTTCATCATTTCCATCAGCTGGATATCCCATTTGAGAGTTTATTATAATCCCTTGTATGGAAATCCTATACCTCAGTCCCTCTTACTCCCTTTTCAGGTGAGACCCAAATGTCACATTTTACTTCTGCATCTTGCCTGTTCTGTTTTCATGAGACAGGGTGTGGGATAAAGATCATGGCAAGAAGTCTGGCATGACATGAAAACTGGTGAGAGAGAGATATGTGCCTCCACAGGTCAGATGCTGAGCAAAGTGCATACTTGTTGGAGGGGTGGGAAAATGAGAGCCAGGCTTTGCTTCAGCATTACTCATAAACAAATGGGCCGTACAGTTGCTAAGCAGGTAGTGTTTGTCATTCTGTGTACTGCAAGCACCATCAGCTCGACTCTTCTGTCAACAGCAGGTTCTGGGAAAGCTGCTGTGATAGTAAGGCAGTGCAATGTTATTTCCCAGTCACAGATGGATTTCAGTTCCCCTCCTCCTTAACCCCCCTAACTAAAATATTTGCTATATTCCTCTCCAGACTAGGAAAATATAGAACAAATCATAATGTGAAAACTGAGCTTCTGAAATCCCTGTTCCCAGTATTTAGGATATGACTTTTAGATTAAAAAAATAAATGACAGCTGTCTTCACTCTGCACATGTGTTTACACATGCATTAGTTTAAACGTGAATAATTCCAGTAGATATGGGGATTATATGCGTATTGTTAAATGTGTTAAATCTTGCAGGAGAGGGCTCATTGGCCTGTAATGCTGCATACTGTGTGAGTGTTGAAATCAGTAAAAACATGGTATCATCAGGAACACATGGTCATTTTTCTTAGGTTAGTGCATTCTGATACATATCTAGAGTGCCTGACATACCCACGAGTCAAAACTAATTGTTGTTTTGAGTTCTGCAGAAAGTCTCTGCTCTCACTCCTACCCCTACAATATTGTGGAAACCACATATGTGAAAATGTGAACAGATGTATCTGAATGCAGGATGCAGTAATTGAGAAACAATTAATCATTCAGTCAAAGAGTTGAAAGCATTTTCTAACCAGAAATGTATCTTGTGAACAGCTTTCATTGTTTCTTTTTCTTGCAAAATATGTCTATTTATATGACTAGCCCCTTGGACTATTTTTAGCTTAGTGCTAATGGAGTGTATGTAGGTGCCTTTGAGATTTTATTGCTCTGTATCTTGTGAAGAATGCTCAAGCAATTTTAATGGTGAACTGTAAACTCACAATCCCTGCTGAGGTTTCCCCCTTCGTTTTCACACATTTTTTGTCCACTTGCACTTCATTTTCATAACGGCGTTTGCATCCATTTTATTTCTATCTGTAAAATCCAAGGCATTTTCAATGTGTTGTTTTTTTTTTTCTTTTTTCTGTAACGTGGTAGTTCCCAAGGTTTTGAAGTTGTAATTGCTGTTGTTTGCATATCTAGGCTTTCAACTTGACTTCCATTTACACCTCCAGTCTTGTCCTCAGCATTCTTTAAGGTCTGTGACTACTTGTTTGGCAGCTTTGGTCATGGTGAAAAATAAAAGGTAGGAAAGAGCAATAAAATGGAGACAAGGAAAAAAGTTTAAGTTTTTCCTAATATCTGATCTAAACCTCCCCTGGCACAACTCGAGACCATTGTCTCATTGACCAGGCCTCTTGTCCTCTCGCTTGTTACTTAGGAGAAGAGACCAACCCCCACCTCTCTACAACCTCGTTTCAGGTAGCTGTAGAGGGTGATAAGGTCTCAGCCTCCTTTTCTCCAGGCTGAACAACTCCAGCTCCCTCAGCCTCTCTTCATAAGATTTGCACTCCAGACCCTTCATCAGCCTCGTTGCCCTTCTCTGGACCTGCTCCAGCGCCTCAAAGTCTTTCCTGTAGTGATATCATCTGTCTTCTTCATTACAGGTCACAAAGATTGAATAAGATGATAACTACTGATACAAATAACTTGATGCCAATTTGCAAGCCCTTGGAGCAATGTTAGTGGTGCATTCCCTCTCATCCAAAAGAGGGGAATAGGAAAGGCTGACAGAGAGGCAACAAGGGTTGAAATATATAGAAGGCTTTTCTAGAGGTAGTACCTGAGTAGATGAGGATTTTTTAGTCCTTAGAGCAGAACACTTCAAAGGAGATATAATATAAAGTTAAGATATGAGTCAATTATTTATCACTGTTTGTAAAAAGAGGAACTATGGATCACCAAATAATGATATTCAAAGTTACTTTCAAACAAACAAAAAAAAGGCAGCGGTTTTCCATGGAACACATGCTAGAGCTGTGGACCTCTACATGAAAGAATACTATGTCCTGCCAAAATTCACATTGGCTCAAGAGCTGACTAGACAAGCGTGTGGAAATGAAATTCATAAAAGATTATAAAATGCACAGAACAACATTCAGTTTAGAAACTCCCCTGAGCTGAAAATAGTTGGAAGATGAGACAGCATTAGAGGAGCAATCAGATACACGTGCTGTTTTCTTACAGATCTCTAGATGTTCATTTAGGTTCATTGCTCCTTCTGGTTATCATTTTTTTGGAAAGGCATCCCCTCCTCTTAAACAAAATCAAAAGAAAGGGGCTACAGAAAAGAATCTGAGCAGAAAAAAACAATTCCAAGGAGCAGTGAATGATGGTGGTGAATGTCACAGCATCAAAAGTGGAAAAGACCCCACCCAGTTGGGGAATAAAAGCATGGGACACCCTGAAATCATTTCCTTCTCTCTGAAGGCACCCAAGGAGCTGGTAGAAGCTCCCTGGCTGTGTTCTACTTTGCAATATGACAAGATACAGGAACAGAAAAGTACCACCTGCCCGGATCATACCCTCTGCCTTTCTTTTCCTTGAGCAAAGATAAAGGATATTTCTCTGTATCTTACATGGTAGATAGAGCCGAGGAATGACTACATCACTGGACTGATGGGACCTCTCAGCCAAGACGTAGAAAGATACATGGGAGTCAGCAGCCTGGGTCAGCAACCAGTGTTGGCACTTGATGGACCTGCTGATTCCTAATATAAGAATAGGCATTCTTTGCCCATTAATATTATGTAATTTAATTAGACTTAGATAGATTATTTATTTTGGAGGAAAATTACGGCAATAAATAAAGCATTCAGCATTTTTGTTGCAATTGTGTACTGAGTGATAAAAAGGTTCTTCTTGTTCCCTCTGATTTTTAAGAGACTAAGAAGAGGTGCCTTAGTTAAATGTGTATAGAGTGCACAGGTATCCTTTAAATATTCAGATCATCTAGTATAGGGGCACTATTATTTGTTAACAAAGAAAATAACATTGAGGGTTGGAAAAGGCTTTCCAAACTAGCAGAAAAACTAAGAGTATGAGAAGGAATGTGTTCCAGAGAGCAGTCTTCAACTGAAGAAATACTAGGCCATGTAGGATGTGTTAATTCAATTCCTAAAATTTCTTTTTTTGTACCACTTAATGCTGACATAACTGCTTACTGTTGAGGTTGAGGAGGAGCCTGTATTCTGCTGGCTCTGTCACTTGTTAGATCTTCAGAAAGTCATTACAATATTAACAGAGTCCCAATGTTTATTACTATTCTTTCTCAATGAAGGAGCTAAACTGGCTTACAGAAGAATATCAGGGTTAATGTAGGGAAAGGGAAAGACTGCACGAGGAACAGAATGGGAAAGAAATGGGGGAGAGGAACAAAAGGAAAGAGAGGAGAAGTAAGACCTGGCATATGTGATAGCAGGGCTTTGGAACTGTATCTCAAGGAATCTGTATTTTCACACTAAATGCAATCCTTATTAATTGTATTTTAAAAGCACGTATTCAGACGTATCAATAAACTTCAGCAAAGACCAGTAATCTCTAGCACTGTCCTTGATTTGTGGAGTCTTATTTCAAAATCCTACACCTAACTTGGCCGTGGATACAGGAAAATCTTTACTGTAGCATAGCACTTGCAGAAAGATTACAAATAAGCCAGTGTTGTCAACAGAGACCAACCTCAGTTTGTACCAATGGTCAACAGAGGATCCTGAAATAGTTTAGTGTTATCATCCTTTTTACTTCTGGACATTTTAAATATAAACCTACAGAAAGGTCTACAACAAAGTCAGAACAGCCAAGTGACTAGTCCTTGCAGAATAAACCTGGTTGAAATGGGAGGCCTCAGCTAAAACAAGTCATCAAGGCCTGTGAAATATACAAATACACTCATCTTCAATCTTTGTTTCCAAATGTTAAGAAAACTGTAAATTTGAAGTGAGACTAGCCCTTATTCCAGCATTTTTTTATTTTTTTTTTGGCTGGATACAGCTATTTTTAACCTATATCCTAAATGCAATAGATTCAGTCCTTTAATATTTCTTCTTCAAAGTTTTACTCAAATACTGACCTTTAAAAGTTCTAACTGTAACTACTTTTGCAAGACCTGCACTTTCAGGAAACAAAGCTCACTCTGTTCTCTACTGGAAATACCAGATCCAGGCCTAAAATCAGCAACTCACTTTTTTTTCATATAAGCTTTAACTCTCTACCATTAACCACAGACAGGTGTCCAATACCTATTGAAAAATCTCATATAAATTATGGACCTCAGCAGAAATCAATCTACAGTCTGGTCTGGTGGGCCACAGAGTATCCAAGAAAAACAAAACAGGTCCAGAACATATTGGCAGATAAGGTCTTCTTTCTATTTTATAGCATCAATAGGTGACTATAGAATCAATACAAACCATTTTTAGTTGCTGTGAGCTGGTCTTAAGGCTGACACTTCATAAGTGACCAGTAAAAGATACAAATCCTTATTTCCCCATCTCTAACTCTTTTCTTAATCTCAAAATTATCAGCAGCCAAAGGAATATTATGCAGGTATGGGTTGCTATCTCTAGGAAAGGATATCCCCCACACTCGCATTATGATCTATACAGGATACAGCTATGAATTGAGCTTCTCAATAAAGTAATTTATTGTCCTGATTTTCAACTGAGATAGGGTTAATTTTCTTGCTAACAGCTGGTATAATGCTATGTTTTGGATTAAGGATGAGAATAATGCTGATAACACAATAATGATTTTTGTTGTTGCCAGGCAGACAAGGACTCTTTCAGCTTCTCACTGAAGTTGAGAGGGAGCATAGACAGGAGAGCTGACCCAAAATGGCCAAATGAATATTCCTTACTATAGGTGTCTTGCTCAGTACATAAGCAGGAGTTGGCCAGGGGGTAGGGATCTGGCAATTACTGCTTGGGACAAGCTGGGCAGTTGGTTGCATCTCATCACTCATTTTATATATTCTTTTGCCATTACTACTATTTTCTCTTCCATTACTGTTCTATTAAACTGCCTTTATCGCAGCCAATGAGGTTTATTTTCTCCCTTCCCTCTGTCAAACTTGGCTGGAGGTTGGTGAGCGAACAACTACATGGTCCTACTTGCCATGTGGGGTTAAACCATGACACTTGCCTATGCCTGGCTCATAATCTTTCAAGCACTGCCACCCTGCTCCCTGACCTGACCCACTGTGCGCACACATTTAGAGCAGATTTAAGTCCTGTACTTCAGATTTTACAGGTTCTGAAAAAGTGACTCGGTGCTGTGTTGGAAGGTCTTCCTCCCAGTTTGCTTTTCCATGTTGGAGAGAAAAATCTAAGTTGGTTCATGTCTTCACTTGCTGACATTTAATTGTTCTAATGGGCTTGGTTTCCTGGCTCTGGACTAGGCAAGGATTAGGTACAAGACATGCCAGAAGAAAAATTTTCTTTTTTTAAACCATAAGATACACCTGGTAAATTTAATTCTTCACATTGCTCTGCCAATCCCCCCAAACTGTCCATGGACTTAGCCATGATTAACCATAGCCATCAAGCCAGTAGCACCATTAATTATCCAGTGATGATGTCTCTGCACCACAACATCTGTGGGTAACTGCCTGCAATCCAGATAGTCCTACAAAGATAACTGGCAATTAATCACGTGTTGTGTCTTTCGCCCTCTACTGCAACTCTGACTGTGAAGGAATCACAGAGGCACTGCAGGGACCAAAATAAGCAGGTTTACAAGAGGTATATGATCCTCATTCCAGAATTATCCTTTAAATGACATGTTTCTTTCTTTTCCCAGTGCTTATTCCACTCACAATACCCAAACATTATGCTCCAGACTGCTAAGTATATGTAAAGGCACTCATTTTTAAAGCAGAGTTATGTTTTGCTTCTATTTGCTTTTATGAAGGTCTTAAGAGTTATTACGTTACTATAAAAAAAAAAAAAAAAAAGAAAAAAAAAAAGGATTTAGAATAGTTTACCACAGTGAGAGGCTGAAATCAATATTGTTTATACGGGCATGAATGTTATTGACTGTATATTTACAATAACCTCCAGAAAGTAACTCTTAAACCATTAAACCTCCTGGCAAAGTATACACTTTCATAAATCTGACTAAACACTTTACAATAATAATTAAATTAATTACTAGGAGAAAACAACACGTTTGATGGATTTTATCCTTAGGAAAAAATGAGGCATTTCATTATTGACTGAATTCAAAGTCCCTGTTCTCTCCAACCTGGTATTTGCAAGTGGAGAAATACCTTTTCTTTGGAAGAAAAGGCTTCATGATGAAGCATAACCCAAACAGGATTAGGCTGAAGACAATCGGTTTAACTTGCACAGAATATTGTTTACAATGTTGTTGATAAAGGGCAGCTCAGAAAAATGCACCCAGATGTCATTGTTTAGATGTAGAACATTTACACGTGACTAAGTAATTAATTACTCCATCTAATTTAAACCAAGGTTCATCAGGAAATTTGGGATGAAAATGAATACTGAAGAGCTCCCAGAAACAACATAACTGAGGAGCATTTTTCATTAGTTTGTTATGTTACACATAAATGCCCACTAGAGATCATTGTCTGCATACATAAGGCATTTTCAGTAGATCACTGCTGCAGGCAGTTTTCAGTTTTATACAGAAGATAGACTAACAAAAATGAAAAACATATTCATAGATGCAAGTTGATGATTTTGAAGATTCACAGTTTGTCAGTGGCAGAACTGGAGACTAGGACTCAGATGTGCTGAGTTCTTAGCCTCATGTCTTAATAAGGAGAATGCATGACAGTCTTACATTTTGTGAGGGTTTTTTTCAGAAAAAAAAATCATCATTAGGAGAGATCTAAATCTATGAGAACCCTACTGAGTTCTTTTGAGTTTGGGTTATTTATGAAATATTAAAGACTTCAAAGATTTTATGGCCACCTAAGAATTGAAAAGATTGATTTGGTGCCACTTTGTAACCAAAACCTGTTTCCCCTACACCACAGGGTTCCCATGGTCTTCTCTGGCCAGATCTGTTATCATTCAATTGACCTATGGATTTTAATGATGCAAGACAAGTGGAAAAGAGTTCATGGACGTACATGGCAACCCGACTTTGCTGATCAACAGCTTCCTTCTCTTTATTTTTTCCCCAACCAACTCTACAACTAACAAAGTAACGAAAAAACTTAATTTAGCAGCAATATTTTGGAATTGGGAGCAGTAAAGCTACAGGTCATGGATCTAAAATAAGGCAAGAGCAGAATTTTGGTATTATCAATAGAGAAAAATTAAGGTTTAGGGAAGTATTATACAGACAATTGCGGACAGTTTTAGCTTAGGTTAGCAGGGCAGAAGACCGAGCTAAATGAAGGATTATCCTAAAAGTGAGTCTGTGGCTGAACCCTGATCTCATTTTAGCACTTAATCCACAGAAATGTTCTTTTCTTGTGACTTACCCAGTCTCTCTTATTTTATCTTTTCTGATGTTACACTGGGCAGGTTACACTTTTTTCCCTCCAGACCCCTCACCTGCAGCTGTAGCTTCACCCTTCCTCCTTCACCTCTTTAACTTTTTGTACTTTGCACTAAACCACCAAAAGACTATAATTCATAAGGGAAAACTGATAAGAAGGGCAGAGCCTAACTTAAGCCAATGAGAAGTTCCCAGCATTCATGCTCTCTAAAGACACACAGACATCGAGATGTCTTGTCCAGTGTCATGTGAGAAGGAATAAAAGTAACCCACAACATTAAGCTGCATAATTCCTGGAATTCAGGCTGGATGAATCTTGACCAAGCAAAATACAAACACAACAGAGCAACAGTATCTTGAAAATATAATTTTACTAAATGGCAAACAGGAGGAATATGTAATTTTCTGGTAATGTCAGAGACAAAGTTTTTAATTAGCAAGGGCTGTAGATAAATGTGGAATATAGAATTTATTCCAAGGCTGACCTGATGCACAGTTTTGATCCCAAGAGCTTACATTGTTAAAAACCCTTCTCTTGCATTGTTGGAAAGCTGTGCATCCCTTATGTTTTCCATTTGCAATTTTACTGTCCTGCTGAATCAACCAATGTTCACCTTCACATTCTTGGCAGGCTTTAATGTGTTTGCTTACACTATAATTAAATGCTCCGTATTCATTATACCCAGCTCTGACTTACGTTTAGTCTCTTCAATGTAATTACTCCACCATGTACATTCAGTCAAATGTGCTATTCTTTGCCTGTCCAAATTTTATTAAACAAGGGTAAATGTGTGGTCAATTACACTGTTACACATACGATTGTATCTGTCCTTAAGAGAAGCTCTTGAGCCTCTAGTGTGCTTTCAGTGACATGAATTACAGGCATATAAATCCCCTTTCACACTCTTTTCTATCAGTTCTTGTGTTCTGCCTGCTATTAGTGGCAAATTAATTGACTATGGGAGAAAAATAAACAAGCTCTGGGTTAAATCAATGATTTCACATGGTGATAAAAGTAATAGAGAGGGGATCCGTCGTCTTCCTGAATTGACTAGCTTGCCAGGGTTAATTATCCAACACAATCTCACTTTCTCATTACTCTGTGCTGTAAAATTCCAGTAAAACAAAAGAAGAGGACTGTGTGAATCCCCCAACATCTAGCTACTAGAAATATTGTGGTTGAAAGCTGTTATCCTGTCAATCCCACATGTTAATCCTATTGAAAATCCTTTTTTTGAAAATCAAGCTCCAGAGAGCAAAACCAAATTAACTGTAAGACTAACTTTGAAATCTTGAGGCTTTATAAAAGATATTCTCATTTGCTTTCTAAAATAAATTAACTGTAAGACTGACTTTGAAATCTTGAGAGTCTTTTTAAAGGTCTTTTAATTTGATTTCTAGTGTTTGAGCTTTGCAATCACCACTTAAAGGAGATATAATTTTATTTTCTCTTCCAGATGAATTTTGTGTTTCTGATGTAATCTCCAACTGCTGCAGCCTGCAAATTCAGGGGGGAAAAAAAATCACCAAACAGTTGGATTAATCTCATCTGATTTTAGTTAGGTGTGTGCCTCTAGCAGGCAGGACAGTCCCTCCTGAAATACCCAAACATTTAAGGCAGAGTCAGCCAGCACCTCTAGGACATACCTCTCTCTCTCTCTCTCTCTCTCTCTCTCTCTCTTAAAGGAAAGGAGTCTAAAGCTCAGCTGTGAAGAAGTTACAGTCCTAGTCTAAAACTTGACACAGTGCACCCAACCTCCAAACAAGTGTATTCAGCAATAATCTGACTTAACACATCTGTTTTATGTAAAACTAAACAAAGATCAGAATAACTTTGTATTTGACCCCATGTTTGCAGAGAATGAACGAGCAGGTATAACATTTCTTGGTAATTCTTAAACTTGCATTGCAGGGTATCCCTTGGCAGAGTGGGACAGAAGACATACATGACTTTCTTGTCTTGTTCTAAATGAATAGCTTTTAGAGTAGCTATCCATATTAAAGTGAAATTTTCTAAAATAAGCAATAAAACACAAAGAGATAAAATGTAATTTATAAATATTTTGTATCAGGTTGAAATAGCATCTAATGAGTTTCATCCTGAAGTAAATTCATATTGTCAGGTTTAACAGCCTTTCATAAACTGGATTTACACTCAGTAGGCTTTCAATTAATTCTCATGAATGGAGTTTGCAGTGGTGTAAATGAGAAGAGAATATGTCTCCAAATGCCTTTATTGGTAGTTTGCTGACGGTGCACACAAGGATACTAAAACAATGTTATCTTCATCTAAGCAGAGCCTTAAAATTAGATAGCACTTAAGATATGTCCTCTTCTATTCTGCTGATTTGGAAAATGGAATACATTTATTGGAAGAAAGGATGCAGATTAAAAGTCAATGAGATTTTATTGCAGTATGGATAATTATTTCCCATTGTTTTACCATTATTTCTTCATTTAGGAAAAGAAGATGATTCAAATAATTTTATCAGCTCAGTGACTTTATGTTCCACATATAATGCAAGAAAGTGGAGTAAATACAGGATTTTCAATAATGGAACTTTCATTTCTAATTTAATTTCTTTTAAAAAAATGATACTCTATAAATATATAGGAAGTATGGTACATAATTATAGCTATAGTAATGGTGTATATATATAATATTTCAACATAAATATGCCATTAACAGACCTTACCATTGATATCATGGCAATAGATGAAAGTTGTTTAAAAGTTAGTTAGTTTGAAAGTTGTTGTACAGTTAAAAAACTTCTCTAATATTTTGTTTTTCACCATCCAGGGATTATATGCAATATAGAATACAAAGGAAATAAAGTAATACCTAAGAAAAGATTGGTTAAAGATATCTAATTAAATTTAATAGGTCATGTAACTCCACAAGGTTTCCCTGTTAATTGTAGAATAAATGTGTAAAAGGAAATAATTTTAAAATTATAGCTACCAATATTTAATTTGGGGTTATGAAGAAATTTCGTTTGTACAGGTCTGATTTATCTTCATATTCAAGGTACCTCAACTAGACATTGGTTCAGGATAAAATATGAGAGATAAGTAATAACGTTATCCACTGTGTCATTTCCTATGCTTTAGTAAGACCCCAAACTTCATTCCACTCAGAGGCTTTTAGTCTCTATAAATGATTATGAAAAGCTCTAATATATTAATAAATATTTCCTTCTAAGTTCCTGAGCTCCCTTAAGCTTCTGACTAGAAAAAAAAATCCTATCTGTATTTCCCTAATTAAGCTACATCCATTGCAACTTATATTATAATTGTTCTTCTCTAGAGGTGCAAGTAATATTTCCTAATATATAAATCAATGCACATCAATGCAAAAGAAAATCCATGATTTGTAACTGCCCCAGTTTTCTGCACTCATTTATTTCAAAAGCTTTTTCTCATTATAATCTTTCTTGCCCTCTCTAGCTTCTTATTCATGTCTATAGCAAGTGACCATCCATGCTTATATACATTTCTTTTTCTGGTGCCAGAAGGCAGTCTTTAAATAAAATGAAATGATTAGCAAAGCTCTATTTTGCAGTATTTAACTCTTCTGTAGAAGAAAAAAAAGGCTTGCAAGAACTTAGGAAGAGAGTTGAGCATTATCCATTTTGAAACAGAGAATGTAGGGGAAAAAAAAATATAATTAACATTCGGTTTTCACAGTGTTATTTAACTTCTAATTTTTTCAGTAATAGCTCAAAATAACAATACTTTTCCAGTAGGAACAGTAGGAGAGAATCAGATTTCTACCTCCACTCTCCCCTCTAAGATCAATGCTCCAGCTACAATGACAGCGAGAACAATCTAAGAATTGAAGAGGGGAATGTCCTCAATATTTCTCTTCTTTTTTCCATGGATTCAGTTAAACATGTTAGTTTCTTGAAGTTTTGTTGAAGCTAAGTTACATAACACTTACACATTGTTTTGTTGTTTTGCTGTTTTTTCAGGTTTTTTTTTTCTGTGTTTGGGTATTTTTTGTTGTTTTTTTTTTCTTTTTTTCCAAATAGTCTGCAAACAGATTAACTTTATTAAGCAACAATTTACAGATGAAAAATCAAAAGGTGCACAGTCCAATTCAGATTAGAAACACAGCCGCAATAGCATGGCATTTCATATCACTTCACTTACTTGATTCGCAACTTGAGTATTTTCTTCTTGGCAATCTCTTTTTAGCATCACAGCTTTTGGCACAAAAAACTCAAGACATGGAAAATTATTTGTCCAGTGAAAAATAACATATAGAACCAGAAAATTATAGAAGTGCCTGGGCTTGAAGAGACCTTTCAGTTCTTCTAGTCCAACCATCAACCTAACACTGACAAAAACTGTCACAAAACCATGTCCCTAAGCACTATGTCTACCCATCTTTTAAATACTGCCAGGGACGGTGGCTCAACCACTTCCCTGGGCAGCCTGTTCCAATGCTGAATAACCCTTTCAGTGCAGAAATTTTTCCTAATATCCAATCTATGCAGAGTCAGGAACTGTATCTGCCAGATTCTGTTCTAGAATGTCCACATAGTATTTCCTCTCAGCGTTTCTGTTCTCCAACTTTAGGTGCGCCTGAAAAATTGGTAATAAAACAGTGAAATACAGAAAATAACCCATGACTCCACTTGCTCTGTATCAATATCCATACATGCAGTAGTATGCATGACTAGTACTGTTAGACCCCAGTAAAATGCTAGGGGAATTAGCTAACCTAGATGTAGCTTTCTTAGTGTTAGCATATGACCCAGGGTAGGCTGCATCCAGATCCTGTGGAGAGTGGTGGGTCCTTCCAGTGGGTAATTCACCCTGGGTAAGAAAAATGATCAAAGACATGGTTTCACAGGGAGTTGAACCTAACAGGTCTCTCATCTTACTTCCTCCCCAACTAAAAGATCTCACTACCAGATCCAGTACTTGCCATTCATTTCCAATTTAATTAAACAAACAAACCAAAACAAACTAAAAAAAAAAGATTGATTTTCTATTTAAGTACAAGACCACTGTCAAGGAGAAGGCACAACCCCATGTCTGGGATGGGGATGAAAAGCAATGGGAACATGGGCTTTTTTCAGCAACGAGCAGCTCATCACCTCTTGTACAATCTTGCCCTTAAATGGAAGGCACTATGACATCAAAGTCTGTCTCTCTCTCACTTTTCTGTCAATGAAGCTGAGGTGTCTAGCTCAGGACATTGCATATGCAGGGCTGGAGTTAGCTGAGGTGGTTTCTATCTCAGACGTTTATTGCACAGGACACCACAAATCAGATGTGCTCCCGAGCGGGGCTGGCTGGTAACATAGTGCCATGTCTGTTAAGTGCCCATTCTGCAGAGAAGTAGCAGGAGCTTCTCAGAAGTCTCTTGGTTCATCTCCAGGCAAGTCTGTAGCCTTCTCAATTGTGAGATTTATACTATGTCTCTAAGACATAGTCAGTTGTGATATTTAAGTAAAAGCTAATAGAAAAGGACAGAACTATTTTTTTTTCCTTTTCTTTGTTTTGTTAGACCTTTTCTGCAATAAACTGGAAGATAATACAAAGCCAATATGTCCTCACTGATCAGCCTCAGTTTGATCCGTGGATCATTCAAACACCTCATGTCGTATGCCAGGGATACCCTGGCTCAGGTGTGCATTACATAATCTGAAAAATTAATCACTTTCCCCACCCCCTCAAAAAAAAACCACTGTGTAAAATACTGAGTTTCTTTACAATGTAGCACCTAGACTATTATCATCACACCGTTACTTATATATAACAAACTTGTGAAATAAATAACTAATACTTTTTTTCCTATATCACAGAACTGGGTTATCATGCTTGACTCTGATTTCAACTCAGATACTTAGAACCAGAGCTAAGTGTTTTGAAGGCCACGGTGGTTTAAAGCTACATTTTCCACAGTGTAGCTT
The DNA here is from genome assembly GCA_013400375.1 of Thinocorus orbignyianus. NCBI lineage: Eukaryota > Metazoa > Chordata > Aves > Ciconiiformes > Thinocoridae > Thinocorus > Thinocorus orbignyianus. Next base: position 442,511 of record VXBW01005613.1, on the reverse strand, counting down.
ACAAACCTAGATATAATTCTGTTGTGTCAGGGGATTGTAGTCCAGCCTCAAGTGGAAACAAAATTATGTCCTTGCTAGGCTCTGTATAGGACGTCTCATTAGCTCACCTACACGCTTTCTTCATTTTCCACTCTCCCTTTTTGGAACTTTATGCACTGCTGAGGTCTGCTGTGCAAAGGGACCCAACAACAAGTAGTCTGGCTACTATACTACCAAAAAAAAAAAAAAAAAAAAAGTGGAAGTGAAATGCAAATCCAGGTCAATAAGAGGGCAAGGGGATTTATGCATATAAACACAGTAGTCCTGCTCCTGACATCATGCATACCAAGACAAAACTGGGGTAACTTCAGTGCCTTAGAGGAGTTATTCCAGATTTGCATTTGAATGAGTAGACAGATAACTGGGCCTGGTAAATCAGTCTGACTCATTCCAATCCAGGAGATACTGGCTTTTAGCCATGTGTTGAAACCCACCAGTACATACTGTTTCACTGGTCAGCTTCTTAAAAAACAAAAGAAAACCCAAATGAAACAATATTAAGATTTAAAACCCTCTTGTCTCCAAATCTGGATACTGCTATTTATTTTTAGATTATAAAGAAACTGTGGCTCACACTTTTGTACAAAAAGTCTCCAGAGTTAAGCCACATTTAAGTAAACTACATGAATAAATAACAAGGATTTCAGCAGATATTTGCACTACAGTCTCTCAAAAGCAAACCTTCAGATGGTTTAATAGTTCAGTTGTATTTATCAACTCCTACTTTGCTGAGCAGGTCTGCATTTCAAGGCCCAGTGATCGGGGGTATCATTATATGAAAACAGTTTATGCCTCCCTCCACTTACTATCATAAGATTAACTGTGGATAGCTAATAGAGATTACACAGTATATTTCACAATCAGCATTTATGCTTTCTAGGGTCAGCCTTATCCTTCTAAAGAGATACCACAACGGAAGATGCAGCACTATATCAACCGCAAAGAATACAAATCTCACTTGATCAATGGGTCACATTAGCTGTTTGGAGATTGATGGAAGCTCCAGCAATTCAGAAGCTTTTAAAATATATCCACGAGGTCAAAATATAATTTAATACTTGTTTTCTTGCAGGGGTGCTGGTGGGAAATGCCATTTCTACCGCCCTGATTTGCTTCTTTAGAGGGCATGCCTTAATGCAGAAAATTAGTTGCTGTTGTTGCTGAAGCTTCTGCTAAAGCTTCGCTATAAAAATGCACTTAATCTGAAAGCTGCAGTATTTCATCTGCTTTCAGCCTTTAATAGAGTGGAAGAATTCATTAAGTCATCTGAAAGCAATTTTCAATTATGAAAATACAATTTAAATAAGGGGAAGAGGAGTCTTTGAAGATGACAAAAGTGGGAAGTGATTGACACACTCTGTTGTCAGCTGGAATCAATTTCACACTTGGGGAAAAATACCTTCGCTAGGGAAAGATCATCTGTCAGCAGGAGGCAAACTGCAGGGAACCGGGAAAGGAGAGAGAAAGTAAATCCCATCTTAAGCAAAATATTCAGCAGCCTGAACACCCTTCACCTTGACAAAATGAAACCTGTTTAATATAAGTACCCAATCTCATAGCATAGGCACTCAGGGCAAACACTAAAGAATTATAGGAATATAACTATCTGTCCAAATGTGGGTCTTATTCAGGCATAATGCCATTTGGCTTCAAAACCAGCTTTGTCTCAGCAAGCGCTGCAAGATATCCCCAAAGGTTTTTACAGCTGCTGAATAACACAGTATTCTATATAATAACGTAAGTAGTGTTAATACTTAAACATGCAGAGTCTCAAGCTATGCTTTACAGTCTGTTGTGGGTCTGAGAACCAGCTGTTACTTCCCCACAGAGCCAGGGGGTCATGCGATGCCAGTTCTTTCTACCTCTAAGTTAAGATTAAAACACGATTAGAAATACTCTATTCGATTCCCTGATACACCATGCATATTTTGCACAGTTGCCAAAATGCTGTTGGGGTATTGATCAATAGAAAATATCTCTGTAAGAAAATACTTCAGAAAAGCTGGGATGACAAGTTTGTGCTACATCAAATGAGGGGCTGGTCCCTAGTAAAAATCAGCATAGACCTGAAATTTCAAAAAAGCCCCCAAGTCAATTTGTAGAGGCAGTGACTGACAATAAGAGGTTCTAAAAGCAGGATTTCATTCCAAATAAATACAGTGGAGTGGTGCATGGGAAAAATGACTGATAGCCAGAGCAAACAGACTACACACATAGGTAGATGGGGAACATTCCCCTGACAGTGCTGCTAACATATCGTTCCCTTCTCTGTGCTACCTCAGCTTATCCATCTCTTTCAAGCAGATGCTATTGTAAGTGCCAAACCTGCTCACATGTGCGTTCATGCACCAAGGCAAGATACTCTTTTTGAAGAATCCTTTCAGTGATTTTTTCTTTTTAATTTAAGCTGGAGGAACCAGAACTGATAAAACCACAGTTGTACTGTTTATAGCAGCTATTTAGAGCATTGAGACATGCACGAGTGCTTGGAAGATCCAGATACTATGAAAAATTAATACATTATAATCCATGTAGCTTTGAAAATATGTAAATGCAATAGAGAGAATTTAACAGTGGAGTTAATAATAATGGAGTAAGTTATAACAGTCCCTCTCCTTTCCTCTGCTGTTTCTCCTTGAAAGAGCCCAGGCTCACCTCTGCTGTTTGGTTTTATACATGTAGTGTGACCATACTTGTTTTCACCATAGGCTTGAAATGTAGGCTGTTCTTATTCAGTTATCTCAGTATTCTTATTTATTTCTCTCAGCATTCAAAGCTGGGCTTAAACCCTGTGACATTAAGTTGCCTTCCCAGCTAAGGATTTAGCTTGAGGGAAAACATCATGAGGACTAGGCTTTCCTCTAGTCCACAGAGATCTTCTTCAGGCCAGAGGCAAATCTACAATTGTTTAAGCTTTTTGGGTTTGTTTGGTTTTTTGGGTTTTTTTTTTGAAGACTGGTATTTTATATTTGCCCAGACACTGACAATACTGCCTCAAAAAACCACTTACCTGAGTTTCTATATGTGATGGCATTAAGAATATGTGCTGTGTGCAGAAGGCCCTGAGGTAGGACTATATGAAGCCACATACTCTTCTAGGAAAATGCTGGAGGAGCGACTCCATCAGAGGAAATGAGTTACAGCCTGTCTCACCTCTGTTTCCTGCTGCTGTAGTCTCCAATCAACCAGAAGATTCCTGGTTTACTGGGAAGATCCCTCGTTTTCCCACTCCAGAAAGGACAGATGCTGGACTGCAACAGGAAGCTCTTGGCTCTGTCAAATCAGTGGCATTTAGGTCCTCAAATAACTTTGAAAAATCTTACCTAAATTGTTCTTAAGAAGAGAATTCAGATGTTTTTGAAAACAGTTATCATAGGCTTAAAATCTCATTTCAGTTTCTGTGGCACTTAAGAGTGATTTATACAAGAAACACCACTGCTTTAGGGAATGTTTTTAAGTAAAGAGGCTGCCTACTTTAATAGACTTTTGCAAAGATGAACTTCAAATATAAATCCTTATAATAGAGGGGTTAAGTATTTATATAAATTCTTTCTCAGGTGTCTAGGTGTTTAATAAATCTAACCCAGTGGTATTAACATCAACGTGTATTTATCGATCCTTCTACTTTTTCAAGGCTGTACATTTGCATTGATTTTCCTTTTTGCCTGTTCTGTTTGTTCGCTTGTGTCTCTAGATAGGTGGGTCTGGTTTATCATCATAGAACAATTTTCAAATAAGAATTTGAATCCAGAGTCTGTCCAAGTCACACAATGTTTTTTTTTAGAATATTAATTAGATTCTACTAATTGTTTTTTCTTGCAGAGAGGAGAATTACCTGGTGTAAATTTATTAGTGAATAATGTTTCTTTTTTACTTGGCTGTTGTACATAAGTGAAAAATTGCAGTAGAAACATTGTGTCTACTAAAAGGTAGGCAAAATGATGACCCAATAAGTATACCATACCTTTCACTCAATTTTTCCACCTCGATAACCATGTGCTGCATGATAATATGTCTTTCTGGGAAATAATAGATCAATTAGATATTTTTATTTTTTTCTTCTTACTGAAACAGTTTTATATGTATAATATAGGCTCTGGGAATGATTATCACAGCAGTGAAAGTTATGCCACTTATGCAGATGATGTACTGCTGCAATCCTGAGCGTTGCCATTGTGTCATGTAGCTCCAGGCTAATATAAATGACTTTGAAATGATAAAATCACTGTTCTGGTTTGTTACAGGAACTAAAATGAGACCCCAGTGGTTTCCATGCAAATCATCTCTTGTGAGACGTTTGTCAGTGTCAAAGTTAAGTCTGTTGAATTCAACGTCCTCCAAATGAAAGTTTCATTAAATGCTTTTTATTACACATAATGGCCTATTTTACAAGTGTCTAATCTAAAGATATAAGGAGCACTAAGTTATAAGAAAATATTTCTGGTCATAAACGGCCTGCTGATAATGACATTTTCTAATATATTCATTTTTAACGAAATCTAGAGTAAAAGTTCTGTTCCCATGTCACGCAAAGGACTGAATTTCTAATATTCTGTCACTGTTACAAGCAGAGATCTGCCATTGCCTTAAGAGGAATTCCTTTCACTCCATACAAGCAAAGAGGATTTAGAAGATTCAACAGACAGACAAGGACAAAATTTTATACTGATGCAGATCTTGTGTTAAGAAATGTGTTTAGGAGTGCTCCAGGATAGGAAGGGGAGATTTATGGGATGAGATTACAGATCTGTTCCCCCCAACCTCCCCCGGCAATCAGATGTACCCTATTCTGAAGTATATTTAACAGCAAACTATACAAACTGGCTAATTTATGTTGGGTTCATGCAGCTGGATTACAGTTAACTACAGGTATCATGAAGTGTGACTGACATTTATGGTATATAATTAGGGAACACTGTGAAGAATTACCTTGTGTTGCTAAGGGGCTGTGTGCTGTCTCACTCGACCTTCCCTCTCACATTAAACAATGAATACAAGCATTGTTTCTCTACGCTGTTCCTCTTTGGAGCATGATTAACTTCCATAGGATAAGATGTTACTCAGAATTTTCTAGCTACTCATCACCTTCAGACAGTCCTTTTGGCTATAATGGGCTACAGGGTCCACATAAATTTTCATCTCATCTCAAAGGCTTTCCAGACATCGTAAGAGCTCCTCCACTCTATTAGCTGTCGCCTAGATTCAGTATACATTAACTGTTACCAGTTCTGAAGTTTCTCATCTCTTTTGTCTTCCAGATCCTTCAGGGAAGCCCCAAGCATGCCTCTTTTCTTCTTCTCACCTAGAGTGCATGATGAGTGGCTGTTCCCAAGAAGATCCTTTGCAAATTCCTTCCAGGATGATTTCTGTTTATCCCTATCCCCAGGATGACTTTCCCACAACATGGCATCCAGTATCGTTTCACTTGTTTGGTTTAGAAGAAGATATCTCTGGCATTTTTTAGCTCTTATGGGACCAACTGATTCAGTAGGAGGAAATCACTGATCTTGTGGCACAGAATGTAGAAAAGAAGATCAATAAGAATACATCAACCCAAATTTTAAAAACACTGCTAAGATCTGCACATGCTGTTTATATTGGCTAGATATCGTTTTGACTGATATGCAAAAATAACTTCTTGGATTCAGTAAAGCATAACAGATTGAAATTATGTGTCCTTTGATATCCTGAAGGCCAAATGGATGATCTAATGATTCAGTCATGTCTTAAAATATATATGTGTGGATCTGACTTGATAAAACAGTCTGTAGTCTCCAAATGATGCTTTAGGTAATTAAATATATATAATCACACACATACATAAACCCGTTATTTTTCTTTACTTATGTATCTATTATACACGCCAAGTTTCACCTCAAAGCTGAAAATAATGTGTCTACCCACTTGTTCTCCTGGTTGCTGTAGCTTTCAATGCAGCTCTTCACCCGTGTCCACATCAGTAACTGAGATGATAAAAGACATCTCAGTTCAGCGAGACACAGAAGGCTCATTAGCAAAGGCACCATTTACGTCTGGTGACATCCATTTATTTTAGCAGCCTTACCTATTGCTCACTGAAATGAAGGAAAAGACCTTAAAAAAAGAATGAAAATCTGTGGCACTTGTTCTTTAAAAAATCCTGCCTCAGCCAGAAAGAAGCGCAGTAGAAATCAACTGTGGTACATCGTCTGGTTCTGACACAATTCAAAACCAAGCACCTCTGATTTCCAAGGGTGTACAGAGAAGCTATCCCCTCATTCAAAAATTCAAGAGGAGTACTAACATAAAACTTTACTATGATCGTCATTAATGGCCCTTCTTATTTCACTATCTCATTCAATCAATTATATTATTCAAATAATGTGAGCATTATCTTTTATGAGCAGTATTTATTCAATATAAATAAAAAGGCACAGTAAATCTTATCCATTCACGTTGCCTTTGCTTATGTTTACACTGATGTGTGAAAATGTTGAAAGCTGTTTTGCATCAATATTTTGTGCTTTTGAAACTTTAAGGAGAAGATAATTATTTCTTGAAGCCATATTCTTAAGAGGAAACACATGCACAAAGCCAGATTGTTGTACAGAAACCAGAGACTATGGACAAACCCACCTGGCAGGCAGAAAGAAGATGGCTGAACAAGCGTATCAGATCATATGAGTTTGTTGAGCAGTTCCCATACACTGAGCGCATTTTGGAAGCTGTACATACACACGGTGTCATCTTGCCACTGGCAGCTACACAGCTGAGCCTTAAGCCCATTATCTTTTCTAAGTTCCCTCTTCTGATTCACCCTTTGAGACCTAATGCCTACTAGCAAGGTAACAATAGGTCTGCACGACTCTTGATCTGGGGGGAATGTGTACCACCCTCACACTTTTCCTTAAGTCAACACAAGAGGACAGCAATATTTCAAATGGCACCTTTTTATTCAGCTTGACTTTGAATGCTGTTCAGCTCTTAAAATGTAACTACAAAATGGTGCTGTGGGATTCCATGTTTATAATTTCTTGATGGCTTCCATATCTAATGAGATCAGATGGTTGTTGTAAATGCCAACTCTGCAAATTCCACCTGGGAACCAAAAGTCAAGCTGTGTTTTGCATTTTCTTTTTTTTCTTTTTTTCTTTTTTATTTTCTGGCTCATGCATTATGATCTAAGCTACAGATTATTACAGAGTTTTCTTAGTAATTCTCTCAAAGGTAAGAACAAAGAACTTGAAGGAGTGCCCACAATCACTGAACTTATCCTCTGGTGTTGACTGGAAGGGGTATCGTACAACCTCCTCCAAAAATGGATTTTCCAGAATTCCACTGCTATGATCATGAGAAGTATTGTAGAAAGAATTCCAGCCAAAAAGTATTTATGGCCAGGTTAAAACAATTTGTTCTTGTGCTAACCTTGTCCTCTGCTTCATATAAGCATTTCATTTTCCAGGTGCTAAGCAGAACAGGCATGACTTCCCTGTATCATGGGCCAAGATCCAAACCAAGGCTTTGGCTCTTTGACCCTTCTTACCAACGCTCGTTGGGTCCAATTAACATACAGTCAAGCACTGGCCCAGTTGGGAGGCAACAGCTAACAGCTGAGAAACAATAAGGAACAGATTTTTAAATTACCACATGGAAGTCATTTACCTCCTCCCAGCTGAGATCAGTGTCTGATTCGATGAGCACTTCTCTCTTACTGTTATAGCTTAAATTAACTCTTGTGACTTTTTCCTGAAACAAAGGAGAAATGCTCATGTCATCAGTGTTAGCTGGAAGGAGGCAAAGCAGAGCTCCATCCATTATACAGGATCTAGTCTTAACAGTGGGCACAATAAGCAAATGAAGAACAAGGACATGCCCTTACATGTGGTGAAGCTACCAAAAAAATGTTTCCCAGAAGAAAGGGCTTGTAGTGCTCCTAGTATCATTCTCTACTCATCTTTTTTGTCCTTGTGAATGTAACTGTACATAGTATACAATGCAGACTTATTACAGCATTCCACAATAATATAGCTGTGTGTGAAATCAGGAGGGTGTTTTCCTTGCTGTGTTACACTTGTGGGTCACTTTCATTGTGGAATTAGATAATGCACCTAGGTTTTTTATTTTGTATTTCCTACTGATAATGGTCAACTTCTAGACAAAAGTTACTTTTCTAGACCTCATTTTTCTTGTGCCTTGTCTCTCTTACTCTAATCCACAGGTTTTCCTCCTCTTTCTGTCTTACATCCTTATTATTCTTTTGTGATATAACTATACAACCCATTGTGGACTTGGTCTAAGCAGAGACCAACACAGCAGAATGTGAGCCACATCCTTCGCCAACGTCTTGGTGGTTCCTCCCATGGGTTAAAGTCTCTCATTCCCTGATTTAGTATATCAGACCTGCAGTTATGTAGCTTTGGATGAGATATGACTTAAACCCTGTCAGCCTGGACTGAGGGCAGAGCAAGCTCTCATTTTTCCTGTAAAAGGTGACTTGGACCCTGGGCTGATCAAGATTTTTGCATCAGCAAATTTCACCTGCACAACTGCTTTTGAAACTGATACCTGTGGGAGTTCACAGGTAGCCTCTCTAGAGGCTTGTAATTCCCTCTTGAAACAACCTATTAGCTTGCCTCCTTTATTCCAGATATTTCCCACCTTCTAGTGGGGAACTAATTCCCATTTTATCTAGCCTAACTAATGATGTCCCATGGGGGACTATATTAAATGCTTTACTGAACTCCAGGTAGATTAAATCTATTGCATTTCTTTTGTCTGGAAGATCAGTTAGCTTATCAAGGAGAGCTATCACATTATTCTGGCATAGCTTATTTGCTAAATAGTCATATTTACCTCATTTATCATTTTCCTTCATTTAGATGCTTTGCAGGGCCTTAAGTGAAAGGCAGGTGAAGAGCTCACAATGGGCAGTCCAGCATTCCTTCATGGGCTGCGTGAATTCCACTTGCTTTGCTCCAGTCATAAAATTCTTCCTTAGACTTAACAAATCTAGATAAAAGTCCCTGCTGCTAAACTTCCAACAGTGGGCCAGATGCAGATTTTCTGGCCCTTCAAGATTTGATAGCAGTGCATTTTTTAAGTGTTGCTTCTACCACTGACATGATTATTTATTTTTTCCACAGCCTCACTGGTCTTTGTTCTCTGCATTCAAGACCATTGTCTTTAGTGAAAACCAAAGTGATTCACCTTCGGTACCATCACAAGTTTGTCTGACACAGGTTCAATCTAGACTGCAAATGACTGCAACCTTTTAGGACTGCTGTCCTCTCATTTATGTGGCTGAAGAAATTTCCTCCTATTTGTTCCAGTTTCATTACAGATATGTGAATCCAGATCTGCAAAGCAAGTAGGAGTTCACAGGGCTGAGGATGATATTCTCATAAGTTAAAAAAAAAAAAAAAAAAAAAAAAAAAACAAAAAGNAAAAAAAAAAAAAAGGCGAAAAGCTGAAATCTTGATACCTGCAGGGAGAAGATTCCTCAAAGAAAATGTGCTATTTTTGCAGTCATGTCTAATTATTGCACTTGAGATGATGTCTTTTAGCTGTGAGCACATACGGAGTTTGCTGTATACCAGAGGCAGATATGGAGTCAGTAGCAGAATGAAGTTGATTAGAACATGATGAAATATCAGAGCAAAGGCGTTAGAGAGAAAAGCAGCAACCAAAGTTCGGATAAGAAACTGTTCATATAATATATGAAGATAAAGTGAGCCCATGGCAAAAGCAGTGAAAGAACTTGGGCTGCCTATTCAAGTTCGTGTTCACCATTTCACTGTTTGATCCCGTTACATTAGTCTTGGTTAAAACTTATAATGGAAAGCAGGTAATGTATAGAGGACCTGGCTGTCAGAGCAGCTGTCCTGATTTGTACCCCTTGCAATGGTATCTCCTGAGGGCTTTGAATGAGCCTGTGACAATAGGTACAGCGGTGAGAAGAGGTGATTCTTTTGTGAACAGATCAGGGTAGGATAAAAAGCTTTCTTTCAAAGTAATTTCTACCCACTCTCCTGCCCCTGTCCTCTTTTCCATTGAAGCACGCACCACAAAGCCATGATCATTTGGTTTATGGATAGCTTACAGGATCTTAGCGACATTTTGATTGGAAAAGACCTTTAAGATTCTATGAGGACAGGCTGAGAGTTGGCGTTCAGCCTGGAGAAGAGAAGGCTCCAGGGAGACCTCAGAGCTGCCTTCCAGTATATAAAGGGCACTGACCAGGAGTTGGGAAGGGACTTTTTATTAGGGAGGGTAGTGATAGGACAGGGAGGAATGGTTTTAAGTTGAAAGAGGGGAGATTTAAACTTAGATACTAGGAAGAAATTCTTTCCTGTGAGGGTGGTGAGGCACTGGAACAGGCTGCCCAGAGAAGCTGTGGATGCCCCACCCCTGGGAGTGTTCAAGGCCAGGCTGGATGGGGCTTTGAGCAACCTGCTCTAGTGGGAGGTGTCCCTGCATATGTCAGGGGGGGTGGAACTTGATGATCTTTAAGGTCTCTTCCAACTGTAACCATTCTGTGATTCTACCATCGAGTTCAACCACTACGAGTTTATCACTAAAGCGTGACCCTCAGCTATACTCAAATCTTCCTGGTTTCTTTGAACCCTTGTCAAAGCTACTGAGACCACGCCTCCAAATTTCAGACTTTTATTGTGGCTCTGGGATATAATTTGCAGATTTGGGGTTTTTGTTTGTTTGTTTGCTACAAAGCTAATCCTCCTGGTACTGTTGCTGCTGACCCGACCCCCTCTGTACTGCCAGGAATCCCTCAGTGGCTTCAGCTCAGCCCAGTGCTTTCTGATCTTCCTCAGAGGACTTGTAGTTCTCTTATGAAATGATTCAGTTACTAATAAACATCAGACTTAATTTGAACTTCAAATACTAGGAAAAGAAACTGTTCCCAGACTGTAAAAGTAAGAGGGGATTAAGCAGGGCAGTATCCTAATGGAGCAGAGGCAGCCCTCAATAATTAGAGAGGCGTGAGGCCTCGGGTGTCACAACACAACAGAACAGCGTCTCCAGAGGTTGTTCCCCCATACAAAATAGGATGCAGTGTTAATAATAAATGTAAGGCTTAATTAGGATCACAAATACTGGGAGAAGAAATCAACTCCCAGGCTGTATAATTATAAAAATATTAGGAGCTCAAATACTTAAAAAGTAACAGAAATTGAGCATATTTTTTCCCTGACTCACATAGACACAGCATACTCTGTCACTGAGTGTGGAAGTCCTAATGATTTTTGGCTTATTTGACACTGTCTTGGCTGGGGTTAAATGAAGAGCTTTCAATTACGATCATGTTCCACTTCAGCTCAAATGACAGCACAAGGCTCCTGCCACAGATGCTGTAACCCGCTCATCAGTGTGTGCATGTCACTGGTGAGCAATAACCTCTCCAACAAGGTCAGCCTTCCTGAAAAGTGGGAAATAAGGTGTCTAAAAAAGCCACCCCTGCTAAGTCTCAGGTTTTTACCATGAAATACCTTCTCACATTTTCACCAATTTCCAACAGTCTGGGAGAAAATCAAAACAAATTTGCAGATATTTTTGGTGGCCTGGAAAACTTCAAAGGAAAGAGTACATAGGAAATTTAGAAGAGAAGAATTTTATGAGGCAAATTTCAAGGCTGATGCTTGCAATGAGCAAATGCACATTTTAAATAATGCAGGCATTGATCTACATGTCACTAACAATTATGCTTGTTTCTGAGAAAGGTCTTGTATTTCTACCTCACAAGAGTATTCAAAGCAGTTTTAAAGCAGTTCTGCTGTTTTTCTCCATCGGCAGCTGAACAGCCATGGGATGACAAAGTAGGCTTTTGTAGCAGAGGCAGCAAAAATTTCACGTATGGCAAACACACAAAGCAGCCAGGCAGGGTCAGACCAGACGTTCATCTAACTTGTAACTTTTTTCTAATGGCAGATCTATTAAGATTGTCTCACTGTGGATAAGAAAAGATACAAAAACATAGTAGTTAGAGCATGATCCTGCCTCTGTTAAGTCTACCAGTTCTGCTAATCATTAAACTAAGGACATTTTGAGCCAGCGGTTATATATAGCTCAGCATTTGTCTGAAAAAAACAAGCAAACCGAAACCGTGTATGGACCTATATTAGGAGAAATTGTCTGATAATTTTTTTTAGCTATTTTGTTTTGGCTTTCACAGTATCCCGTGGCAGTGAGTTTGACATTTTAACGGTGCATCATGAAGTAAAACAATCACATTTTATTTAAACCTGTTGCCTCACCACTTCTTTGGATGCCCCTCTTCTACTCAAGGAAATAAAAAACAATTATTCCCTAGCTGCCTTTACAATTCTATCCTATTTAGAGACTTTATAATTGCATCATCTGTCTTTTATTTATTTATTTGATATTGTAATGTACTTATTCTGACCTAATATGGGATAACCAGATATGTGTGCTGCAATGTCAACATACCAAATTCTCTTTGAAGTGATCAGATAAACAGTGACTTCTGCTTAGGTGATGACAATAGGATAGGTTGGAAACTGAATACTGGGCAAGAGCTGGGGCTTTAAAAGTGCTTACTGTGGCCTATCCTGAGATCAGTAACGATTCCTTCCTCCCTTTTGTGTCAGCAAAGGGGAGAAATTGAGCCATATCTGAAAATCCAACTCCTCCCCTAAGGTTTTAATGGGAAGCCAATGAGATAAATGAATCATTATAAAGGTAGCCATAATTTTAATTTCCTACATGAGGCATTTATTGAGTCTGAATGCACAGTTCATTGCTTATTCTAGTGTTAACCTCACAGTATATTGAGAAAATTTTCACAAAGAGGGTAAACTTATTGCCTGGAGAGTTAAAAAAGTTCTCGAACTGGAACTGGTTACCAAACAAGAGGAATACACTGAGAACACGGGAGAATTCTGCAAGAAATCTCTGCAGGATACCTAGTACAATGCTGTGATGTTAACATTTTTCAGAGTTGTTCAGATGGCTGCCATCAAAAAGGGTCATAAATAATTGTTGTTTCTTACTTAGGGCTTTACCAAACCAAGGCACATTAATGTGCTTCATGAGTGCAATTTTAGGGCAATTTCCAACTTCAGATGCTTCAAAGGTGATCAAAGTTTTTAGCCAGGACTACACAGATTATTTAGTCTCCCTGGTTATTCCACTGGGATGAATTAATGGTGAATTAATACCCTAGGCTGTCCAAAAGCATGGCAAAGGATTGTCTATGTGTTGCAAGTCAGCAGCTCACTGTTTCAAACATGAAGGAAGGAAGTGTTCTGCAGCCCATCCCTGATTTTACAGCTGTAATTGCAAAGACACCTAAATTGATATGACCAAATCACAAGCCAGTGTTGTCCTGAAGCAGCATTGTTGTAGCATCTTCCCAGAGAAAAGCAAGTGAAAATGAAGGGAGTCTGTCACGTTTAGAAGGAGCAAATATCTTTTTTTTTTTTTTCTTATTCTTTCCTGTGGTGAACATTTTCTCTGAAATTACCTTCAACTGAAGAAAAATTAATGGAACTGAGATCCTTAAGCGAATCTATCTGCAGTAAAGGTTGTAAGAGAGAAAATGTTGCAAAAAATATGGGAAGTGTAATATAGATGCACAAGCTAAAACCAAACTTTGGCCAGAATTGTTTTTAAATTAGCAATATAATTGGTCCTTATATTTCAGATTTTTCTTGAAGTAAAACTTCCAAAACTGCCACATTTCAAATGTGTTGGTGCAGCTTGCAGACAAGAGGATGCTGGAAGTGTTTTAAAGATTTATTATGGAACAAATATGTTTAAAAAATATCATTCTCAATTAATTATTTTGGCTCTTACATCCCTCCATACACTGTCCCCTCTTTGGAAGCAGGAGGAGGGAAGTCATGCTTTGTCTTAGCTCCTTTTGTTGATTCATGAACAATATGGCTTTAATGAGAGCAAGGTATTTTAAATTAGTACATTAGCTGAGGTAATCCCCATAGGGTTTGCTTGACTATTTAATACATGTGAAAACTACAATACGTTTTTGGTTCCCTGGAACTTTATCTCAGATTAGTTCTAATTTCTCTGCTGATATAAATTACTAAAAAATTTGTCCTTAGCGAAAATAAACAGAGACTCTCCTCTGAAAGGCAAAGACCCAAAAAGGATTTGATGCTTGATGACCCTGATAAGCACCTAAATACTTTAAAAACTAGCCTTGAAAGTGCTGAAACCCAGACAATGTCAAGAGAGGTGTCTCCCTGCCTGGCTTGCCTACAGCTGTGGTGTCTTGCGTGTGTCCTCTGCTGGGCATCCCACTTATCAAAAGCTCTTACCAAAGTCTTCATTGTTTAGAGGATGAGGCTAGGATTCTTAGGCCTCTCTTCTGTTTGCAAAGACTTGGAAAGCTTCTGGTTTTGCAGAGTGTGACCCTACAAACATCTGAAGTTTCCCAGTGGGAGATGTGCCTATCTCCTTAGACCAAAACTCTTTGGAGAAGGTTACTTCTGCATGCTGCTATTGTCATCTCAATGTCAGGGTTGGTTTAAGTCCCTCAGCTAATTTTGCACAAGACAGATGAGTGGTGTCACCTCCAGGTAAAGTTGCTCTGAAAGTGGAAGGTCTTGCCCAGCAGCTGTGTTGGCTGACTACAGCAACTGGCTCCAGCAGTCTTATGGCTGTGAATCCAGACAGTAATGGATGCTTTCCTGTACAGAACAGAGTTAAAAATGCGTTTAAAATACAAACACTAGCCTCATTTGGCCTCCTTGCAGACCAAAGGCTGGACTTCTGAAGATGATTCAAAATACCTAAATTTAAGTTTTTTGAAAGAATTGTCACCTGCACAGAATTCCACAACTCCACAGCTGTAAAGGCAGTCCAAAGCAATGATTCTCCTTATGTTCAAGCTAATCTTTGTCTTTAGGTGCAATTTAGGTTTGTTTATCAGAAATTTCAAGCCCCTTGCTACTGGGCTATGCTTCTCTGTCAGGAGAAGATCCCAGTTTAACAAACCAGAATAGAGGGAAATTTCTCTCTCTTCTTTTTTTTTTTTTTTTTTTCTTTTTTTTAATAGAAATTCAATTTCTCTTTATTTGTATTAGTAGCCCTGTATTTCAAACTTAAAAAAAATGTGAAGAAATGTCAACCGTTGATTCCTTCTCACTTAAAATTAATATAAATGTAGAAGCCATTGAACTATTAAAAGAGCTGTAAATAACTATATGAATTTTATCAGGGGGAGTACACTATATTTACTTTAATTGCTTGCGTATGACATGCACAGGCAAAGATTAGCAGTTGGAGCCAAACATTTAGAGATATAAATACTGTAACGAATGGTTTCAAGAATGATTCCTTTTCACCTTTTCAACACTATCTAAATATGTTGGCATCGATGCTCTAAATGAAAAATGGCTTACTCTGTCACATTATGTGTATCCACTCAGGGGACCAAAACTATGAAATTTAGTTTCTTTATCCAGAAAAAATAGCTAAGTAAATAAAGAAGTGAAGATAAGATCATTTTAACCAGGTGCTTTACAGCATGAAAAGCTACGTGCAGAGCACCTTGGCAGAAGTACTGGGATGGAAACAGAGAGAAGCGGTTGAGTAAGATTGCTTACTAGAGACATAAAATTACAACAATGTAGAAACTTTTGGAAAACCAAAACCTGAGCTCTGCAGTCATATCATAAAGCAGTTAAAAATAGCAGCATGATCACCTCTAAATATAGAATACAAAACTCTGTTTTTTTGGGACATAGCCATGCATTTGGCTTTTGGCTTTTGTGTCACAAAAATGATTGTGAAAAAGCCATGAACTTGGGAGACCATATGTACTGTGGGTTAACTGTATCTCTATCTTATTACAAAGGAAGCTAAAGGTGGTGTTTTTAAAACCATGCTTTGTTGAAATCAACAGGAACTTCACCACTCATTTCTGTTCATTTCTGTAGGAAATGAGAATGTTTAGACCAACACTGAGCACTTTTAGAATCCCCCACTTGCTGTTTATGTTTTGGACAAAACGAGTAATATTTCAGATAGCTTTTTGTTGTATCCTCTTCTCCACACACACAAACACACACTCAGCTGGGGGAGAGCAAAAAGAAGAGAAAAATGAAATTATTTTAGTGTAGCCTCCACAGCATGGAGTTTCCCAGTATGCTACAGCTGTAAAAGCCTAGATAAAGGACATCTGATTTCTTTTATGCACTGCAGAGTTGTGAACTGAAAATTTAGGAAGCAAGATTGTTAATTAATGAGTAAAATAAAATTAAAACCTCCAGATTTTTCCTTAGTGATCAATAAATGAAATTCAATAGACATGTTAATGAACAGAAAAACTACACAGACAGTAGTCATCAGCCAGCCCAGATTAAAAAAAAACCACAAAACTAACACAAAATAAATTTAAACCCCAGTTCTATCTCCTCTCTAGCAACGTTGTACTAGTTTCTTAAACTGCGTTTCAAATGCTGACATGAAGAAAAAGATTAAATACTTGAACCAGAGATTGTACTTTCAAATTTAGAAACAGCAAATAAAGTAAACTGTTATTGTACATAAGAAATTATATAGATTTGCAGAAATTCCCACTAAATACAATGGGGCTTTACTGTATCAGCCACATGCTCTAAATGCTCAGAACAGTTTGCACTGGAAGAGCTGTCCTACTAAAACACATCAGGATATAATTAGATGAACAGGGCTGCCTCCTTTAAGACAATGATTTTCAGTCTGTGGTACCTTACACCTGTGGAAATCTCCAAAGAGGCTTCAGGGAAAAGCAAAGAAATGTGAGACCATAAATGCTATTCAGTATTTGTCACAGAGGTGGTATTTCTGAAGACACTACAAGTGACAGTGGCTGGGAATCACTGATTTAAGAATTTGTATAAATGCTTTTCTGGGCTGGAAACAACTTCTTTAACATCTTACTGAATTAAACCTCATCTGCCAAAAACTGATACAGTACATTTGTTATTTCCATTGTTACCATAAATGGATGTTTAGATTAGATATTAGGAAGAAATTGTTTTCTGTGAGGGTGGTGAGGCACTGGAACAGGTTGCCCAGAGAAGTTGTGGATGCCCCATCCCTGGAAGTATTTTAGGCCAAGCTGGATGGGGCTTGAGCAACCTGGTCTGGTGGAGGTGTCACTGCCCATGGCAGTGGGGTTGGAACTCAATGATCTTGAAGGTCCCTTCCAGCTCTATCCATTCTATGATTCTATGTATATCATCATGTGGCCAGTATAGCAGACATGGGCTAGACATACTAATTTCTGTAGCAAACACTCAAGGAGTAGTAGTAATTGGCTTACAGAAACTATGTGTTTACTGGCAGTGTGAGACAAAATGACCATCTAGAGGGCCAGGAAGAGTATTCTCGTACAGGATAAGATTTTTTTAGAACTAATTAAAAAGCTTCTGAACCTGGGAGAAGCCTCAAACTTCAAGGTGAAATTAAGTAAAGTTGTGATTAGGATATTCTTTGTCTTTTACAGTTCTGAGCTTCTTGATTGCTTTGCTCATTTTCCAGAAGCATCTGGACCTTGCTACCAGTAGAGCCAGAGAGCAGGCCTAATTCACCTATTTTTAACATACTGGCATTTATGCAAACATTTTGATACAGCAGACAAAATTCATTGTCAAAAGAAATGGGATTCATCTGAGCATATATAGATATTTGGGGTGCAACGGTATTTCTATTCCTAGAAAATTTTGCCATACCCTACTCTGTATGCTTAAAGTAGGGCCAGAGGCATTGCACCCGAATGAGCCTATTTCTCACTGTAGGGTTTAAAGGGTTCCAGGGTGACTTTCTCAGATGCATCCCATTGTTGATGGACTATGTCTTGCACAGAAAGCAAAGCGGGAACAGAAATTTATGTGCAAGTGTATAAATAATTCTAACTATAGTTACTAATATGCAACAATAAAAAGAAGTGCAGAACTCCATGCCTCCGTCAGTCTTCATCAATGACTAAGAGACTGTTACATGTACCAGATTCTCCCACACCCCCTTTCAGTACAATTTTGCACATTTTAAGAAAAAAACTTCAATTATGGTCTCTGCGGGAAACAAGCATCAGAAGCAGTGAAGTCTTTGGGTGTGACCTACTGGAGTCATTTCCATACCAGGGGTGTGAAGACAAATAATCTCTGACTTGTCGTTACCTTACTCCCAACAAGGAAAGTTCAAAGTGTGACTTCCTTGTCTAAGCACAAAATAAGAAACATACTTTCAGATTCATTACAATACACAGAAATCAAACTCACCATAACCTCCTTCTTCACACATACACCTGCAAACAAATAATCTGCAGCAGCTTGCAAATTCAGCCATCTGTTTAGGGGTTAGAGTATGCCTGTAGGCACTAGCAGCACAGGAGGCTGCATTGCATGAAGACTGGTTCCAGAAGGCAGCTGATCACAGAAGCAATTCATCTCTGTTTTCCTCTTGCCTCTGGAGTGGTTGTTTGCTGCTGACCTACAGCTGTAGTGAATTACCACCAAACGTCTGGCTGGCTCAGTGGTCCTGATGGGCACAGGGAGAACACAGAGTCTGCGTTTGGCAGTGATGCTCTTTCTTTGCTGTAGGGAAGGAAAGAAAGAAAGTAGGGAAGAGCAGCCAGAAGGCCTGTTTGTCAGAAATCACAGACAAGATATGGCAGAAGTTCCTACTGCTTGTTTGGGGCTTTTTGGCTGAATTTGGGTTTGCTGGACGTTTGTTTGTATGGAAACCAGAATGCCTATGTGGACCGATGAATGCATTTTCGATTCATGTCTTAGGAGTTTGAATTGAATTCTCTTAGAGTTTCAGTCCCAAAGCTTTTCTTATTCTGATCTGAAATCTAGACAAAAATCTAGTATTTTCTGGTTTGAGCAACCCTCTGAATTCCTAGCATTCAATAAATTCTGTAAGCAATGAGAAAAGTCAAGCTGATGTATCTTTGGAGCACTGGGGCCTTAAGGTGAAGAAGTTCATGTTTTTAGAGTCCTTCTCCCCAGCCGGCACCCTGGTGTATCTGGGCTTTTGTTGAAATAAGAATATGGGGGAAGCATATAAATTTATTACTCATTCATATCCTAAGGAAAACAGTTCTCTGTCATATGTCCTGTTAAGTAATATTTTCAGATTATGACACTCTTCCCCACTGTTATATCCAGTGTAAAGTATTCCCATTCAGCTGCAAATGATATTTCACTCAAACCTTCCCCGCTTACTGTGCCAGTTAATTTTTCCCAGCACAGTTGCCTACAGAGATGACCCTTGATTTCAAAGATTGCTCCCAAGTGCAAACACAGCTGGATGTCAAAAGAAATCAGCCCAAAACAATATCTATCACATATTTGAAGCTCCTACATATTTTGACTTGCATTTTTATGCCAGTCTCCACATCAGACCCAACAACATTTTAAGAAAACAGCAGTACTGAATGACGGAAACAAATTTCACTCACAGTGGGACCTGCTGGGCTTTTGTTTTTCCCTTTAAACATACTCTGTAACCCTCTCTATGTAGGACTTGCTAAACTGCTAAAAATATTTTCCAAGGGATAGAATTATTGCCTAATTCAAGAACTAAACAATGCAGTTTATCTCAATTTATTTCTTTGGCTAATTCAGCAAAGTCATTGAGCTAACTTGTTTAATTCTCTTTTCATTTTTAACAGGATGATTTTAATTTTTAACAGGATGACTTTGGCTAAGTACTTCGACTCTAATCTGTGCCCTTTCAATCTAGATACTAAAAGATAAGGCAGCACAGTGAGTTAGACTGAATGAGTATCTCTTCAGAGAGAGATCTTACCACTTTTAAAGGCCACAAAAGCATTGGCTGGACCCAGATAAGCCTGTCTTGTACTCAGAACAAAGGATGAAACACAGGAATATAATAAGCAAGTTTGAATTCCACCATCCACTCTGTGTTCAACTCCCTTGACCTTATTCCCAAGAGTAAACTAAGCAAACGTCAAAATATCTTTTGTTTGTTTGGTTGGTTTTGTTTTGTTTTACTGTGGAAATATATTTCTCTCTTTCAGCTTACACGCTACCACTGGAATTACTGGATGGCTGCCTTTGTATCTTTACAAGTTTTTCCTTAATGTTTTTCTACAATTAAGAGCTTTTCTGAATTATCAGTGCCACCTCCATGGTGTAGTGAGTAGACACAGAATATGATCTCTGGGCAGGGTCCCTATTTGTCTTAATGAATTCTCATGTCCCCATCACTCTGCCTAAAGACTCTCCCAGAACATGATGCTTAAAGTCCTTCTGTTTTCAGGCATAAGTGAATTCACGGCCTGTTTAATCCTGATTTCTCTTGAACTGATGGTACTTTCTCTCCTTTTACTGGTATTTACATCCCTGGCCAGCGTTTTGTCTGCTAAGGTGAACAAAATGAGGTCCTTTAATCTCCTGCCATGAGATGGAGATCTCCCTACTTTCAATGAATCTCTTAGCCCTATTCCAACGTGGTCAAAAGTAACTGCATTTTCTTGGATGTTAGATAATTTCTCAGTAAGTATTTTTACAATGGCATGAACATAATCTCTCTGCAGGCAATTCTTCAGGTAATGCACCCGGTTTCCCTGTGTCTGTTTGTATGGTATCATCACACCAGCAATACAGAACTGCAGCTGTGTCCTTTTCTTTACTTGATAACCCGTCAGCTCATAGCAAAAGTTCTGATTAGTCCAGTTCCTTGTAACGTTCAGGTTCTCTTTCTGTGAGGTACTATGCTTTTTCTCTGAGCAAAAGGTGTCTTCCAACTCTGAGCTATTACCAGTTTTGTATTATGATCGATAATGATCATTTTAAGGACAGCTCAAGTCTAAACTGCCGTGAACCCTACTGGTAACCTTACTCCATGTAAAAGTTACCCTTTCATGGGCAATTAATTGCCATTTACACTACTAATTTTTATTTGCACTTTCACCTGTACTCTAACCTCATTACAATTTCTACCTTCTCCAGCCAGAATAATTTTTCTTGCTGCACTGAATCAGAGGATTCACCAAAGTCCAGATCTTCAGAGGTACTCTTTTTTTTCTGCTTAGAAAAGCAAAAGAATCTAGCAGGCTAATCTGACACAATCTTCTTTTAGCAATATTTAATCTTCCATGCTACCTTCATGCCTTACTTTTGTTCTTCATCCAAGATTTGGTCAACACCCTCTGTATATTATAGTCAAGAGATCATCTGGCCAAACTTCTGCTTTATTTGCAGCTCTACCATAGTAACATGGAAAGGAGTCAATAAGCAATAGAAGTCCAGGAAGCTTTGATCCCCTCCATGTGTCTTTCATTTGTATCCTATTCAGGATCACAAAATTGGTAATAAGAGGAAGACTATGGCAGCATGATGTTTTCCTTTCTTCTAGATCATCTCTTTTTTTTAGTCAGTAAACAAGGAGCAAATGCTGAAATGCAGTCTGAAATAGAAAAACCTTTAAGCAAGCGTTTAAGCTTGGTACTTTCAAAATAAATTGTTGCATTTTGAAAAGCAGGGAGGACTCTTTTCCAAACAGATGCAATTCTTCACTTTTATCATGAATTAGGAACAACTTTCACCAGATCTACTTTCAGGTAAATGTGAAGAAGCTTATGTTACATCTGAATTCTGCATTATAAATTTTGGAGCTCTCTTGGAAACTTTATATCACATATTTTATTTTTACTTTTATTTTGCTCTTTATCCTTATTTATATGATGAAAAAATCTGGAAAAAACTTTTTATTGAGGCAGGAGTAGACTACAATTTAGGGAAACAGATAATAAAACATTAATAGTTCCCAAATTTACTCCATGCCTGAGTGAACATCTTTATTGATTACAAACACTACAATAAGACTTTGTATATAAAATACATGCATCAAAGAGTGCTATTGTGTCTGACAAGCCTTAAATTATAGTAGATCTTTTCAGGAACCATGGGGTTTTGTATTGAAAAGTAACACAATATGATAAAGCATCAAAATGAACAGTTTAGCTTTGTATAGCTTTTAGTGTGTATACAATGTATGCATCAAATAAAGTATTTTTAAAAGTATATATAGAAAATGAGGCTAGAAAACCAGGGATAATGTTTTATCTGTGATACACCATGCTGATGAGAGACTCCTGTTTCGATAATCACATCTCAGTTTAAAAAACAGCTTTGATTTGTTTTTCCACTACCCTAAGAAGGCCTCACTGAATTTCTGGCCTTCATTTGTATTCCAGACACATACTTTCAGAATTTTTGAGATGTCTGAGTGTTGTTTGATTTGCATCCAACTTGCTGACACAGCCCCAGTTTTGTTGCAGATCAAATAATCTGGCTTTTTGGAGGCAAGTGATTAGGAATTCTTATTGATGATTTATACAGTCCTGAATAAACTCGTTTTATTTGGCTTGTCATAACCAGCTTTAATTTTCTGTTCTGCTAGTAAAAAGCTTAGTGGTTTGTTTATTGTACTGCTGTAATGTCAACAACCTAATCTACTTTAAAGAGCAAAGTCAATATTGTATTTTATTAAAGCAAATGTGAACTTTAATTATATGTTTCAGTTAACCTTGGCTTTGTGTTAGCTTTTATTATTTTCCATAAGTAAATCTTTATTCAAAGCTTATATGTCCTTCTGCCCAGACCTAAGAGCTAGCAAGTATTGTCTCTTGCAGAGTTTGCCTGTGACGGGTAGATATACTTTTCCACTGTGACACCATGGGTTTTGGGGATGTAGTAGCTGTCCACGGGCTAATAACCGTTTCGGTTGGTAAGAAAATGTACGTGACATTGATCCATTAGCCTTGCTGAAGCCCAGAGTGCAAACTAGTTCTTGCTCTCTATCTGAAACACTTTGTGTCATGTCTCTGGGGGGATTTGGGAATCCACAGGCTATCTAGGACACCCGTATGGAGTTGGCGGGGATGATACAGGACCTACAGGTAACCCATATGATAGCTGAAGGCTGAGATGGACGGGTTACATAAACCAAATCCTCCCTGCAAAATGCAGTTTACCTCTCTAATCTGGAATGCACATTAAATACACAAATAATTATTTGAATATTCATCACAGATGAATAATCACAAACCAAGTGTGTCCTACCAAGTTTTGACCTCCAGGCTACTGAGTCTGGCTGTAATGTAAGAAAGGATGAGCTATATGCATTCTAAGTTCAAATCTCTTACCAAATGAACCTGCAGCTGAATTTAATCCTTCCACAGATGTATAACAGAAATATCGGAATCAAGACCTGTGCAGTGAGATATATTCATCTATAGAAAATTCAGTGATGCAGAGAGATTAACAGCTTAGGTTTTTTGAAAGCAAACCTTCTCTAGTTAGGCTTTTTCTTTTATAAATTAAACTAATTTCTATCATCTTAAATAAACACATTTAAAAATGGAACAGTAAAATAGCCTTTTGCTCTTGTAAATTCAACGTCTATACTTTAGATCTAAGCACTTAAAAAATTTAACTTTTTGGAAACAAGTTCCTTCCATCTCAAATTATCAAACTTCAAAAATAGACTAACAGCTACAGATCCATAAGCCTTAAAGTAAATTTTCAAAATTTTACATATTTCACATTAATTTATTTGTTGAGGAATTCTACTAACTACAGATTACACTGAATCAGCAGTAATAAAACACAGATTTGATATAAGACTTCAGATATTATAAAGTAAGAGAGATTCAGATAGGGGTCATGAAGTATTTAACACCATCTCTTCCTCTGATTCCATATTTTTACTTCTTCGCAGTTCCTGTGGTGTTCTTATCAAACATCTGCTACCTACTGGACATCTGCTGGAAATATAACACAGCGGCTAGCAGGCAGACTAGGAAGTACCTTGAGTGTATGAACGATAGCTTTCTGACACAACTGGTAGGTGAGCCTACTGGAGGAGGTGCCTCGCTAGACCTGCTGTTCACAAACAGATAAGGACTTGGAGATGTGGTGGTTGGAGGCCACCTTGGGCTTAGTGATCATGAGTCAGTCAAGTTTTCAATTCTGAGTGGTGTAAGGAGGGAGGTTAGCACAACCTCTCCCTTGGACTTCCGGAGGGCAGACTTTAGCCTATTCAAAACACTGGTTGAGAGAGACCCTTGGGACATAGATAGTCCTGAAGGGCAACAGGGTCCAGGAAGGCTGGACACTCTTCAAGAAGGAAGAAGGCCCAGGAGCAGGCAGTCCCCATGTGTCACATGATTAAAGGGTGGGGAAAATGCCTGGTCTGGATGAACAAGGAGCTTTGGATGGAACTTAGGAAAAAAAAAAAAAGGAGGGTTTGCCACTTTTGGAAGAGGGACAGGCAACTCAGGAGGACTACAGAGGTCTTGTTAGGTTATAAAGAAAAAAAATTAGGAAGGCAAAAACCTAGGTGAAGCTCATCTTGACCACTAACATAAGGGACAACAAAAAAGTTTTTATAGCTACATCAACAAAAAGAGTCTCAGGGAGAATCTCCATCCCTTACTGGATGTTGAGGGGAACATCACAACCAAGGACAAGGAGCAGGCTGAGATACTTAATGACTTCTTTGCCTCCATCTTCAATAGTCAGGCTAGCTGCCCTCAGGATATTGAGCCTCCTGAGCTGGAAGATAAGGATGGAGAGCAGAAAACCCCCCACTTAATGCAGGAGGAAGTAGTTAATGATCTGCTTCTGCACCTAGACATATATAAATGCATAAATCTATGGGGCCAGGTGGGATTCACGCAAGAGTACTTGGGGCGCTGGTGAAAGAATTCACCAAGTCTCTCTCCATCATTTATCATCAGTCCTGATCAACAGGGGATGCACCAGATGACTGGAGGGTGGCTAACATGATGCCCATCTACAAGAAGGACCAGAAGGAGGATCTGGGGAACTACAGACCTGCCAGCCTGACCTCGGTACCAGGAAAGATCATGGAGAGGATCATCTTGCGTGAGTTCTCATGGTAAGTGCAGGGCAGCCAAGGGATCAGGGCCAGTCATCATGGGTTAATGAAAAGGAGGTCCTGTTTAACCGACCTGATCTTTTTCTATGATCATGTGACCCAACTTCTGGATGTGGGGAAGACTGTGGACATTGTCTACCTGGACTTTGGTAAGGCCTTTGACACCGTCCCCCACAGCATTCTTCTGCAGAAGCTGGTGAATCATGGCATAGAAAAGTGTACTCTCCAGTTGGTAAAAAAATGGCTGGATGGCTGTGCCTGGAGATTTGTGATTAATGGGGTGAAATCTTGTTTGTAGCCAGTCCCCAATGGTGTCCCTCAGGGCTCAGATTTGGGGCCAGTCTTGTTTAATATATTTATTGATGATCTGGATGAGGGGATTAAATGCACCCTCAGTGAGTTTGCAGATGACACCAAACTAGGTGGGAGTGTTGATCTGCTTGAAGGCTCTTATAGAGGGTCCTGGATAGGTTGGATTGATGGGCCCACGCCAATTGTATGAGGTTCAATAAGGCCAAGTGCCAGGACCAGCATTTCTGTCACAACAGCCCCAGGCAGCACTACAGGCTTGGGGAAGTGTGGCTGGAAAGCTACTGGAAAAGACCCTGGGGTTGCCGGTGGACAGCCAGCTTAACATCTGCCAGCAGTGTGCCCTGGTCNCAGCCAAGGGATCAGGGCCAGTCATCATGGGTTAATGAAAAGGAGGTCCTGTTTAACCGACCTGATCTTTTTCTATGATCATGTGACCCAACTTCTGGATGTGGGGAAGACTGTGGACATTGTCTACCTGGACTTTGGTAAGGCCTTTGACACCGTCCCCCACAGCATTCTTCTGCAGAAGCTGGTGAATCATGGCATAGACAAGTGTACTCTCCAGTTGGTAAAAAAATGGCTGGATGGCTGTGCCTGGAGATTTGTGATTAATGGGGTGAAATCTTGTTTGTAGCCAGTCCCCAATGGTGTCCCTCAGGGCTCAGATTTGGGGCCAGTCTTGTTTAATATATTTATTGATGATCTGGATGAGGGGATTAAATGCACCCTCAGTGAGTTTGCAGATGACACCAAACTAGGTGGGAGTGTTGATCTGCTTGAAGGCTCTTATAGAGGGACCTGGAAAGTTTGGATTGATGCGCCCACGCCAATTGTATGAGGTTCAATAAGGCCAAGTGCCAGGACCAGCATTTCTGTCACAACAGCCCCAGGCAGCACTACAGGCTTGGGGAAGTGTGGCTGGAAAGCTACTGGAAAAGACCCTGGGGTTGCCGGTGGACAGCCAGCTTAACATCTGCCAGCAGTGTGCCCTGGTCGCCAAGAAGGCCAGCAGCATCCTGGCCTGTATCAGGAATAGCATGACCAGCAGGAGTAAGGAAGTGATGATGCCTCTGAACTTGGCACTGGTGAGGCCTCACCTCGAGTATGGTGTTCAGTTCTGGGTCCCTCAATACATGATGGACATTGAAATGCTCCAGAGGAGAGCCACCAAGCTGGTGAGGGGTCTAGAGAACAAGTCATATGAGGAGAGGCGGAGGGAACTGGGCATGTTTAGTTTGGAGAAGAGGAGGCTGAGGGGAGATCGCATTGCCCTCTACAGCTACCTGAAAGGAGGTTGTAGGGAAACCTTTTCTGCCAAGGAAATAATGACGGGACCAGAGAAAATGGTCTGAAGTTGCGGCAGAGGAGGTTCAGATTAGATAATAGGTAGAATTACTTTACTGAAAGAGTGGTCAGGCACTGGAACAGCCTGCCCAGGGAGGTGGTTGAATCACCACCCCTGGGCGTATTTAAGAAATATTTAGATGTGGCACTTCAGGGCGCGTTCTGGTGGCCGAGATTGTAGCACTTTTTTGTGTGTTTGTGTGAAAACACTTGGTGATTTCAGAGGTCCTTTTCAACCATGATGATTTTGTGATGTTATCAAAAAAATGTTTTAGGCTTCTGTCAGTTCAAATTTTCCTTCCACCATCAAACTGATTGCCAGTAAGATATTGATTCAAGACCAATTTCTCCTGCTCAATTAAGGTGATCTTCCTGAAGGAACAAAAACTGATCAATATTGTCTACATATAGTCCCCCAGCCCCATTCAGACCTGGAGACCCATTTAATCTGTTAAATGAATGCATACAGATAAGGTATTATCTACTCTGCTAAATTAATTTGGTGACGCCTTTTTATTCACCTCCCTCACTTCCAGAAAAAGGGTTTATAGTCCAGCAGGAGAACTTGCCTAACTGAACATCATGTCCAGCCTAATAAGGTCTCTTTAAAGCAGCAAGAATTGACCTATAGGGCTTGAAGGATACTTCACTAAACTGACTAGAAAAAACAAATGAGAAAAATGATAACACACTTTTATTAGCTAGGAAAAAAAAACAAAAAAAAAATCCCTGATCCCCACAGGTGGTAACTTTATGCTCTATAGCATGAGAGTTGATTATCCTTACCATAATGGCAACACACATAATGACAAATGTTATTAGTGGTCATAAAATTATCCGACCCTTTAGAATTTCTGCCACAGTATTTAAATCAAATACCTCCTTCAACGATAAAACTCAAATTGCTGAATATGGATTGCATACAGATGTATATTCTTTTTTATTCTAAACGCGCTTCCAATTTAATTTAACTGTGGTATTCCCTGTGCATCATGTCCTTCATAATTTTCACAGTAAGCCTCCTAATTTCTTTTTCTTATCTAGCTAAGCATTCCAACCTTTACAACACCTCTATTTTCACTCTGTCTATTGCCATTCGTTTTACCCCATGGTAAGTTTTGTAATTTCACGTATGTTTTTCCTGATGTTGGGTGATCACATTTGGATTAAGGACTTAAAGAAGTACACTATTCATTAATGCCTTTTAGTGTAGCTGAATTTTTTTGGCTTTACAGATTTTAATCTCCTTTAGCACAATTAGCCAAGTTATTCACAGTAATCTTGGGTTATTATCCTCAGAAAATCCCATATGAATAAAATTGACATAGGAAAAGCTTTGACTATTTCTTCCATTATTACTGGTCATGATCCTGAATTTCTATACTAAAAAAAAATAATAGTACTTACTCAGTTGTCAGAAGGTTGGATTTTGTTTTCAAATAATTTACACTACTTTTTTTCCCCCCTCTTTTAGTCTAGAAGAGTTAAAGTGATTCCAGATCCATTTTTGGGTTTTTGCTTTATTTACATTTGCAGATGAGTACTTTTGATTCTTCTGTTGTGGCACTTTTGATTTTTCTTTAGTGGTTAGTGCTGCCGATAATAATAACATAGGCCAAGATGCTGCTCTTTCAATGCTCTGAAATGAAGATCATTACTTCATGCATAATTTGGTCAAAAGCAAAAAGAGTCTTTTCCTTCTCATCAGGTAATAAAACTCACTGTGATGTGACAGTGATCCAGAATTTTAATTGTGTGACTCAGTGCAGTGTTGCTCTACTCATAAGTCCAATAGGGAATAGGTCCCAGGACGTCTTCTGATGACTGTGGAGAAAAAGGTAATCAGAATTCAAAGCATTGCATTTAATCAAGAAGACATCATAGATCAATATGCTTGTGCATCTGTCCTATCATGGCTATCATGGTCATTTATTGTCTGGAATAAAGTCACATCTTTCACAAAGGTTTGTAGATCCGGCCTCTGTTGAGAAGTCACAAATAATGGGTGAAATAACACAGTGGAGTAAGTATGCAGATGCAAAGCAGATAATCTGTGACATCATGCCTAGATAAAAGTATGTCCCGTTCAATTACCAGTTTTGAGTGTTTCTCCCTATCTTCTGGAAGAGTTCAGACTTTTTTTACAGTTCTTCAGGTCACGTTAGCTGTGAAACTAGCTCCTTTGAATTGACATTCTCCAGAGGCTGGACAGTTATTCAGATATCAATAATATGAATTTCTTTGTGAATTGTAAGATACGTGATGAAACTCAATACAATGAAATGAAATCTATTCAGATTTTTGTGGCTATGATTCTAATTTCCTGCATTTATTAGGAAAATACAAGACATTGCTTGTAGTTTGAGATGCCACAACTGACTGGAATGAACCAGAAAACAAAGCATTTCTAAAACATGTGGGCTGAAAAGTGAGTCTTCAGAGAAAAGAATAGCACTGCAGGGTGCCCTGCTTACTTTGTCTTATTGACGTTATGTCAGATCTGGTCAACAGACAAGCAAAATGATCATTTTTCTAACCACTGCCACTGTAGACTCACTGTGGAAGCTTGGAGCCAAAATATGATCTTCCTGGTTCATGAATCAATAACAGCAATAAAAGCTTTACAGGTCATACTCTTCTCTCAGTTGCACCTGTGTAATTCAGTTGTGAGAAAAATTCAGCCTTCATTTACATCTGAGGAGCACTGCTGGACTGCTGCTACTGTTTCACTGAAATAACTTGAATTCAAAGGCATTATACTAATTTACCTTGTGGAGTATGAATCCCTTATCTGTCATTGGAAGGCAAAAAAGGCTGCGTAGAGCACTTCATCCCAGCAGACTTGCACAGGATTTGACAGGATAACCTATTATTTTCAAAAGTTGTTGTAAGCTGTTGCCTGACATCGCACTGTTCTTTCATGTTCGTTGCTTTTCCCACCATATGCTCATGTCTTGTGAACGGTCTCCTGTATAAATCCCTCACTGATCTCACAGGCTTGGTCAGAGGCAGCTGGTCCTTTTAAGTTACTGAAGAAAAGATGCTGGAGAAGTGCATGGTATTAATAGGTGTTGCCATGAGGCTACGTCAAACCCTACGGAGAATAACCGTCTGCTGGTATTCTACTGTCATCTGAGACATTTGCAGTAGCGATACCTAAGAGGTTTTATCCACACAAGTCTGGCATGAAAATTAATAGATAACAAATCTGTCACTTCAAAAGACTTTCTTTTATTTTAATGTCCATACTCTAGAAGAAACTTGGTGTTTGAGAAACTTCAGGAAATCCTCAAATCAATACATATCGCAGCTACATTCCATTTATGAGCAACAAGGGAAAATGGATTTGCTGAAAATATGTTCCTTTTTCATTGGCTCTATAAGACCTCTGTTCTCTGATAATGGGATGAAGCAAATTTCAGAGTTATAATTAGATTTTGAGTCTGTAGAAATGAACTTTAGCGTATGGATTGCAGTTAACTCCTCCTAACAGAACAAAGTACAGAGGTGAACGATGTCATACCTGTTAAATAGAAGGTCAGTTTCAAACCACAGCTTGGGTACCAGAAAGAAGGCTTCCAAGCAGTATTCAGCTGCGTATTCTCCAAATTTCAATCCTGGAAAACCCATTCAGCTGCCTCCTGACACTGGCAGCTGAGCTCTGGAGGGCCCAACTTCTAATGTCCCTCTAGGTACCAGGGTCACACTGAAGGATCGCAGATGAGTACATGACTCGCTAACCCCTTGGGTAAAGCACTCATGGGAGAGAAATTGGACTTTTGTCTCAGGTTTGTCATTGTACTGACATTAGCTGTTACTGAGTGACTCACAGAGAGTGAGACCAAGGACCTGGCTCAGGATTTCTGGTGCTCTCCCGGGTGACCCTCAGTCAGAAGTTGACATTAAAGTCAAATTTTCCATTTACAGAGGAAGTTGTCTAACCACTGGCTGCTGCGTTAGGCAGGGATGTTGCAGTTTCCTCTAACTCCTGTGTTTCTCAATGAAACTGGTTCATAGTCTGTGCTTGGAAAGACAGGAGAAAAGCTTCTTCCTTAAGAGTGACTTCTACACCTGTTGTGAGAAGTGCAGCCTTACCTACCTGAGTCAAAGCTGCTACAACAAAGCCTCACTCCCGGAATTCACTTTGAATTTGTCTGGATAGCCCTCAGCCCAGGGTATGTCCCTATTTGAGGAACACTATAATGCATGATAACCCTGGGGACTTAAATTCTAGCAGTTCAACAAGTTTAATGAAACACTTGTCCCATCCTCTCTTTGATTTTGCTGTCTGGACAATGAGTACAATGATGCTACTCTACTATTTAAGTGCCATTAGGAAAATTAGTGGAGAGCTTTGTCAAAGAGCTAGGTGGTGTTATATACATACAATACATATATATGTAGAGTCATGAAATAGAATCATAGAGTCAAAAAATAAAATTAAAAAAAAATCATATAATCATAGAATGGTTAGAGTTGGAAGAGACTTTCAAGATTATTGAGTTCCAGACCCTCTGCCATGGGCAGGGACATCTCCCAGTAGAGCAGTTTGCTCAAAACCCCATCCAGCCTGATCTTGAACACTTCTCCTGGCAACCTGTTCCAGTGCCTCACCACCCTCACAGTAAAGATTTTCTTTTTAATATCTAATCCAAATCTCTCCTCTTTCAATTTAAAACTATTCACCCTCATTCTATCACTAGACCTCCTGATGAAGAATCCCTCGCCATCTCTTCTGTAGGTTCACTTTAGGTACTGGAAGGCTGCTATAAGGTCTCCCCAGAGCCTTCTCTTCTCCAGGCTGAACAGTCCCAGCTCTCTCAGCCTGTCTTCATAGGAGAGGTGCTCTAGCCCCTGATAATCTTTGTGGCCTCCGTTGGACCTGTTCCAACAGTTCGATGTCCTTCCTGTGATGAGGACTCCAGAGCTGGACACAGTGCTCCAGGTGGGGTCTCATGAGTGCAGAGTAGAGGGGAAGAATCACCTCCCGCAACTTGCTGCTCACGCTTCTTTTGATGCAGCCCAGGATGGGGTTGGCTTTCTGGGCTGCCAGCATGCACTGCTGGCTCACGTTAAGCTTCTGATCCATGAGGGCTGCCAAGACGTTCTCCTCAGGACTGCTCTCCAGACATTCTCCACCCTACCTGCATTTTTGCTTGGGATTGCCACATCCCAGGTGAAAGACCCTGCACTGAATGAAGTTCACTCCCTGGTTGAATTTTGTGAGATTTGCACAAGCCCACCTTTCAAGCCTGTCCAGGTCACCCTGGATGGCATCCCTTCCCTCCAGAGTGTCGAACACATCACACAGCTTGGTGATGTCGGCAAACTTGCTAAGGATGCATTCTATCCCGTTGTCCATGTCTCCAAGATGTACATTGTGTATATATGGTAATATATATATATATGTAATGTTTTTTAAAAAAATTCAGTTTTCTGTCTTCACTACAGAAGTACTGCTCTGGGTGAGATTGTAGTACTTTCGTATGTATTGTTTTCTGTTAGTAGCATATGTATGGCTGGCAAAAGAGCATTTGAATTTAATATCTTATTGATTTTCATGTATAGCACACTCATTTTAAAGAAGAAAAATAAAAGCCCTGTGTACTTGATTGCTAGGTTGTCAGATAAGCAATTCCTCCCAAGCTGTTTTTCTTCCTCTCCTCTTCATTTTTGAATGTTATTCAAATTGGCAATTTAAAAAGATAAACTCCACTTTTCTCAATATTTGCTCTTCACCACGAAATACTAGAATTTTCATGAGAAAACATATTATGATGCTCTAAGCTGGCTTGTCTGGACATAAGAATTCCAATTTAACTTTGTTAAAATCAAACCATAGGATGATCTTTGGCTGACAAAAACTGTGATTCTTGTGCATAGCAACTTGTACCAGGTCAAGATTGCACTGTGGGATGCTCTTATTGATTTGTACATGCAAGAGGCATTTCAAATGCATGTTTTCCCTCACAGAAGAAATGCATTTAAAAGTAAAAAATAGTTTTTTGTGTTTCCAACAATTATTTTTAACTGTTTTCAAGGTGTCTCGGAGGAATTTCATACATGAATCAACAGGGTTTTTATAGCTCTTTAGGATTATAAAGTGGTGTTTAATTACATATAATAGATGTGCTGGTGCTTTAGGTATAACAATGAATCAGAAAATACTTATGTTCTCTCAATTTAGGGATTTTCAATAGATTCGCTATTTTAATGTTATTTTTTCCTTTGACTTTTTTCTGTTGTATACACAAATAGAATAATCCTCAACATATAAGATGGCAATACTATTACTTATACATTTATTTCAACTAGTTGCAATAATTATTGCTATTTTTGTTTATCGGGAGGCTTTGCACTAAACCAGCAACATTTGTCTCAGAGAAAAGAAAACTGCATGGAGAATCTAATTATTTTTTAATTGGTAGAATGATTTCTATGTTTGTCATGCCTGGTTTTGAGGCTAGATTATTCTGGTTTTCTGTTTTATTCCCTCCTCCTCTTTCTCCTCACACCTCCATTTTAAATGTACTTCTTACTTTCCCAATACAGTTTCTTTCCTTCTGCTATCTTTTTATATTTGTATTCTTGTTTTTTGTCTGCTTAGCTAGAAGACCTAAAGAAATCACAATACGGTACAGTCTGGCTGCAGCCCCTACTGAGATCTTTTAAACACCTTTCTTTACAGAACCGACAAGAGAAATTTAATGAAACTTCTACAGCTTTTCTTAATCTGGAGTATCACACAGGTGTAATATCAATCCTGAAAGTCAGACCATTTTTGGTTTCCACAGAGAAAAAGCTAATAATTTAATCACTAGTCCCCCACCCCCTCCTTTTTTTTTTTTTTTTTTTTTTTTTTTTTTTTTCTTCTCCCTTTCTGTCTCTTTCTATGCATTCTCTTCTCTGTTTAGAAATATTGATGAATACAGATTATTTCTTGTGGATTTTTCATGAACTGATGGCTGCTTTCCAGTGAAGAATAAGCCTACGTATGCACATCAAAATGGCACAAGATGAATCTCATCTCAGTTTTAAACATCAGTCCAGGTAGACTAAACCTGGCTTTAGGCTTCTTCTGTAGATGATGAAGAGATATAGGCAACTCCATAATGTGTCATTCTTCTTCCTTACTAGACCTTAATTTCCCTGACTATGGTTCTCTAGGATCACATACTTTACCTATCTGAATATTTAATCAGGTCATAGTTGCTGTATTATAGGTCATCCTATAAGACTAAGTTAATGGAAAAGTCTATTAATACCATTCAAGAACAAGACAAAAACAGATAACCTGAGCAGTTTTAATTTTTGTAGGTGCTATAGATTTAGAAACACCTGATGATATAGATCTAGAAACACCTGATGTGAATCATCCATTTGAGGCCATGGATGTGTAGTTGCAGGGCATTGGCCTCAGTGGCTACCTGTGTACTAGCAGCCAAAGGCAGGAGCATACTCTGACCCTCCAGTCAACTGCCTTGGCCTGATTTGTTTCCATATGAAAAATCTCTTCTTCTTCAAAACAGGGTGGTTTTGACCAAAATGCCAGTTGGGAATGGTACCTTGACTGTTACCTGACCACTTCTGTATATTGTCTAGAGGGGCATTATGTGACTTGAGTAAAAAAAATGTGCTATAAGCACCCGGACATTTAAGGTTTATGGATGATCCCAGGTCAATGTTTGAGCCATACCCTATTGGAGGATGGCTATTTATCTTTTAGGATAAATAAGGCAACCGAGTGTACCAATTTATTCCGTATAGTTGTCTCACATAGTCTTTCTTTATGTATGAATTAACATTTTCAAAGATGCAGGACAGGGAAAGACAAGTTACCATGACCAGAACTCAGTCAAAACAAGAAGAGTGACAGACAGAAGGCTGAGATATGTTCTTTTTATGGGCAGGAAATGCGGTTTCAGATTTGCATACAACTGTTCTGAATCAGAAGAATAAAAATATAACTACTCCTGGTTGTATGCTTTCCCTGATGGCGAATCCTGGGCTGTAAAATTCTTTTAACTGTGTACCTGAAATGTTCATAACACTAAATGGAAACTCTTTTGCTGATATTACCAGAGCTATTTTTACCACTTTTTATTGTGTAGCTGATGCCAAATGCACTCTTAGCTAGATTTTGACCATTTTTGAGGCACTGGAACAGGTTGCCCAGAGAAGTTGTGGATGCGCCATCCCTGGAAACGTTCAAGTCCAGGCTGGATGGGACTTTGAGCAACCTGCTGTAGTGGGAGGTGTCCCTGCCTATGGAAGGGGTTCTGGAACTCAATGATCTTTAAGGTCCCTTCCAACTCCAATGATTCTATGATTCTATGATTTTTCCCCACCTTTTCATTTGCAGTTTTGTAAATTCAAAGGATTTTTTAAGTGTTTGGTTATACAGGGCTAATATGCATCCTTCTCATCCAAGCAGCTCTCTTCCCTCATTCTTTCCTAGCTGGATTATGACGCAATGTAATAAGGGGGAAAAATCTCTCATTGTCTATAGCCATATGGTCAATCAACTAATTTGTCAACCATTTTGTTTTGAAGAGGAAGAAATTTGCAGTCCAGATGATAAAAAAAGACAGATGACAGTGGGCAGTAGCTTATATTTAGAGACTTGTGTGGTGCTCCAGTACTTGTGTTCGTTTAAATTATCTTCTTACATCATGGTACTTGATCGTTGTACACCTACAGGCATTTACCTACAAAATCATCCTGTGAAGGAAGAGGCAGCTGGCAAACCACAAAACCATAAGGACCTTCCTTTCTGCAGCATGCCATGCTTTGTCCTTAGCTCCAAAATTTGGATAAGTGTATAGTCATATTAGTAAAGTAGTTCACTTTGGCTACACAACTTCACTGGGAGATAAAATTTATTAGTGGAAGTGTATTGTCACTGCTGTTCTTTCACCACTCAGGCTATTGCCTTTGCATTAAACTGGTTGGAACACAGAAGTTTGTTCTCCAGAGCTAATTCATCTACAAGTAGTGTGACAGTGTGATGTGAATTTCAACTATTCCTGGAGTGATTTTCTTTGTGTTATGCAAAAATCTTCTGCCTGGGATGGGAACTGAGCTCACAGTCTGTGGCTCTTGCAACTGTACCACAAGAAAGAATCTATCAGTTCTAGGTTTTAGGTGCTGAGTGTTAAGAAAAAGATCAAATATATCTGGAGGGTTTTTATAATTGATATTTTATATTCTGGTATCTTGCTCAATCTATCTAATTTCTACCAAACTCCAACAAATTAATTTCCTACTATTAAAACATGGGAGTGGGTCTGATGTTCTGGTTGATGGCCTTTAAACAAGATAGATATGCAATCAATAAAAGGTTTCTTCCCTCTAAGTGAGGCTAGGATAAAGTGTCACTACAATGCACAAATCTTCACAACCTTTTCAGCTCAGACATGTCCCATTAGTAATAAACCAAACGCAAACGGAACAGAAGCATCTACTTTCCTGAGAGATCACCAAGATGCTTATTTAGACATTTAGACACTTCACCTGAAAAGATAAAGGTCTCTGTACTCTTTTTCACTTATCTGTCAGTAAATTAGAGGTAGAATTGGTAATGATGAATTTACCCTGTGTAAATCCTAGGTGTCCCTGAAGAGGATCCATGTTGTATTCTGATCTTGTTTAGTTTTTCATCCTATTTTTTTTTTTATTTAGCTTTGTCTGAAATTTCAACTTTTAGACTTTAGAACAAAACAATTAAAGTTCCTTCACCATGAAGGAGTGACAGACACATTTTTATACTTACTGTTATTGAGAAGAAACTATTCACTTTTTCATTATGCAAACAGATCCAGAGATAATTATAAAGTATGGTAATGATGTATGCAAATCTCAGTACTAACAATTTGTGAGATGTTCCTATTTTATGTCATAGCAAAGAGCCTTTGACTTTCAAAGCATATAAATACAGTATGCTTTGTAGTGTTAGGAGGAAATGACTCCAAATGGTACACTCGGTTGCCTTCCTAAAAAATAAAAGCAAGGAAAGATGCCTTACCATTCTCTCAATTTTATTTTTTAATGATAACAGTAACAGATGAGAATAGATCTGCTAGGTCATCTTCTCTCATTTCCTGGTGTCACAGACTGCCATGTGATGTCAAATATTCCTTTTCCACAAGTAGTGGAAAATGAGCTTTCACATTTTCTTTTGAAAGATTCTTCATAAATTCTTCTACTACACATCTTCACAATTTTTGGCAAAAAATTGTTCCAGACAGGAGCCATTTGGCATAAAAATTTATTTTCTTCTTTCCTGATTTATTTATGGCAGGAAAGCAATCAAAACTCTCTAAACTTCTGTTTCCTGTGCTGAACAAGGTAAACTGTTTTTATCGCACAGTAAGTTTTTTTTTCTGAATTTCTTGACTTTACTTCAAGTCCTTCTTGAATCTGGAGGGATAAAAATTTTGTCCAGAATCCTAGCAGGACTTTTTTTTAGTGTCTTGTTGATTGGCTGTAGTGATTTCTGGAAATACTGATCTAATATAACTTGATAACTTGTAGTCATTACCCTCTGTTTATAATTATGTTAGTGGGGGTTGAATATCACCTTTAACTTAACAAAGCTCATTTTTATAGCTCATGAGAGTCTTAAAAAAGAATGGTATACCCTGGATGTCGGGCTTTGGATAAGAAATTCTCTGTTATGCATAGTTCATAAAAGATGTCCGGAGGATGTGATTCCAAAATGGGAGGCTGACTGGGACCATGGCCATATGAGGTCTGTCCATAACTAACCTTGATGTATAGAATGCATTGTAACGTAAATTCCCCAAGATCACAGATTCAGTAAGAGGCACTGATGAGTATGAAAAGATGTTATGGAAATGCTGCCTGGAAAGATGCTGCTTCCATGTGAATCTTATACGTGGACTTGAGGTGTAGGGAGCAAAAAGATGGTTTAGAGTCACCTTCTCCAGTTTTCCCTCCATTCTGAAGTGTAGCAGGGTGAAAGAATAAATAAAAATCAGGCTCACACTGTTCACACACTCAAGAGGTATCAGGATTGAGCTCCTTATCAGCATTGCTTTTTCTGAGGATATATAATTCA
>VXBW01005613.1:381458-404806 GCA_013400375.1 Thinocorus orbignyianus | reverse complement strand
TTTTTTTTTTTTTTGTCAAATACAGAGTCTCTGAAGGATTATTGTTCACTTTTGAAAACTTACATGAACTGAAATTTGCA
This sequence comes from Thinocorus orbignyianus, assembly GCA_013400375.1. NCBI lineage: Eukaryota > Metazoa > Chordata > Aves > Ciconiiformes > Thinocoridae > Thinocorus > Thinocorus orbignyianus. The sequence continues at coordinate 404,726 of VXBW01005613.1, read as the reverse complement.
TTTCCCATTTCACTCTTCCTCTCTAAGTAAAATGTAATTCAGACCCATTTGAGTGACATAAATTACATTTTAGAACTAGCTAGTAAATTATGCTAGAGACAGGCACCTCAAAAAAGAAAAAAATATGGATGAAAAGGTAACTTAGATTTGACTCGCTGGCATGTAGTCCCTGAATTACAAAGGATCTGTAATTTGTAAACAATCTTTAATAATAAAGTCACCTCTACTGAAGTAGCTCAGTCTAATGTCAAATAAAGCACAGGGAAATAATGTTTTTCAGGTTTGGTGAAATGAAAAATTGGAGTGGGGAAATGCTATGTACAGCTGAGTCAAAAAATGTTTTTCAGATTGTTCGGCAACATTACTAAACAAAAACAAATGAAAAATACATTTTGCTGTTAGGTGAACCTGACATGCTGTGCTTTGTGTCAAATTTTTAACCTATTTGTCTAACCTCAATTTTCTTTTTATTTCAATCACTGTTTGTATGAGACATATTTTTTCTGAAATAAGGTCTAGAAGTTCCACATGGCCACCAAGCAATGCCTTTCCTTCTTCAGAGTATCCAAGTAAGGTCCACCTCAGCCTTAGCAAATACCTTTTCCCCCACCAGATGTAACCTGGATCTCATGACTACAGTTAGAGAGAAGCCTTTCAAGCTCAACTGCTAATGGTGCCACTTACTGAATCTGTGATCTTTGGACATTTAACTATGTATTTCAAGCAGTTTTCATCTGAAAAGGTGAGTGCCAGTTATCCTTACTGATAAGGATGGCCTTGTTATGATTACAAATGAAATTTCCATATTCCCACAAGGAGTTTAACTGCTTACTCCAGTTGATTTCAAGGGAAGCCCAGGATTTAATTCCTTTAGACACTTCTGAAAATTCTATCCCACTTAATTAATGTCTATTCTGTTCTTTGAACATGTTAAAAATGTGTATAACTGTGAAGTATTCTTCCTGTTCATGAAATATCTGTGCAGCTCCTTGAAAGGTATTTCTGTGAACCATATAGCAATGACTTACGAAGAAGTGATCAGATGCTTGGAACTGAAGTATTTTTTGCAAACAATTCACATACTAAAATAAAAGTAGAAATCACAATAAATACAGACCGATACAAATAGTTCAAGCAGCTACAGACCAGGGAAAACATAGGCCCATTGCACAACAAGAGGGGGGACCTGGTTATACAGGACATGGTAAAGGCTGAATACTTTCTTTGCCTCATTTTTTACTAACAAGACTGGAATTCAGTAATCCCAGGTTCTAAAGACCAGTGGAAAAGGTTGGAGCAAGGAAAACGCTCAGTGAAAAAGGACCAAGTCAGGGAATACTCGAGCGAATTGAATATGCATGAGGACCTGACAGGATGCACCCAAAAGCGCTGAGAGAGATGGCAGATGTCATTGCAAAGCCTCTCTCAGTAATCTTTGATAATGACTAGAAGAAGTGCCCAAAGTCTGGAGAAAAGCAAGTGTAACTCCTATTTTCAGGAAGCGAAAGGAGGACCAAGGGAAGTATAGGATGGTCATCCCTGATAAAGTGAAATCACACTGAAGGACAAGATCATCAGGAATAATCAGCATGCATTCACCAAGGGGAAGTCATGCTTGACCAGCGTGACCTGTACAATAAAATGACTGGCGTGGTAGATTAGGGGAGGACAGTGGGTGTTTTCTACCTGGACATTTGATAGGCATTTGATACTGTCTCCTATAAGATCCTAATAGACAAGGTGTTCATGTACAGGCTGAGTGGGGTGGACTGAAAATTGGCTGAATGGCCAGGCCCTAAGGGTGGCTACTGTTAGCACAGTCCAGTTGCAGGCTTGTAACTAGCAGCGTAGCCTAGGGGTCAATATGGCATCCAGTCATATTTAACATCTTCATTGACGATCCTGATGATGGGACAGACCATATCCTTAGCAAGTTTGCTGATGACAAACCCCCTTGAGTAGCAAATACACCCTTTGTGCTGCTGCCATCCAGAGACACCTTCTCAGGCTAGAGGAATGGGCTGACAGGAACATCCTGAAGTTCTGTAAGGAGAAATGCAAACTCTTGCACCTGAGGAGGAACAGCCCCAGTCACTGTGGAGTCTCCATCCCTGGAAATATTCAGAAACTGTCTGGACATGTTCCTGGGAAACTGGTTGAGCGGGGTGAGCTGGACCGGTTGATCTCCAAAGGTCCTGCAACCTGAACCATTCTGAGATTTTGTGATTCTGGGAAACGATGGTGCTCTGTATGAGGAGAAGATTTTGTAAAAAAGAATAAAAAATAGCTAAAATTGCCTTATAATTAGAGTTCAACAATCAACTGATCTAGTATTTGATGGTGAAGTAAAATCAAAACATATAAATGTAGTATTTTCGGTACAGAAAAACACTTCTTTCAAAATAATATTTCATGCATTATGGAAATAAACACATCCATATTAAATCCTGAAATGAGCAATTCCAATATTTATTATTTTCTCAGGTTTTGTTTTGTTTTGTTTTTTTTATTTATTTCCATTCAAAAGAGCTGCAGGGTTATCTTTTTAATAACATAGTGGATTTAAACATTGCTTCTGTCACTTGCTTGCTTTTTTAACCGTATTTTGAAAATCTGAATCCAGGTAAGAAGTCCATGCTTGCTTTTAATTTTGGAATGCATAACTCCTACTGAGACACTTAAGAAAGAGAAATATCAGCTAATAGAACCCTTTTGAAATGACAAAGTAATATTCAATTAGGATTATTCCAGCAGCTGTTAGGTGTCAGTATTGTTCCATTGAAGTCCAATTGAAAGTAGATTTCTCCGGCTGTAAGCAAGATAGCTCTTCAACTGTGAAGTTTGGAAGAGCTAGCTGTTGGTGTTCAGCACCTCATCTATTAACAAGAGACTTTAAATTACATACTCAGTGGAGCAGTAATCATTAGAGCAGACTCAAGATGCACAATAGAGATTTAATTTTGCTGGAACCGTTCCTAATGAAATTCTGTGTGGTGCAGTGTATTTGAATTACATTTTGGGGTGGGCCAAAAAAAAAGGTATGAGGAAAAAAGTGGTGCTGTCTAAAAATACTCATTAAGATCCCTTTCAAAAATTCAAATCATGTAAGATATGTAGGTTGAGCAGCCTGATACTTTTTTCAGCATCATAATGTATTTAACCTTTATATCTCTTTCATGTATTTGATATTCTACTGTCTGTATATAATGAAATGTCTTTTTTTCTAAGCTTCGAACACTGCTGCATAATACCCTGGGGAGTTCTCCAAGGTTATTAAATCCATTGGTTTGTCACAAGTTACTAGAGGCTACACTAACTCTCTCCTCTCTTTGGAAAGCTGCTGTAATATTTCTGGTCCTCAGCAATGAATAATGTGATTAGTACCTTAGGGAATACAAACAAAAACATTAACAAAGTACATTTTCCAATATTTAAGAGGGTAAGGCAATCCTCAAAACAAAAGTTGCATGTTCCTGAAGACTGTCTAATAACATTAACCTGAAATCATTTGATTTAATTGCCCTGTTAAGCAGTTTATTGCATTACTTATGGGATAATAGAATGAGTTCAAAGTGGGTTCATTGCATTATCTTATAAACAATGTAGCACATCATTAAACAGGATGATAGAAATCAACGTATTTTATAAGAAACAATTATGAAGGCTCATGTAAAGCTGCTAATCTGAACAGTAGAAAGACCTCACTGTGACAAGGGAAAAAAGGCCTTTGCAAAGATAAAAAGACAAAGCAGTGTCAAACCATAATTCCCCAGAATCAGATTAGAAGCACGATTCTCCAGAATTGTTAGTTTCCCTCTAGTCTGATATGCTGCCCTTAAATCTTCACCCAGAAGTATACCGAAATCTCTTGCTTGCTTTACAGATAATAATTTCAAACAGGTATATTGTCAGCTCTGTTCTCGGTGTATTTAGCACAGATGTGTGACAATCTTCCAAGCATCTAACTTGCAAACCTGTGATGATCTGTTTTGACTTGTGTGTCCCCAGGGAGTGCAAACAGAAATGTTCAGGAGAGGCTGAAGAGGGAGGACAGCTGATCCAATCTACTCTGGAAGAAGTAATTTCGTGTTGTCTGAGGGAACTGATGGTGCAGTGAGAAATACTGGTTCAATATCACCTTAGTGCCCCTCAGCCTGGTGTGTATGCCCTTGCTTGCCATAACATCTTCACACTTCTTTTGCTATAGCACCTGGAATTTATAGGCATGTTTATGAATGAGGGGTCCAGTTTTGTTCTCCATCCCTTCAGAAATGAGAATAGACCAAAATACTGGAATATCCTTCCAGAGATCAAATACAAAGTGGGAGTGGTTCAGTGATCCTAACATGTTTGTCTGCTGAGCTCCAGAGCCTGAAGGTGATGGGCGATATGAGTAAAGGAAATGTCAGGTCCCCTGACTGAATGCCAGTCCTATATTAGGAACATTTCATGCTTCACTTTTCAATTACTACTGCAATGTTGCCCATCTCACTCACACTGTGTGCACTGGCATTTCCGTGTACACTTGAGGGGGTTTTAATTAGTCAGAACAATTTTCAGAGTGGGGAACTAGTGGAGAAGCGATTAGCTCCATGTATCTGTCTCTTTCCTGGTTTGTAACTCAAATGAGCAATGCAGAAAGTTCAGGATCTAACTTGGGTGAATAGCATTTTTGTCTGGCAAAAGTGAGGTCCTGAATGTGAAAATGGTAGCAGCGAGTTGCTGTCTCATGGCTTGCAATGAAAACAGAGGCTGTCTTCCTCCCAGTAGCATATACATTTATTCTCTCAGAGCTCCTAGGTACATTTCAAGAAATTATAATGAAACTTCCCTCTAGTACGAGTTGGGGTTGGTTCTTTCTTTATTTTGTTTGGTAGAAAGTTTTTTGTTTTTTTGGTTTTTTGGTAGAAAGTTCTTATGTGGGAGGAAAAAACTCCAACCAAAACAATTTGGCTAGAAACAAGGTCCAACTCTATAAAAAAGCTGCTGTTTGAGCTCTTGTTATGTGCACTGGGAGGACACGGGGACAAGAAACCCTTCCTGCAGTTCAGAAGGCGCATAAATGCCTTTTGCCTATTTTCTTCTTAATAAGATGGCCAAAGATTTTTGTTGTCTGTTTCCAATCAGTCTCATTAGTGTCCAATAGACTCATTTAAATATTTTTTCAGTTAGCTATTGTCATTTCTTACAGCCTGTCTAAACATCTTGAACAATAACCTTGTCTTAGCCATACCATGTTCGTGCCTGATAGGGAATAAAAACTTCAAAACAGATACTCACTCACACATTCGCTTTTAATTTTCATTTTTAGTGGATGCACTTTGATTTACATTGTCTAAAACCAAAGGAAAACTGGACTCTTCTAAAAGACAGGAGCATGTTTATCCCCTGTCCAGAGTATTCATGGATAAAAAGGTTTACCATATTTCCTAGCCAACAATGGTTAGGGAGCTTTACTGGCTCCCAACTCAGCATTAAAAAAAAAAAAAAAACAAACCAAAAAAAACCCCCCACAAACAAACAAACAAAAAACCAAACCAAAACAAAAAAACAGACATTGCAATTACTCCTGGGAGCTACTCAGGGAAAGTTTTTTGATTGATGATGCCAAAGTAATGATGATAAGATGAAACCTGTTCTACCTATCATTTCAGCAGCAATTTTTGAGGCTACTATGTGTTGTTTACATGCCAGGGAACCATGGGCCTTGCTGGCAGGGAGTGTAACCCAAATGCCTAGGTGATATACAGTCGATTCACATGAAAGATAAAGGGTGGGTTGCACAAAAGCTCAATCTTTCTGTCAAGAAAGATCATTCAGATCAAAAATGTGACTAATAAATGGTGAAAGTGTTAGGGAAAACAACCATAAGGTTTTAACAGGGAACCAGAAAATTTTTATAGGGTTGAGAATCCTCTGTCCATGTCCTGCAGTGTGCATCTCCCCTGGCCTTGGGTCTACTCTTAAGCAGAGTGGCTACATATAAGCACCAGTAACAGGAGAGAAATGAAGGTAGGAGAACTCCATGCCATGGAGCCTAAAATTGATGATGGTCACAGCAAGTAGTTCTCCATGGCAAAATGAAGCTACTTGAGAGAAATCACTTTATGGACATGGATTTGCTCATAAGAAGATACCATGATTTAACATCATTCATTTGTGCAGTTCTGTAGCTTATCATATGCATGCGGACAACTCTAATTTAAATAATAAAACATTTTTCAAAAGGCCAGATTATGTGCTCCTCAATACAAGAACATGATTTTATTCTGTAATGTCCAAACACTTCTTGGTTAGAACTGTTTCATCACAGTTTCTGTAGGCTGCTACATCAGATACCCTGAGTCTTATTGCTCTCGTCTACTCTTCCTAGCCTAGTTCTGGAACATGCAATGCCAAGCTAAGGGAAATCAATTTTAGTACCCAGAGAGAGAAAAAAGTGATATGGAAGGTCATTATATCTATCCACTGCTCTGCTGCCCTCCAGTCTTGAAAGGAAATTTGATAAAAATGACAAATCTTTGGTGCAGAATATTTCTCTACTCCCCAGCAATACTGCAGAATACTGAGAGGCATGGAGAGGGGTTGCGGTAGGGTATTTTTTGGTTTTGCATTTTTGTTCATAATAACAAACATTTAAAATAAAAAATAGTGCAAAAAATGGACATTTATTCAAAATGGAAGGATATCATTTTACATAGTATATCTGCTGGAAAATTCAAATTTAATTTTTAGGCTGGAGAGCTGGGCAGAGAAGAACCTAATGAGGTTCAACAAGAGTAAGTGTAGGGTCCTGCACCTGGAGAGGAAGAATTATGGGCAACAATATAGGTTAGGGGTAGATTTGCTGGAAAACACTTCTGAGGAGAAGGATCTGTGGGTGCTGGTAGATAGTAAACAGTGAGTCAGCAATGTGCCCTTGTTGCCAAGAGGGCCAATAGAATATATTCCTGCATAGGAAAAGGTGTGGTCAGTAGATCAAGGGAGATCATTCTCCCCCTCTACTCTGCACTGGTGAAGCCGCGACTGGAATACTGTATCTGGTTCTGGGCTCCCCAGTTCAAGAGAGACAGGGAACTACTGGAGAGAGTCCATTGTAGGGTGACAAAGATGATTAAGGGATTGGAACATCTCCCTGACAAGGAAAATCTGAGAGAGCAGGGACTCGTTAGCATGGAGGAGAGAAAGCTGAGGAGAGACCTTAGGGATTGCTGTGACCCACGTGCAGGACCTTGCATTTGACTTGGTTGATCTTCATGAGATTGGCGTGGGACTAATTCTCAAGCCTGTCCAGGTCCCTCTGGATGGCATCCCTTCACTCCAACATGTCAACTGTTCTGCATGGCTTGGTGTTGTCAGCAAACATGCTGAGGGTGCACTCTATGCCACTGTCCATACCTCAGACAAGGATGTCGAACAGGAGTGGTCCTGGTACTGAACCCTGTGCAACACCACTTGTCACTGCTTGTCGCTGGGACATCGAGCTGTTGACCCCAGCTCTTTGAGTGCAGCCATCCAGCCAATTCCTCATACACCAAAAAGTCAATCTGTCAAATTCATGTCTCTCCAATTTAGAAATAAGAATGTCAAATGCTTTGTGCAAATCCAGGTAGATGATGTCAGTTGCTCTTCCTTTGTTCACCAAAAGTGTAACACTGTCATAGAAGAGCACCAAATTTGTCAGGTGTATGAAATCATGTTGGCTGTCACCAGTCACCTCCTTATTTTCCATGTGCCTCAGTAGGGTTTCCAAGATGGTCTGATGTGTGTTATACTAGGGTAGTATCCAATTTATTTAGGATATTTGTATATTTGATTTTTTTTTTTGAAACAGACTGTTATTTGATCCAATATCTTTGTATTCTCAGATTTTTTATATATATGCACACCACAAACATGAAAACATTATTATTATGTGTAAATATCTAACCAAAGCCCGTGGAACTTCATACTATAAATGACTGCAATACATTTTCATCAATATAAATTTAATTGATAGGCAGTTAAATATCTAAAAACTCTTTCTGTTTCATTGTCATTAAGGGAAGATTCACAAAGCTTCCTGCCAACCTCCTGCTCTTCACAGCCTACCCACAATATGTCCTATGTTGGATGTAAGTACAAGATCCTCAGAAGAGGCACTCTGCTGTCATCTATTACAACATAAGGAACCCAATGAAAAAATACATGGCAATGCAATGCAGGAAAAAGGCAGGTTAGTTTCATGCCCTGTATGGCTTTATAGCTGATATCACATCAAAGCCAAATAATGCACATGACAGATCCCAGAATCATATTTTCACACACTCTTTTGGATTATATTATATATGAGAATTGGTTCAGAGCCAGCTTGGACAGCCCACACTCATATAACTGGCAGTTTCAAACTCCTTTGGTTGGGAGGGCCCAGGTTAATGGCAGAATGCAGGATTGACGTGTGAAAGATGTAGTCAAGAGTCACTGGGAGCAGCCTCCCAAAGGGCTGAGGAGTTTTCATTCTCTGTTATTAAGGTGAAGGTCTCAAGATTACTAAGCTTCTGTGAGGCTTATGACAATAGATAACTGTGTAGAGGAAAAGGCTGTATTTAGGGCTCAGGCACCTTCCATGCTGCTTAGCAGCAGCAGGCTGGCCAGTTATCCCATGAAACGTGTGTACCTGCCAGCCAGCACATGCACTGCTCTGACCAAGGCAGAAAACAGGCTGTGGCTTGCTCAGCTGACCAGCTGAGAAGACTGTGTATGGATATGGGATAATCTGAGATTGCTGTGGTGGAGGAAACTTGAAGATAAGGGAGAGAGCTGAAGCTATTGCAAGGATAGAGGAGGCACGTGAAATGCTGACCAGACCTCATCGCTTTTTCTTCTCGTGGAATACCTTGAGAGAAGTCTTTATCAAATAGAGGGTTTATTGTGCAGAATGAAGCATTTGCTAGTGGCATTTGTCAAAAGGTTGGGTATAGTATGAGCAAGAAAATCTCTCTGCATCATAGATGTTTTCCAGAAAAGATCATCTTTCACGGTGAGAGCTGCACAGTCTTGTTGACCAAAGCCATGCTTTGTTGGCTATAAATGTTTATGAGAGTGTTCAGTGCGAGGAAACCGATTGGTTTCACATATACTACTCATCCGACCATCAGATAATGACTTTTATTTACTACTTCAATAAAGTAACCTTAAACAAAGTGTCTTGATCTCCTGTGACTAATCTACCCTGCTTTGTATCTCCCTCTGAGATTTATCCTCTGAACAGATTTATAGTTTTAGTTAGTCTCAGTTTCAAGAATCATCTATCCTGATCCTGCAGCAGAGGTAAATGGAATCTCCCCTGTTCTCCTGCAATGGGTGCTGGAAGCAGTCCTTGTAATCCTGTTAAGTCCAAATAGAGCCATGCCACTATTTGGAAATTAGTACTTAAATAGAGATAAATGGTTCCAGTGCTATTCACATTTCTTCTTTGAATGTAAAGAATATATGAGGTAGATGGAGGCATTCAGGCTATTCTATGGCCTAAAAAATTAAACAAGATGAAAAAGGGGTACTATGTGCATCTGTATACATATAGATGATCCATGTGTGTATGCCAAGTCCAAAACTTCTGGGATTTTTCGTATTGTCTGTGCCTGTTAAACATGGAGAATTTGGGCAGAACAAGAGGATACAGGACATAGCATGTTTTTCTCAGACTTGCCTATAATGGAAATTCTGACACTACGTTAGCAAAATACCAAATTCTCATTTGGAGTATAAGCTCAGAACAGAGACTATCCTGACCATTAAATGCCTCGTAATTTTAAGAGATAGGTGTTACTGTGGTCACTGAACAGGCAAGTGCATCTTGCCTTCTCCCGCTCCTATGGGCATTCAGTTTGGAAGCAACCCTTTTGTGGGCCAGGAGGCTTTTCCTCCTTTGCTTTACCCTTCTCCCTGCAAAACCTCAATGTTCAGAAGAAAGGCACTGAAATAAGGGGCTCATGACATAGTTGCTTTTGAAAGAGTTTTCTGTTTAAACTTTAGTTGCAGACCTCCCTTGGAGAGTTCTGTGAAAGCGGTATTAAATTGATAGGGAAGCCTGGCCTCAGAGAAGCTAATAGCAAAGTGACCTTTACTAGAGTGGGGCAAAGATTTTGCTCTCTATAGTAATCGTCAAAAACCACTGTGGTGACACTTTTACACCTCAAAAATATATGGACTATTACTGTACTATATTTTAGCACTTATTTAGAATGAGCTAGTAGTCGCTTGAAAAAAAGTAGCATTACTCTTAGTTTGTTTCTTTGAAGTCAGTGATTTGACTTGAGCTTTACTAGTGGGGAATACTCTGGAAAGGTCTGACATGCTCCCAGGGAAAGGAAATTCTAGTAGCAGTAGGTTAAAAAATAACAGCAGCATCAATCCTAAGCAATCCACTTTGGCTTTCAAATTGCTCTTCTCTGCTGTTGTCTGAAAGGAGATAATCAGGTAAATGCAATACTTTTCCTTTTATTTATTATTTCATTAATTATTTTTTATTTTTATTTTTTATACCACAATTTCATTACTTGAATTGGGTTTCCATTGCCTGGTTTTAGGCTGCATTTTGGGCAGGACATATTAAATATATAAATAAAATAAATATCAGCATCAAAAATGTTTAACACAATAGTATGGTTGTTAGAGCATCCAAAAATTAAGCAATTGTAAATAGACAAAATTGGCATCAGATTACACTGTTCCATTTTCATGCAAATCTTCTGGAAGGTTTCAGAAGAACTTTTCATGAGATCAGACTGTAGGAGCTGCCATACTGGGTCAGACAAATTTTCTAGCTGTATCTCATCTGAGATGGTGGTAAGCAATGGATGCTCAGAGAATAATTAATTGATATTAACTCATTAAACTGAAACGTCTGAAACTGTCTTATCTGTGCTCCTGAGCTGCCATTGTGTACAGCTTGGAATAGTAATATAAAGCAATACTTGTTTCAGCTTGCCATAACTGAGTTGCAGTCCTCAAGAGGAGCTCAGTGCAAAGGCTTTTCAAGCGTAATCTAGCACTGGGACAACTCGAGGAGGGGAATTCGATAAACACCTCAGTCCTTCAAACCTGCCTCTTCAATACACTAAAATCTGGGCAAGCTTATAGTAATCTTTAACTAACAGATACCCTGCCAGCTCCTGGGAGTCACAGCCACCCTGAGCCAGTGACCCTAGATGGAGCTGCAACCCGTCAGTTCAAGCTTTTATTACCACAAAAGCCCTGCTTATTCATCATATAATAATTCAAAGGTGATATTGGTTTATGGTCCACCTGAATACATTGAGGACTGAATGTGACAGTTTATCTTTAGAACAGATAGAGCTGTATTAGCCCCAGGGAGGCCAAGGCAAAGGGAAGAACTAATTGGAGTAAGATAGTGCCAGTAGTTTTCTCATTATTCTTTGTGAGCAGGAATGGAATTATGCAACATGTCCATGCACTAAAACCCAATGAATATTTTTTCTGAAGAGTGTCTTTCATCCAAATTCCATCTTTCTACATTTTACAGGGGATAAACTTCCTACATTTCTATAATTTCTGCCAGCCAGCACAATTAAAGTCCCTTAGAAGCCTTAATGAATTAAGCTTTTTGCATTTCAGCATGAAGAGGAAGAAGACAGAGGAAAATTAGCATAGTTACATAAATGAAGCACCCTGTGAATGTTGCACTGGGCATTGTAACAGGCAGCAGAGGTGAAAAGTAACATTTTCCAGCTTTTATACTACTTACAGTCTAGATTCCATGGGGGGGAAAGAAAAAAAGGAGGAGAATGTCTCAAGGGCATCAAATAAAGAAATCTCTCGTCAGGTGTATGTTAGATGGTATGTTTGAAAAACTGTGCTTAAAGCACAAACGACAAATTGGAAAAATCCTTGATATCTGAAAAAAATCCCAACATGTTATCACTGGAGTAGTGAAACTCAGCCTTCCACAGAACAGTCAGTTCCTTTATCCAGTTCAGTGGCTTATGAAAAATGGATACATAAGCTTCATAACAGACTGAATATTTTTAAGGTTGCCTGATCTCATATGGTTTGTGCAGAAAGACATCAAAGTAGGAGCTTATAGTGTCCGACACTATACCCATCCACAAAGCACAAATAAAAAGTGAGTTGCATGGAGGCAGCAGGCAGGTTAAGAGAGAAGGTGAATCTTCCTTTCAACCTGAAAGCAAGGAGCGAGGCAATTTGCAGTTTCTAACCATAATCTATTAATTATTCTGCAACTGCCCTGCTAATACAAGCACACATCCTGTGAGAATATGGCGACACAGTTCATTCTAGCATCATAAGCAACAAATTCTTGTGGATACAGCATCTTCCCCCATAATCCCTAACCCAGATGAGCTGCTAAAATGCTGGATTTCTCATGTGTTTCCTCCCAGCTGCACTTGGTCATGCAGAGAGCTGCAGGAGCTGGGTAACAAGCTTTGAGAATACCAGCTGTGAAACGAAGAAGAGAGAGCAGGGATTGCTTCATGCTATGTGTTGCCCCTCCTTTTATTTTATTTTTTTTTCAAATGATTGCTTTCACACTATAAGTGTAGCATGTGAAGAGTGAGATAACTGAGCATCTTGACCTCTCACAAACTTTTATCAATGAATATTTATATATACACAAGGATATGTGAATATTCATGCGGATACGTAGGTGCATGTAGTTAAATGCATGTGTATATACCCATATATTCATTCACATATAAAAACACCTAAAAGGATGATGGGAAAGAGCTGTCTTGTCCTGCTGCATCAGACACTCCTGTCACAGAAAATCACTGACATAGATATAAAAACATATGGTCCCTGCTCAGTGTTCAGGTCCTTGTTAAGTCCCTGTCATCCAATGACTGGATAATTCATGTGCATAAAAGAAGGAATTAGCGTAGATAAGCATCAAATCCGCTGTACATGCAGGTAGCTGCCATTTTTCACCTGTCTGGTAACAACACAGATGATCCAGATTCTCTGGAACGAAATGGTTTCAAATTTTAATATGAGAAAGGACTGTTGTCCTGCATATGCACTCCAAACTCATCCTGCAGGCATTTGAAAGGCTTCTTAGTTTTGTCAGCCATAACACATGCAGCTGTATAAACCTGAATTAGCAGGTTCCTTGTTAGCCCACATCATTTTCAAATGACCATGACTTCCTCAGGAAGTGCATTTAAAACTAATGTACTTAAAAATTTACTTTAAATGGGAAGAAAAGATGTTTCCGTGCTAAAACAATGGTGCAAGCAGAGGCCTTGTCTTGGAATTTTTTGCACATGCTGGAAAGTTTGGGGCTGGATCCCAGTAGATGATCAACTGGGAACTGACACAGCCTAATACTTCCCATCAGTCTGGTTTTACAGGCTCCTCAGGCATCTGCTCCCTGGAGCTTTAGGTAGAGAGTTTGTGGATTCAGACAGACAGGACACGCTGTAAAACTATCTCTTAATTATCAAAAAATCTAAATCTTATGAATATTTCCTTTCAGGAAAGTATTTTTCCTGCTTTTCAGGAGCAGATGTTGTTTCTGGAAAACTCCCTATATAACTCAAGTAATAAATATTTTTTCCAGGAAGAAAACTGTGTGTTCCAGTCATCTTTAGCCCTTTACCGTTTCCTAGAGTTTCTACATGACATGACAAGTAAGAGCACCCCAAGAGACTGGAAAGTCTGAAAAGTCCTGGATATTTGTTCTAGGGGAAAGGTCTGGTGAGGGCAAAATCATAGTCCTTCCCACTTCTGCTCACACCTTCTCCATGAATCTCAGGGGATTCTGAAACATATGGAATTTCTTCAACAACTTTTTTCAGCCCATGCTTATTGCTTTTATTCTCACTATAACATGGAAATGACACACGGGGATTTTGGGGGGTTTGTGTTGTTTTTTTCTTCATTTGGTGAAAATAGTACTGCAGGTGCCATAATGGGTTTAAATCTTGATCTATAACATGGAAACCAAACATCTTTTCTTAGTGAAAATAAATGTACAAGTGTGGGTTTTGGGCAAGGAATTATGCAGAAGCTTTATACATGACAGAAAAAGGGACAGAGAAGAGCAGGGAAATGGGAGAAATTTGGGGGGAAGTTTGGGATATTTAGAAATTTAGCAGTCAGATGTCACGAGAAAAGGAAACAGGTTATCCTATCATGTATGCACATGTATCTTTATTTGAATGGGAGCTATACATGTCAGTCACAAGCTGGCTAGGTACATTTTTCTAAACCTTAAATAAACTTGGACTTCACTTTAAATTAGAAATGTCTGGCCAGATAGTTCATATTCCTCTCTGTGTTAAAGTCTACAGGGTGTCATCAGCCTTTGAGGCCAAAAAGGAATATCCAAACATCCAATGACCACATGTCGACTTAGAAATTATGGCTGAACTAGTTAATATATTTTTGAGAAGAAACCACTTCCAATTTGAATATTTGCAGTGGCAAGACTATACATTCCTAGGTAGGTAATCATGTCAGTAAATCCAAAGACACATGTTTGCTAGCTGCTTGTTTTTGATCTCAGCTGCTATTTTCCAGAGCAATGGTGTCTTCTGATATTATGTATTCCTGGATTTCTCCTTTAGAGATCTAGAGTTCACTGTATTTTATGAGATATGGTAAGATCTAAAAGCTTGACTTGCAGGCAGAGGGGGGAAAGGAAGTGATTTGACTTCTTGGAGTTCCAGAGTGTGCAGAGCAGGATGCACTGGTTTTTTTCTTGTAAAATTTTGGTTGCAAAATTGAAATTTAGCAACATCATTATGTATTCTGAATGTCATTTTTTACTAAGACATGACAGAACAACATTTTTTAAAGAAATATTTTTTGACATTTCCTAAACATTTTTATTTTTCAATTTGAAATGAAATTTTTTTTTTCAGAATTTCCCAATCTTTTGCTTTAGAAAATAAAACATCTCAAAGTTAAAATAATAATTTAAAATTTTAGTTATTTAAAAAAACATCTTCCATGGTGGAAGACTGTGAGTTTTGTTAGGGTGATTGTTTTACATCCTTCATTTGCCAGTGTCATGGGCACGATTTATTTGCCCAGAACCCACACAGTCAGACACCTCATCCCCCTGAATGGCATCTGGGTCTATGGAAAGAGGATGTTTCAGATGTTTTCAGATGTTTCACAGGATTTCAGACTGTAGGGGGCTGAACTGCTATTTGCCCCACTGGGTGTAGAGGTTCTGTAAAGCTCTTACACTTCTAACAGAGCTGTCTCAAACATCTAAAGTTAAGTGAGATGGAGCTGATCTAAAATTGCTTGTGGGCAGATGGATCTCCCCAGATGTGCGCACCTCAGTCCTCTTTGAGCTCTTTGTACAGGCAGTAGCTGTACATTGGTGGTGAAGTAGCCACATGAGCACAGGCTGTTTCCAGTCTAATGAGCCTACCGTTCAGCAGAATTTATTAGTTGGACCCCTGCCATCACTAATAGCTTTAGATAGGAGCTTGCTCACATCTGGCTATCTCTATGTGGGCAGAAAATGTTTTGTCCCCTGCCCATGTGGAAACACTCTGAGATATCCAAGTCACTTTCAAACACCCTTCCAAACCCATCTAATAATTTTGTTCAGCTCGTGAATTTCACTGTATTTATCAATTTCCCCTGCTTTTTGGTTTTGTTTTGTTTTGAATTGCTTATTTACACACTTAGGAAAAATGCAGGGTTCTCTCCTTCCCGTACGGCTGCAAGGCTCCTGGAGGAAAACCTGTAACAGAGTGAGTGACTGGTACAACTGATGCTTCAAATTGCATATCTCTCGCTAACATGAGATAGGATGTGCCGTATTTGAAATGGGAGACTGAACTAGCTGTACCATAAGCAGTGACTAGATAATGTGTAAGTAACAACTTTTACACTCTTCCCAAACTCATTTGCTTTAAATCAGTTCAGGCTATTTAAAAAATGTGGCAGATTCCTGTGAGTCGGAAGGCCGTGGTGACAGCATATCCAAGAGGAATGCTGATTAGGAGGGAAAATGTCTCAGAACTTGCCCTGCTTTCTAATGATCTCATGTTCAGGGCAAGCAGAGCAGAGTCATGGCTGCCACAATCCATTAGGACCATTCCTAAAGACAGATAGGCTGGGGTAACTGGATGCATGTGTTGCTGTTCCAGGAGTGACTAACTTCTTTAATTTAATTCATTAGATGAATGTTTACAGCAGTAAGTTGAAAGTGCTACAGCTTTCCTGGGATGCTTACTATTCAAGCAGTACTTTTTAATCAATAAGAGAAAAAGCCTGATTTCTCACTGTGATGCCATTTCAAAAAAGTGAAACCTTTTTCACCCAGAGAGGTCATAATGGAAGAAAGAAAATAATCCTTAAATGACTTAGAAGAGGTGCGAAAATTGAGGTTTTATAACAGGAGAGAAAGTGGACTGCATTAATCCCACTTCTAGTCCTTAATCTTTAAAAATCAATGCAGATTGCATCTTTCCTTTGGCTAGAAAGGCTGCAGCTACAGCTCAGTATTTGATTCAGCCAGAAGCAACGCTACCCACAGCAGAGGGCATGCGATACCTTCTTAGCCAGCATCAACAATAACAGTAGGACGACCATTTGAAGTTCACAGTTTCCTGGAAGCCCTACCCTACAAATCATTAATAGACATGTTCATTCTTCGGGTCCACACATCTGTGGCATTGATTTTCAACAGAACCTGTCCAGATGTATCTAATTGCAAAATGTGACCTTCTTTCATCTTTTTTTTTTTTTTTCCCCTCCATTTAATGCTGTAAGAACAATATGAGAAAAGGGGGTTAAGAGGTGACTTGATCACATTTATAAGTATCTACACAGGGAGACACCTTCTAACAGTGCAAGGCTCTTTAATCTGCCAGACAAATGGATGGTACAATTCAGCAGCTGAAATTTGAAGCTCAACAACATTAAACTAGAAATGCACTTTAAAAGTTTAGCACCAAAGGTTAGGACAACGTACCTAGAATGCATTTTCCATCACTTGAAACCTCTGACCCAAGAGAAGACTTTGATTCTTTCTAAGACATTTGTTTCAGGTCAACCAGAAATTGTCTGGATCATCACAGGAATTAGTGGATTTAATTCCACGGCCTGTGTTAAGCAGAAGATCCATGTAGTTAGTTAGATTGGCCTCAAGATCTTAACCATCAGGAGTTGCATTTATCGAAAATTTCCATTGCTATGGCTATATAATACCAAATTTTATACACTTCTTTTCTCAGATGTCTGGGGTACTAGCACTGCAATCACGCAGGTGAGATAAGCATCCTGTCCAAGACAGAGGCAATGGTGCTGCTTGGATCAGTAACTCAGTTCTTGTGGGTTCTGATTTCGTAAGGGTACAAGAGACCATCCTTGCTGTTGTTCCTCCTTCTTAAAACTTTGTTATATAGAACTGTCGTAGCTATCAATGATACAATGATATTGCCAATGGATATGCAAGAAAGGCAGAAAAGTCTGTGCAGTACTGCGGTAGATATTTTAACACTGCATAATAAGCCATCTTCCCTGCCCGAGAAGCACAAAACTTAGTAAACTGCAAACACCTGAGAAAAACTGAAGCATTCATATTATCTGAAAGCTTGCATATGGATTTTAAAATCTTCTAAGAATTATATTTGGGAGAGGGGAAAGTATTGTACAGTATCTTAATTCCATTTACCTTAAAAATATTTGATCCTATTCTTCTCAAATCATATGCTGTATTGGATAGAATCAAGAATGACACTCAGAGGAGGAATCATTTGACAGGA
The DNA here is from genome assembly GCA_013400375.1 of Thinocorus orbignyianus. Lineage (NCBI taxonomy): Eukaryota > Metazoa > Chordata > Aves > Ciconiiformes > Thinocoridae > Thinocorus > Thinocorus orbignyianus. The sequence continues at coordinate 386,973 of VXBW01005613.1, read as the reverse complement.
TGTAGATATCTCCATCTGCAACAGCCCCAGCAGGCTTTCTTTATAAGTCAGTGAAAAGAAATAGCTACTTGGAGGGTGTGATTCCTCTTCTCCTAACATCTCTGGATAAGAAAGTTCAGAGTGTACACTAAATGTGCTTCTCTTTTGCCAATGATTATATGACTATAGAAGGAGCCATACAGGCAATTAGACTTAGATGTCTGAGTTCAGATGAGAAGGATTGCAATCTTACAGTACAAAATGAATGGGCATCACAATTTAGATTAATTTTCACTTTCACAAAAAAAGATCAGGTCCCTCCTCATTTAATTTAATTCATTCTTTACTCTGTTTCAGAGCTTTGGTCTCCTTGAGAGTCAGAGCACAAGATGGGAAATTCTCTTAAATTTACTTAAATTTCTGACATCACCAGCTGCAAAATGCAAGAATACTCTTGCAGAAAAGGTTATTTGAGCAACAATCAGATGAAATTAATGAAAATAATATAATTAATAAACTGTAAAGGATCTGAGCTAAATTAGGATTCTTGAAGTTTTCTAATATTCTAAACTATGCAGTTTCCATAATTCAATTCCTTAATTTTCTTCTTCCAGTTCCTCCCCATTTAAAAAAAAAATCAATAACTGCATATGTTTGGAAAGATTAAGAAATTATTGTGTCCTTCTGGCTTATTGGATTGCTCTGCTAAAGAGAATAAATGGACTATGGAGTGGTAACCTAGTTACAATTGTTATTTATGGGAGCTTCTGATTCAGTCAAATTAACTTGTCAGTATGGTAAAGAAACCACACAATTTTAAGGTGCTGTGTACAGAAAGCAAAAGTCATAGGAAAGCAGCTTGCCTGTTGCCTTTTCGTGGAAGAGTAGCTGAGTGTCTCACTAACAATGGTTTTATAATGAACACTCACATAAGCACCCCGCTAAAGTTTCACATGGAAATACAACTTTGGCAATGTTTTTGGTTTTGACCATTTAGTTTTGCAATTTATCGTATTTTTTGGCATAACACTCCTTCAATAATTTATACTTACCACTGCTGGTCTACTCTGTGGTGTTGGTCTTGCTGGATCAATGAGGAATATTCAGAAATGTTGTCTGAAGCTCAGATTTGGGTGCAACCTGGTAGACGGTAATAATTTTGACAAGCAAGTCCTCTGTAGCAGATCCCTCCTCTGTTTCAGCTGAATGTGCATGCTGGGGAGCTACGAGACACGTAGCCAAATCTCCATCAGTTCCTCATTCTGTCGCATACTTCACCGTGATAAGAAGGTTAAAATCAAAGCAACATCTTCTCTTCTTCCTCTAGCAATGCCGGTAACTTTTTTGTGGACTGAAGGGGAAGAAGATTTATTAGGCAAAAGCACTTAGAAGTGATCAAGGCCCCTGAGCAGTGCTCCTCACTAAAGCTGTAGGTACCTGTAAACCCTGGAGAGGAAGAAGCAGAGCTCATTGAGAAAAGCAGTTTCAGCAAGATTTCTAACTATAGTCTGCAAATGTACGAAGACTTCTTATATGAGGATGTTAGATGTTACAAGTTTTTTTCCATACTGGAAAGAACATTGTTCTAAACTAAAAAAAAAAAAAGAAAAAATGTGAAACCTGGCCATGTAGTCAATGGGACTACATAGATTGACACCACCTGAAGAACTTGGACCTAGAACACTGACAGGGCAATCAGAGGTGGAAAAGAGGAGAGCAGGCATTTCTTTCCAGCTGAACTACATCACAATGGAGAAAAAATATCTGAGGTTTACATAGACCATATGTACAGTGTAGATTTTCTTTCATACAGTAAATGTATTTCCAAAAGAAAAAAACATTCATCATTTCTTCATAGACACCATTCACTGAACTAGAAGCTGCCTATGAATATAGGTGGCTACTCAACTTCAACTCCAAATTCTCCTCTCATAAGCTAATCTTGCACATAAGAGCTCATTTATTGTCATTGCCAACACTTCATCTTCACATCCCTGTGTATCTCCTGAAGGCAAAGCATGAGAATAATGTTTTTTTCTGCTTATGAAGATTTTCAACAGAATTTAGATTGTCCAAAATGTTCTGCAGGGAGAGATCAACATTATCATTAGCCTGCAAAAAATAAAATCATCAACATGTTCTAGATCCGGGGCATTTGAGCTGTGAAGTTCCACAAATTTCTGTACACGTGACACAAAATGATGCCACAATTGCACAGCTTTCCCTCTGAGATGAAGGCTCCATGCATCCTTATGCTCAACAGGTATGCAAAATGTTAAGGTTTGCCCAGTGAGACTAATCTCTTCCAAGCTTCGGCTGCAGTTAATGAAGAGGGCAATATAGAGCGGGCACTTCATTCAACTGCTTGGCAGTAGTCTCTGAAGGATACTATTTCATTCCATTGACTGTTATGGGAGACTAAGGAAGACATGAGGCCAGATGTAGCCTTTGTGACTACTTTTTTCTGACCTGAAAATATAGTGTGACTGACCACCCTCACAAGAGGGTCTCAAATCGTCTCCTTATTTTCCATGTGCCTTAACAGAGATTCCAGGAGGATCTGCTACATGATCTTGCCAGGCATAGAGACGAGACATTTTTGAATATTGGGGTTATGCACCCCTTTTTCCAGTCAGCAGGAACTTCACCAGGTTGCCGTGATTTCTCAAATATGATGGAAAGCAGGTTAGCAACTTGGTCCGCCAGCTCCCTCAGGACTCATGGATGGATTTCTTCAGGTCCCATGGCCTTATGCACCTTCAGGTTCCTTTGGTGGTCTTGAACATGATCTTTTCCTACTGTGGGCAGTTCTTTGTTCTCAGAGTCCCTGTTTTCGCCTTCTGTGACTTGGGCAGTGTCGTTAGAGCCCTTGCCGGTGAAGACTGAGGCAAAATGTCACTCAGTAGCATCTGTCACGAGAATTTCCATTCCGTTTTTCAAATTTTGGAATTCACTTAGATATGTTATAAAACAATAGCAAAAAAGAGTAATAATAAACTAGACTGCAGTGGATACTTTATAATTAAACAATATATTTGTATCTATCTATGATACTGCTTCATGGCTCCTGATGTGTGTTACACTGCAGCAATGTTTTGACCTAATTCTTAGCGCCTGTATTTAAAAAAACTTTATATATCACTCTTCTATCTTAGAACACAGAGAGAACCTCTGATTATAAATAAAGGATTTGTAGAAATAGGAAGATTTAAACACTGTGATTCTTTTACAAGTATTTCTATCACAAGCATCAGGGTTTGAATCCAGAAATCAAGTAATCTTTTACTCTGGGGAAACTTTCAAGTCAATCACAGCTCCATGAATAGGAATGTGATTGGAACAGATGCCTTTTTTTTTTTTTTTTCTTTTAATTATGCATTGCAGCAGTAGGGTAGGCATTTGTATTCTCGTTAATAATTCAAAATCAAAGGAGGGAGAAAAGAGAGAGAGAAATAGTGGTAGGGGGAGGGGAAGTGAGTTTGGAATGTCCAGAAAAGTATTGAGCATGTTTGTTACTTCTGCATGGAAAGCAAAACAGAAGGAAAAAAATTACAAAGCAATAAAATACATAGGTCTTTGTTATGTTTGAATAATCAGCTTCCTATATGAGCTATGTCAAGGTCAATACAAATATAAAGACCTCATTTGGTGAAGTTATGCTGCATTACAGCAAAAAAGGAATAATAAAAAAGAAGAGTATTTCACCAACTGGTTTGTAGCCTGAAGCCCCTTCAGTCTGCATTGCAAAGCAGTCAAAAAATGTGTTCACAAGCTCCTTTGTGAAACACCTGCTGCCAACAGAAGATATATGGATACTTGAAAATTCAAGTATTACTGGGAAATAAAGTTCCAAAGACATGGTCTATCTATCAAAAATTATACAAAACTAATTTGATCTGCAATTGACTTTCCCATCAATGAGATAGAAACATAGTGAGAGAAAAATAGATTCCTGATTATTCCTTAAGATTTTACAGTTTAAACTCTCTGCATATTGCAACACAAAACTCTTAACACATATAAACAGGGGTTTGCACATAATCCCATTTCTTTATCATTTTGACACAATTTCATAAGCATTTCTTGGAAGAAAAAGCAGCTGGCATCTAAAGAGCTGGAGTTTTTGCTGCTATTTTCAGTTGTTTTTTGTTTTGTTAAACACAGGAAGAATTTAATAATTTTTTTCTCAGTTGTAGAATTGCCTGCTGGTGTAAATATGAAAAAGTTATGGCAGCAGTTTGAAACCTCTTTAAAAATTAAAATATGATACTGTCTACAAAATCATTTTGACTGTTTGCTCAGCAAGATCTTTGGATGACTGTGTACTAGATTAGAAAGGAGTCTTGGCCTTTTAATGCTAACAGATCTATGGAAGAGCTAAAGGTATCTTCATCTAGACCTGCAACTTGTTATTTACCCCTTTCTGTTATATTTCTCTGGGGAATATTATGAACAAAGAACAAATTTAAGATGCTCTAAAAATATTCTGCCACAATTAGCAAGCAATATATGTTACTGCTATAAAAATGCCAAAGATAAGGTTTTTACACCGCATTATCATAACTCCTGCCCTCTACAGGTTTCTACGAGGAGGAAAAACAAAAAAACAAACAAAAAAGACTCTGCAGTATTTAATTAAAAATACTTTTAGCAGAGAAGATAAAAATTACTGAATATTTCTGCCCTCAGTGCATCAGTATTGCTTTCCTTTTTGGATTACAGATACATGATAGTTATTCTTGAAGTAAGACCTTAGTACCATGCAACTGATGACAGTCTCTGCACAAAACTTTCAAAGTTTCTAGTTGTGTTTTGAGTGACCTTGTACCATGTCAAACAGAACAGGAGTCTTTATTAAGGCCAATGAAGCTCTCAGTGTACAACAACAGCAAAGAAATAGTAAAAAGGAAAGTAACAAGGGATTCTTTCATTGCCAGACTACAACCTTATTTGGAATTATGTTGTGCAAAAGACAGTGGAAATGAAGAAGAAAACTCAGAGAAAAGAGATAAAGTGGCCCAGAAACTCTGACAATATTTAATATGATTGAAAACTAAGAGGTTTACATTAGACAGGAAAGAACTGGGAAAAAAATAATATTATGATTGCACTACAGACTAATCAACACAGTGGAGAAATAAAATTTTACAGTCCTGATCATTGTCTGCCATACAAGAGTTCAGAGATACCCTGTGAAACTAAACTAAAATAAAAATATAATTGATCTTTCTGTATGAGCGCCTGAAGGATACCCGAGAGCAGTAGGCATGCAAAAATCACTGTATAGGGCTCAGAGCTACTTACACATTGTTCATCAACTGTAAAATCTTCAATTAATTGTTAGAATTATTTTTCAGCAGTTTAAGTTACCTTGAAAAAATGCTTAGGGAACGAATTCTTTTGGATGAGTTTCTTTTGCCTGTTCAGAGAAGATTTCAATGTTGTCTTGTGCTCTGCCCTTGGGAAAGAATTGGTAATGCTACACAGAGGCTGTAGTCAGTACAGATCTCTAGTAGGAAACAGAAATATAGGGGAG
>VXBW01005613.1:360787-381265 GCA_013400375.1 Thinocorus orbignyianus | reverse complement strand
AAAAAAAAAGGAAAAAACAAGCAAAGGACACAAACTGTCTAGACAGCACATTCTGTCATATCATTCTGAACTCAAGAACCAATCTGCTTCAATATGCTTATTGCACAGGACTCTTCTCTCCAAATACAGACGCCTAATTTGGCTTCCCATATATCTATGCAACTACTGATATATATATATATATGCATATATATCTACGTTCTGTAAAACTTGGGTTCCCTTCAGGACCCAAAAAGGGTAATAAGCACATGAAGATGCTGTAATCTTATCCTAAATTTAATGTCTAAAACTGTCAAATGAATTTAACTGCTACCTGAAGGTGCCCGCCACTGGCTGGCTCAGATGTGTCCATGGCTTCCAAGAATAATTCTGCTGAAATAAATCCGTAAAAGCCAAGCTGGAAAGAAAGTTCACAGAAAGAATTTAAAAAATAATATTCTCTTTGCCTTAGTTTTCTTCTAAAGGAAACTGATGGCAACAGAAAGAAAGTAGTTCTCATTTAGCTGAGATACCATAAATAAGACTGATGAACACACATGGAAAGATAACTAGCAACAGGGTTTAGACAGCAGAGAGCCTGAGCTTCAGAAAATATGGAATGTGGGACACAGTCCTGGGAGGCATCATTATGAACGTGGTCTATTCTTGAACCCTTCTCTGTGTCGCACACTTCTACTACCTGAGACAGAGAGATGGGATCCATTCCAAGTGGACCAGAATTTTACAACATTTTAGAAGGGAATATATCATAGCATATTTCAATCACTTTTAGAAAATGCAATGACTGCAGAGACTCTGCTTTTAGCAAAGATTTTCCAAGCTTTCCTCAGCTTTACTGAACATTGGAGAAAAAGATGCAACATGTAAGGTGCCCCAGAAACAATACAGTGACCCTTATGTTGCAACAGATCTCAAGCCTGGCATTTCAGAATCACTGTTAAACTTTTTCTAGTCCAGTCTACCTTCTTCTAATTTTTTTTCCACTATGTTGCAGTAGATGAGTATTAGATTCACTGTCTTTTCTTCTTCAGAATAGAGTGTAGAAAGACCTAAGAACCAACTATTTGGTAAAACTTGATTCATTAGATACTGATTGTACTATGTAATAATATTTGTTCTTTGATAGAAGTCATTGTCCCTTCTAACCACTCAGGATTGTTTTTTGTTAAAATCCAAGTTTGAATGCAAGGGTCAAAAGCTAAAAATGAATATTTGCTTCCACGCATAACCATGGTGACAATCACTTTCCTGAGAAACACTTCAACTCTTGCACTGCTAGTTCGGTCAGCAATGCAAAAAAAACACAATAAAATAAAAAGTCCTGTGATCCCAGTGGCATCTATCATTTTTGGCCTCTAATAAAAGTGATTTTTTTCCTTTGGGGAAGGACAACTAGATGGATTGTGCTGGGAATAGCTTGTGTCATCAAACCAGCTTGCCAAGCTAGTGGCACACAATGGCGATGGCAAATTTCCACATTGCAGATGAGTACAGGGAAGTCTTTGTTCTCAACCAGTGGGAGTCACTGGTTCAAGTCCAGTAAGCCATGGGCCAAAAAGAAGGGAGACAGGAAAAAACGTATGCAATCAGCTCACAAAATAAAGAAGCAACAACATCAACTTTAAACAACAATTTGACCTACTACTGAGCAGATTAGAGGCACCTTCCTTTTTAACTTGACCTTAACTAGACCTCTGAATCTGCAAACTCTAAAATTGCTAGTGCAAGTTTTAGCAGCACCAATTCATTTCAGATGCTTTAATGTTACACTGACATCTGTGAGGCTTGATGATGTCCAAAAACCCAAATAACTTTCATTTCAAGTTCAAATTGTAATTTAATTGCTATTTATGTGGTAAAAATGAAAGTTTAAAAGTAAATATATGAACTGCTACCTTGCCTTTCTTAACAAATGAAGGGAGCATGGTACTAAAAATTGTTTGCATACAGAGTTGTTAGACATGAAAATTTGTTTAGTATTTGGATAAACCACTACGAAATTTAACAAAACAAGACCTGTTTTATGTGTCTCATGTAAAGCATTGCATTAGAACTTTTTTTGTGGGTAATGGACTTTTTTCCTATGGAAAACAGCCAGGAGGAAAAGAACACTAGAAAAAATGGCAGGTCTAAAGAAATAAAAAGTGCCCAATTTTCTTGCCTTTCAGCAAGTAACAACCAGAGGTACATACTTCATTTCTGATACTGCAAATCAAAGCCACAAGTCCAGAGCTGATTTTGAAAGTTTATTCTAGCCTAAACTTTGCCTTTTATTTATTTTTCAGTTTGAAGACAGAATTGAACGATAAGTCCTTAAATATGTGAAGATAGCTTTGGTTTTGAAAAATTAGGAAGGAGCAGGATCTATCGTGCCATTTCATTCTGGCAATTGCTATTCGTGCTGCTTATCCTGTCGAAAAAGACAGCAGCAAAGGGTCATCAGTTCAAAGAAGACCATGACTTATATTTACATTTATATGGCAGCTCTTATCCCATAGGATTTGCAAGCGATACACACAGACACACATGCACACACAAACACGTAGACTGTGGACATTTACTGCACCATCTTTCATTGTCAGAATTGTTCTGGTCAGAGAGAAGACAAGGCAGTATTTTATAAAAGCATAGGGAGGAACTCAGAGGAAAAAGGACATTCTTGGAAAATGGTAAATGCCTGGGTATCCAAAATAACCAGCTCAGCTACAGTTGACTTGGTTTTAAGTACTAGCAAAATAGTTTAAAAGAGCAAAACATCTGCATGACTTTCTTCAAAACCCATGGATATGAAACTGCCTTGTTTACTCTATTCAAACAGAGAGCCTGTGTTTGCTTTGAATATTTGCTTTGCTCTAAGACAAGAAAATATAAAGAAGGAGAAATTTTGGGTTCATTCAGACCAGTTCAGCTTTTCATCCCAAACTGTCACTGACTGAAATAGGATTTGGCATTAAAATGTATTTTAATGTAATTTTCTTTAAGTGATGAATAATTTATCCTTTGTTTTTCTGGAATGCAGCAGTGAAGTGAGGTACTGCAAAAGCCATAACTCTTTGTATAGCAGGGACATCATCATCTTATATACTTATCATACAACTGCAACTCATGACACCAACTTTATTTAAACAGATACTGTATGCACCTGAACAGCTTTAGGTCCTGGGGTGTGACAGAGAAACGTAGCACATGCCAACTACCAGGTATAAATATCTTTCTGTTTTCTCTTTTCCTCTTTTTTTTTTTTTTTTGACCGAAACAGCTTGGTTGCAAGAACAACAGTACAATGACAAAACCTCTTTGATATGTGAGAGGCGCTTAGTATTTAGCTGACCTTCAAGACTGCCAAAAAAAACTTCAGTCAGGATCTGCTCATCTCGTCACCAGCAAACTAGTTGCAAGGCCTAGCTGCTTTGGAAATGCAGCCTAAACTTCAGAAATCTCTCTGGAAGAAAATGCAATCAAAATATATTACTCCGAGACAGATGCAAACTTACACTCATCGGCACTGACCACTTAACCAGACACTGGAGGGCATTAAATTTTTACACATCCACCACATTCCCTATTGCATTCCAAGGTTAAAATGATGTGACTTTTTTTACTACCTTAGTTTATAGATAATATAAAACTTGGTATTGCAGTACACTAATTCATAAAAAGCCTCTTCTTTCTTTAGAAAAAAAAGAGAAAAATGCTGTGTGCTATGTCAGCTGAAAAAAGTTTTGCTCAGGCAATTGCAGTTTTTAGTAACGCAGATACAGTAAACATAATAAATCCTTATAAAAATTCAAATTTCCATGCTCTCTGAGCCATTGCAGTCCATTTGTTACTTCCTTGTTAATCCATAATTTATTCAACTCCAATCTCTTTGCCTATCAAATCAGAAGATTTTCTGCTGCAACGAATCTATAATTAATTGCAACATAGTATAGCATAGCATAATACATAGTGTAGTATGATAACGTAATATAATGTATACAACTGTATTCATTAAACCATGCATAGTAATATATAGTAGCATTTGCACTAGATTAGATTAGATTTGATTAGCATAGATTTTGTTTATTGTCAATGGAAACTTTCGATTCACAGGTCGCACTGCTGTGTCACAGGAGTGCCACCAACAAACTCCATGGGATGGGGCAGCTGAAGGATGTGTAACCCCCGGGGTCCACCCTCTTAGTAGAGATAAGGACAACAGAAGACAAGTGTTAAGAGCTGTCTCAAGCTCTGCAGAAATTACCTGCCCTTGTGCAGGTGTGAGAGGTATGAAGAGCTCTGGGGAGAAAAGAGAGAAGCTGCACTGGCCAGATACAGGGTTGACCAAAACACAGTACAGGAAAAGTGAGAGAGCAGTGATGGAGGAGTGATGCTGTTGAATTCTGCTTCAATGAACAGGGGCAGAGGTTCCTTGTATCCAAGCAGAAGAAGCAATAAGAGCAAAATCACTGATGCTTGGCCAGGAATATGAATTTTTCCTGATAAAGACAGGGTGCATATCAGAGAAGACAGCTGCCTGCTCAGACCAGCACACCAGAGCTCAGGTAAAAGACACTATGTAAGTACAGGCATGGCATGGTCAGAAGCTCATTTTGGAGAGCTGCTTTATCTTGCAGGGATCTCGGCTGGGCATATTGCTTTTCATAGCCACAGCAGGCAGGGCCACAGTACGGGCAACACCATGCCCTGTCAACTTTGTGTTTGTTTACAAAGTTCCTTATCAGTAAGGACAAGACCAGCATGGCTCCTTTCCTTGTCAGTTCCTCAATCATTTGAAGAAGGAAGTGCCCTGCTGTGTTGTCCTTCCAACAGATATTGGGGTGGTTGAAGTCCTCCATGAGGATCAGGGTGCACGAGCACGATGTTGCTTCCATCTGTCTACAGAGGGCCTCATGCCCTCTGTCACTCTGATCAGGTGGTCTGTAGCAGACCCCACTGTAACATCACCCACCCCTAGGCACCCTTTAATCCTAACCCATAAACTCTCCGTCAGGTCTTCTTCTGTCCCCACGTGGTGTTCCACACACTCCATCTGGTCTTTGACACAGAGGGCAACACCCCTCCCTGTCTGCCCAGCCTGTCCTTCCTGAAGAGTCAGAGGTCCCTGAGTACAACATTGCTCTCCAATAGTACCTTTGGTGTTGTCACTGAGGGCTTGAGAAAGTTTGGAGGTAGAGACAGATGGGGTAGAAGAAACAATCCTAGTGATAACAGCAGAATTGCGATTACAGGAGGATGGGTTATTTTTTCCTGTGTGGAGGAAGGCTTACTGTCCTCATATAAAAAAAAAAAAAAAAAAAACAAACCAAACAGTTTTATGGAATGCTTCAGGGTCTGGAATATGGAGGTGCTTCACTTGAGAGCACTGGGAAAGCTGTGACCCTAAGGAAAGAGCGTTGTCCTATGGCCATGAGCCTCAGCCTCTTTCTCTTTAACAGCACCATTTTCCTTCACAATGACCTTGAATAATGCACTTCATCCCTCTTTTACTTTTTTTTCACATAAAGCTTTCTTTAATTCACTGCATATATGTCTTTGCTTCAGGCAATACCCTTCATCTCTGTGAAACTCTAATGCCTTGATAACACTGATTATAACTAGCAAATCGTCAGTCTAGACAGCCTCAAAATGACCACTGTGGAATTCAGCACCTTGAAAGGAGCTTTGAGGTACCGGCTTTGCTGTGCAGAAATCCCCTCTGCTTTACATCTGGGAGTAAAGAGTGTGATTGAGTTTGTTGCAGATAATTCTCTTTTAGTTTTTCTAAATGCAGGATCTGTCCAGCTAACAATATGTCGTGCCTGATTCGGAAGAGAGTACAGAGAGTTCAACTTTCCGCAATATTTCTTTTTGAGAAAAATGGCTCATTAACCTTTCATTGTTTCCAAGGAGAATTCTGTGGAAGCTCATTTCTCAGAAGTGCCCCCAAATACACTCAAATCTCTCTGACCTACAAGGCTTGCAGAATTGTTCATTATTCATGGACAATTCTGAGAGTGGTTTTTGATTTCTTTGGCTGACTTTAAGAGGTAACGAAAGCACAGAAGCTGTCCTTCTAGTGAGAGATGACAGACTTTAAGCCAAACTGCAAGTTTAAATGAGGTTTAAAATGGTTACATTTTTTAAAGTACTGAAGGAAAATCCAGTTTGTTCCACTAGTACGTTGTGAAATAAAAAATAAAAGAAAAAAAGAAAAATAAAAGAAAAAAGAATAAGCTTAGTTTATTGTTCTTTTTGTATTTTATATTTGGGCGTTTTTCCACAGCAGGTAGATTCACATCAGTGGGTAGGTAGATTCACATCGTTTTGGTGTTCATCTGTGAAATTGATATTATACGAAAGAGGCAGTGACACGGGAGAAATGTCCCTGTCCAGAGACAGCATTTCCAAGGACTGCTTTACCGCTCTTGTTGATTCAGTGCTAGCCTTGAAACTTAGGTGACTTGTTGCCTCTTGTGTGGCAGCTGGGCTCTGACATAGGAGCTTGGCTGACGAGCCAGTAGTTCATCAGGAGAGGATGCGGATCAAAAGGGATGACCTGGTGATGAAAAGCTGCAATTAAATAGCCTATAGTTAGATAATTGCAAATGATGTGAATCATGTCCTCAGTAACTGCTGAATTACAGATAATCTTGTCCACTCATTTAACTCCAGGGTTTTTGCAGTTGTGAGGCTCTCATAAATCACCTGTAACATTAAAGGCCCTGAAATAAAGAGTTAGTATGTAGGGTGGAGGATGTCTATAGATACAGTCATGTGTTCCTGAATCTGTCCCTGCACTGTTGATAGAACACACATACGTGCATATGAAATATGACAAATGTATAGAGGTTTTATGAACATATTCTAAGCATTGGAACAGTGGAATGTCTCCTTACATGTACTCTACATGTCCTTTTTAAAACTCCACCTAAAGCATAAGTAGAATTAGACAAACTAACAAAAGACATCCTACAAGAGACGTGAGATACATGAGAAATGCTTTGACCAGCAAGGTAACAACTTTTTATGCTGTTCACATGCTTCAGTACCTTCTTTGCCTTAGAAAAAAAAAAAAACAACAAAACAAAACAACCAAAAACATTAGAAGCCCAAATGATATAATTGAGAGTCCAGTATTTAGGCAAATTTTTCAGACCTGAAAGCATAATCCAAAAAGCGGGATACTTCTGTGTCTTCATAATAGATTTTTAATAATGTCTTAGGAACCCAAGGTAATAAAATCTAATAAAATCTAAGTGACTGGAAAAATATCCAACTATTAAATTTAGTTGAAGATTGCAGTTACATTCCTTTGACTGTAACCTGTTTGGAGTTTTGCAAGTAAAAACTTGACAATAAACCTACTTAGTAAAACTGGTTTCTTGTGCCATTGAGCCTGTCCTGTGCAGGGCTGAAGGTGAATGGGGGTAAGGATGAAAATGTGTACACTATGTCGTTTAGGGAGTGAACTGAATAACATAAGGAGTAACACCTTGCTAGAGCCTGTTATACCCTGGTGTGAAATTCCCTCTGTCTGATAAAGGCTGAAGCACCTCTTCCTAAAGCAGTAGGCAGAAAAACAAATCAACCAAAAACTCTGCCCTGATCTTTACAGACCTCCACAGGGTTTAAATATTCCAAAAAACCATAGGCTTCAATATCAGACCAGACTGTCATCCATGCAGCTTGTAGCTACATGTGTGGTATTTTCAAACTGTAAATTAAATTAACTCTCTCAATTTACCTTTACTCCAAGAGAAAAATGAAGAGAAGGAAGCCGTGTAAACCGATTGCACAGCCATGAGTACAGGGGCTGACATATAAGCAGGGGCTGGTAGCTAGGAGCTGGCTGACATTAGCACCTGGATCAGCACACAGTTGATGTCAAGACTTGAGTAAGGTAGACTCAGGAGCCCTGACTTGAAAGCAAGGGGCATTACTGCCACCCACCCTCTACAAGGCTTCCCACAGATAGGATAAGAAAGTTGATATACAAGGAAGGGACAAAAGAAAGGCAAGAGAGTGACTTTGTGAAATTTGACCAGAATTTCTGCCAAGCAGGGGTACCATAAAATCATACAGGAAAATATATATTAAAAAAAAGAAATTAAAAAAAAGAAAAGAGATTCATAACCTCCCACATCCATAAAGATCGAACACTTGAAGAACTCTGCTTTGTTCTCTTAACCTACAGGCAAAAAAATGTGCCCCCTCGACCACCTCAGAGTTACTCTTTTCTCTCCCCAAAGATTAAATATCAGGTCCCTGTGCCTGTATGCTGATATGTCAGTATTTAAGACAACATGTTATATAGGATAATATTGTGGATATATCTTAGTGAACCTAAAAAATAAGAAAAGCCTATTTCCCTACTGGAAAAGATTAGTTGCCTGAGACATCTTTAAAGACATGTTTTTAAGGTCTGCCTTTTCACTTTCATTTCCTGGAATGCTGGGTTCATTAAATTTCAGAGGTGACACATACTGTACCTTACTGTGACTATAAAAATAAAGAAGCTATTCATAGGTACCGCACAGACATAACATACTGTGCCAGTGTCTATCATGAGCAACTCCTGGGTCTTTTTCAATTTGATTTTCTTTTTTGTTGATCATACTGCTTCATGAAGTCCTTTTTTTCTGTTAAAATAAAAAATAATCCAAATCGCTATGTACTTTAAGTTTGACAGACAGCCCAGGTACTGGATCAGACTAAAGGTGCAAATAGCCTGATATGGAACAGACAGTAATGGATGATTAAGGAATTACTTTAAAAATGGAAAATAAAATTATTGGAGATTTGCTGACTTCCGGAGCCAGAGCCTACTCCGGATCATCCTTTTTAATAGCCCCTGCTGGACTCATCCTTCAGGAAGATTCCTGTACTTTTCAAAGCTTATTTATACCTCTTATCTCTACAGCATCCTGTGGCAATCAGTTTCACATTTAATTTTGCAATTGAAAGGGAGAGGAGGGGAGTCTCTTCTGGCTTGTTTTTAGCCTGTTGCCTAATAATTTTGCTGGAACATTCCCACTTGTACTACAAGAAGCAGCAATAGACTCTCTTTACCCTGTTGCTGAAGGGATCCAGGCTACTTCTTTTCTCTGCAGAAGGGGATGCTTCATCTGCAGGTATATTGAGGGATCATAGTTGCAGTACATGACTCATTTTTTCTGCTTTGGCTTGAAAATAACACTTCACCCTTTATTAATATTTAATTATCCTCTCACTGGGTTCAAAATCTTACTATTTCCACTGAAACTACTAGTACTGCCTTGACTATTGTTATTATTTTTATCATTAGCATTTTCTCAGATGCTGTGCTCATTAGGGTTTATATCTGGGCAGGGAGAAAACCTTATCATGCAGGAAAATTTGGTGGCCCTTATTTTCCCAACAGTTTTAATGGTGTCAAACCCAAATGGTTTGATATACAGACACTCATCTAGCACAGCCTACAAAGAATGCAGTGTTACAAGAGACTAACAACTTAGTATCATGGGAGAAGAAGGACTGAGTGTTGTTTGGGGAAAAGCTTTTCTCTCTGAACTCAAAAAGGGGTTCCAGGCTGTAACACTCTTATTTTGGTATAAGTTTTTCAAATACTTGTTTTTTCTGTTTTGCTATTCTTATGGTATTCATAGTAAGTAGATTGCTTAGGAGGCCTTTGAAAATCATCCCTGAAACTTTTAAAACGTGTATGGACATCCTGAAGTCTTTTCTACTTGGGACCATCTACCTCTTTTCTGATGTGCTCTGATTATTTTCATCCCTTCAGTTTCTGTCTTCGAGAGACTACGCTCTCCTTTGGCAAACCTTGTTCTTGTCTGAGGCCCTTGGACTGCGTTCCTTTTGTGCTGCAAAATCCCTGGAGAGGCTGAGAGCAGATGAATGTCTTGCCCTTCTCCTCTACACATCTCAAAGCATTTAACAAAGAAGGTCAGTATCATTTATTCCCTTTCTGTAGATAAGGAAAGTCAAAAAAAGAGTGAGGGCAAATGACTAGACTCGCTCATCGAGGAAATCAATGGCACAGCCAACAGTAGGTGTCTTAGACCCAGACACGGGTTCAAGTTGCTGAGCCTGTGCTGGCCAGGGGAATGTAATCAGGAGTAGCAGCACAGCAACTGCAGACAATGACTGTTGTTTTCTTGCAAAGGATTTTAGGATTTTGGTGTTTGGCTTTCTTCCAAATTGGAACACATTTGAAAGTTCTCCAAGAAAAAAAAAAAAAAAAAGAAATACTTTTTTCCTTCTGCTATGAAGTGTTTCATGTCAACAGAACTGGGGTGGAAGAGTCGGGGTGGGGCTTGTTTTGATAGGGACTCTGAAAAGTTACCTGTTACTGCAATATCTAATAACCTGAAATAAAGCAAAAGTGCCCAAGAGGGGGTAATTTCAAAATTAAAAACCCAAATGCATGGTTAATTTGGATGTCCTGACTGTTCTGCCTCCTTTAGAAAAAATTCCACTGACAGATTTAAAAAAAAAAATCTGGGGAAAATGGGCTGACATCATAAACTGCTTGGGTTTCAATGGCACCGCACATTGGCTAGCATGTGACTCTTCTGTGATTTATCACTTGGTCTTTAGCTGTTGTACTTAGATATGGAAAAAAGTGTGAACTTACACAGTGGACGGATGTAATTACAGATTCCCTTTCCTGCTCTCCTTACAAGCCGCGTTGCCATGACCAGGAGCAGCAGGGCATTGCTGGATGAATACTCATTGCAGAATCTGTGAAATGGGAATGTGTGTGCTTTCCAGGGTGCAATTCGCCAGTAGCTGGAGTTACAACTTTCTAACTTGAATCCAGCGAGGAAGGAACACTGCTAACTTTCCAAAGTCATATACTCTTCATCCACAGCCATCCCTTTGTAGTTGGGTAACTTTTTCCCAGTCGGGCTGCTTTACTTTGTGCTCATTACAATTCCATGTTGGTTTGATATCCAAATGCTAACAAAACAATCTTTTCACAATTCCTATCTCAAATGCAATTAAAACTGAACCAAAGGAGTGCTTTATATGGTTAATTTAGCTAAAGAGATATTACATTTCATAATAAAGAATCCCCAAGGACATGTGATTTGGTTTAATTTTCACCTGGTATTTATCACTTTGTATACTCCAAATTTCGTTAGTATCTATAAATGTAACAGCAGGTACTTGGACCTTACAAAGATTTCTGGATCCAGATCGAGACAGAGACACAGAGTAATGGAATGGCAGAAATCCAAGTTTTAAAATAAATGTAATCTGTCTACTGCTAATGAGAAACAAAACACCAGCTTCAAACTCTTCCAGAGGATGAAACAATCACTTGAATGTTTGATTGCATGAGGAATTTAAGTCCACACAATTGCATTTGGAATAAGTTACAACATTTGTGAATGACATGTATTGAAATGAAGGCACTTACAGTCTGCTCACATAGTTTTATTTGTACTACACTAGCAACCAGGAAGCCCAGTGAGACCAGAGCCCTGCCACATTGGTGCTGCCCAGACAGTTCTTCCCCTGACACAGTTGTTTTCAGAAAAATAACATGGGAGGGGGGAAAAGTGATGAAAGACTTGCATTTGATGGTGAAAAGTTGATTAAAAATTAGTGGCAAGCCAAGACACACAATAAGGACTCCTGGATTTCTGCGTAGTAGGTGCTGCTACTTCCTTCAGCATGGTACAATATTTACACTGACAATCAGCCTATATTCTACAATTTAGACCCTTTTAAATGGCTCTGTCCCCTCTATCGCAGTGGAGATAGTGAGAAAAGCAAAAAAAAAAGAAAAGCAAGGATTGAAATGCTTACATTTTGAGAAGCGACATTAGAAGTTCCTACTCATTTCCTTTTGAGACTGAAATTGTTAATGCAGACTAGGTTTGGTTTGGATGGAATCTAGAAGGACAGTGTTCCAGGAGCAAATAAACCTGACAGGGAAAAGACAGCCTGACAGGTCACTATGTCTGTGAAAGTTATCAGCCTTACTGCAATACTGAGTAACAAGGAGACAAACATAAAAAAGAACCTTAAAAGGAAAATTTAATGTGTTTAAGAAGTACCAGTTTCTCTGGACTGGAAAGAATTGTTTGTGGAATTGATGTTAGCTCCAGTGAGAAGAAGAATTTTTAAGTGGTTCAGGCTTAACATTCGCACTGCAGAAGTGTGTATCTGCAATCTATAGAAGGTGCTAGTGCACAAAGGAAAGCCCCAAGAAAGCAGCAAGAAGATAAAGCAGCATCTGGTACTGATTTTATTACCAAAATGGTAATAAAATAGGAAAACTGCATTATTGTTTTTATAAATTAACGCAATCAGGAAGAGATAAGCAAGTGTGAGTCTTCTAAAAAACAGACACTGAACATCACAGAAATAAGTGCACTTTGTAAGGGGAAGTGAGATTCCCCTTACACTTCCGTATGTCAGATCTGAATCTGCTGAATTGAAGACGAAATCATTTTAATTCACTTTGATTCTTGCATCCTTTACTAGATGTATCTTGCCTCAGTTGAGGTACTGAACAGAATTACCTAATTTAGCAGCTCACACCTTGGTCAGTGGAGGATGTTATGCATCTTTAGAGGTCTCTGCAGCAATGATGATCTCAGCTATCCAAGGGAATGTCTTATTCCTTGTTAAACAATCTCTGATTGAAATCAGAAAAACACTAAAGCATCCACAGTCCTAACTCATTTTGTCCTCTGGGGGCAGGAAAGGTGGATTCTCTTACTTTACACTAGTGGATCATCTAAATTGTCTGAACTTTCTTAATATCTCTTACACCCAAATCCACTGAGGCTCTGAGACCTCAGAGAAGTCCAGTCTTAGACATCTAATTTTCAGAGACTTTGGAAATTTTATTCCTTTGTTTGGGTTGTATGAAAAGAGTGATTTTAGAGAGAAAATAGTCTGGCATAGAGCATTTTTAAGAACTGTAAAACAGTTGCCATGTTAGACAACAGCTTGAAACTAAGGCTCTTCTGGAATTAACTACTGTTATTACTTTAACTAAGTCAGTGGAGACAGAAAGCAGACATAGCAGAGTAAATCCAGAACAACTTTAGGTGCTCTGATTTGGCCTGCATATTAAGAAACAACACTTCATAGGTGGTCATTAGAACCAGTCCGTAGTTGAATCTGGTTCATACAAAAATGTCATAACACCTATAAAATTTGAGGAATAGAAAACGAAATGTAAGAGGGACTGCCTGTGATAGCAGGAACTACACTGTTTGACCCTGGAACTCTGAGTTCCTTTGAAGTATCTGCAATACCTAATACCACAGTTACTTGCAACTTGAACTGACTACAAAACATACATTCTTGGCTCATAAACCCCAAAAGAGATAATTTGTAGTAAGCATCAGTGACTGCTTTGGGTGTAGATGTCTCCGCTGTAGAAGTATGTACTCGGATTAGATGAATCTCATTCAAATAGTCCTTGCTGTGGGATTTGTTGCAGAATCCAGAGCAATGGATTCTATTTTTCTAAGTGCTGTGTAAACTTATGACAACTTCCCCATCCAAAATCATGTGAAAACAAAAAACTGGAACAGATAAGGAGATAAGAAAGAAACTGTGGAGAAGGAAATGACAAGAAGATGACCATTGCAAACAATAAGGCTTGGTGTACCCAAGGACCAACTTTTGTCCTGCTTGGAGGTATTTTATAGGTTGCTCAGCAAAGAAAGAAAACTGAAGCCCAGTAATGAAAAAGTTATGCTTCAAACATTCTTCTCCAATGTGTTAAGCATCAAGGGAGATAATTTTGGATTTCTATCCTGAGAACGTATAAGTAATGGAAGTTTTTATTTATAGTCCAATGAAAGTCCTTGAAATCCTACAAGGAGAGAGTGTAGAAATGCATGCTGACTATCTCAGCTATCTCTGGCAGTTGTATTAGTGTCACTGTAAAAGCAATATATCTTAACCTCTAATCAATGAAGTTTATTGGAAAAAGAATCTGTTATAAGTAGGAAGGAAGAAGAAATTTCTGGTTTGATTTTCGTTTTATATTTTTGTTTGCCGTTATGTGACTGTGCTTTAATAGCTTAATGATGTCCCTGTTAAGATGGGCAAGGCTGCCATTTGGCCCACACTGGCTTTTTTGGAGTAAAGATGAATTCATTGTGCAAGGCACTGTGCAAACAGACCAAAAAGATGATCTCTGACAAAGAAGTTACTGATCACATAAATGCCTCATTATGCATTGATTGAATGCTATTTGCATACATTATAAGAAAGCTGTGACCATTAACACCAGGTGAAGTTTAGTGTGCATATTTTAACTGAGCTTTTCGATGTCTTCATTACTTTCTCCTATCCTTTATGATTTTAATGCAAACCAGCTTGTTCAATTTAAATCAAACAAATTTTAACAGATGGCTAAGCAGATCCCACATTTCTTTATGATTTCATGAAGAATATAGATGCAGAAATGTTGTCCACAGGCATGTCTGTGTTAAATTGAGGTAAACTCATTAAAACTCATTCTGTTAAGCTAGTCAGTTTTTCTCGACAAGCCAATGTGAGAAAAATAATTTTAAGCGATGAAGCAATGCTATGTGGATCTTGAAATGTGCTGAGTCCTTCAGGAGGCGGTCAAAGCACATGGAAGAACAAAGAAACTTGAGAGATCCTCTATTTAGATTTCTGACTTGAATTAAAAGAGATCCAGATCTAAATTAACTTAGGTTAGGGAATCTAAAGCACTCATATTTACAATTCATGTTCCCTTTAATAACAATGCTAATAATCACTGTGGAGTTTTCAAAAGCAATGGAGTTATCTGTACTCACACAGAAATTACTATTTTCAAACAGGAGCCAGCCATGGGCTAATAGACAACGGAAGTAATTTTCTTTCAAGAAAATGAAGATATCTATACACATACACAAACATAACCTGCCTGCCATCTACAGTTATATCACAATAGAATATGCAAGAATTGATTCGGAGGTAGCTTCAAATGGATGGGAGTCTAGTACTTTAAAAATAGCAGGTCTCACTCCACTGCTCTAATACTTCCACTTTCCCAGGCACTGAACTACAGTTTATCTTCCAGAAAGTAGAAAAAGTGTTTAACCAGATTCACTAATTAGGGACAGGAAACATGAGATGGTTAGGTAAATAGGAAATTACTCAAGGGATAAATAAAATTTAAAATAATATAAAATAAATAAATGAAGAACTTGCTACATTTGCCCAGAGCTTTTGCCGTTAGGCTGCTGGTCATTAAACCTGAAGTCAGCTTTCAAAAATCAAAGCAGTGCTTAAATATAAGGAAGGAAAGATGTCAAAAATAAAGAAGGAAAGAGGTTTAGGTAATTATAATAAATGGAGATATAATGTAGGTTCTAAACCTTGGCATTAAGTTCAGGATTTGATGCATCTGTTATCCATCCAACCTATTTCTCTCTTCCCCTTCATCTGCCATCTTCCAGAGGATGTCTTCATAGACTAATGTTTTAAAACTTCCAGTTCTCTTAGTGTATTGATGAAAAAGCAGAAAACTTGTTAAATATAAATAGTCAGGTGTCATTTTCCTTCCATTTCCAACTTCACCACTGTGTAATATGCAGGCTAATTTGCAAGCTTTATTGTTGGGGCTCAGTAACCACAGTGATTACTGCAAATTGAAGATGTATAACAAGACCTCTGATTTCTTCAGTTAAGTTACCTTTAGAAAAAAACAACTCCTAAGTGAATCGATTGAACAAAATGAGAAACTAAGAAAAAGCTTTTCTTTTTTTTTTAATTTTTTTTTTATCTTTTGAGAATGCAAAAGGAGAAAATATTGCTACTGTGTTTAATTCTTATTCATATGTGGCTTTCACCCTTTCTGCAGTTCTGTTCAGACTAGAAGCTGTTTTGGTCAGAGAAAATCCCTTTTAAAAGTGTATTTCCGGTCAGAGGGAAATATGACATTTACTGAAATTCTCACAAATGGACTTGATCTCATAGACATCTTAACCCAGCTGATTGCTCATTGAGAATGAAGTACGGTCTTGAAAGCTGCTATTTCATAGCTTGAAAACTGTAACTGCCTCCAGCCTTGTGCTACTGTGCACAAGTTCCATTTTCCTCTGAAGCAGTCATGAATAAGCAATACTTAAATTGTGATTGTATGTGAGGACCACTAGACCTGGTATGGATAAAGCAGTACCTTCCTATGTCTCTCACTCCCTGTTTCTCATCATTTCCATTTCTGGGATTGTTTCAATCCTAGAAAGAGTGTCAAAGCAGTTTTGTGCCCTCACACTAAGAAAGTACCAGTTAGGGATGAGGCCAGAAGAAAAACAACTTCACTGATGGAGAATCAAGATACTCATCAAGATACCACTGTGCAGCAACAGGCAATTAATCTAATTCAGAGACTGCAGATCCATTGATAGCTATTAAACACTCAATGATCTGGTCACATAATTCCAGTTTAGGAAGTCTCTAATCAGACTTTCAGTTTACCTAAAGCTTTTATTACAAGTCTCTGTCTATATTTGGATATGGGTTAGTTACATACTGATCTCAGTCACCTCATGGTCATGGAAGATGGGATCCTATCCCATAAAAGGGGACAGAGGCAGGTTTGTGCATAGCACACTGGTTACTAAACTGTTAAGACAATGGATAATTTTGATTTTTCACATGTTATCATACTTGCCTGAAAATGGACTATGCCTTGTGGCTGGTGAGCTTGCATTGAGACAGCTGCAGCTTGGGATGAAAGCTGTCCTGTAACTATTTGATTCCCTCCGTTTCTCCGAGGCAGCCTGGGGCAGGGTAGCAGCATCGCTTGCACTGTAAGGGAATCAGTCCTCAGTTGCAAGCCTTTATATGTCTTCTGTAAGCTCTTCTAAGCAGAGTGTGTCACACACAGTAATCCTAAAGCCTCTTTCCCTTTTCCTTAGATGCTGAAAATGTAACAGGAGAAACAAAGACAGAAAGAGAGCAAGAGAAACAGCTGGAAAATGCATTAGTGGGCCCTGATGACTCATCCAGCTTTTCCACACTGCTGGTATTACGGCTTGCTGCAATAATATCAGAATGCCATTGCATGTTAAGGCAAAAACAATATCGCCAGCTATCTCACTACAGCACAATCACAGTAATGAAATCCATATATATACTGGATGAAGGCTCCCAAAGCACTAAAAAGGTTGCAATTTCTCATTTTTTTAGGGGAAAAGAATAGTGGTCATCCTTCAGTGAAGGGGATGTAATGCCAGAGGGGGTTAATGTGTCAGCCTCAGACATCAAAGTCCAGGTTGTCTCTCTGCACCAAAAGCTCTTCCAGCAGTGATCTGAGATGTCAACAGAAGAAATCCTGCTCCTTCAGCTTAGAGCTCGAGGTCATTGGACACAAATTTTGTCCCATGTGCCACCAGCTGCAAGAGTTGTCATGACTTATCTAGACAAGCCCAGGGGGTCTCCTCTGCTCAGGGAGAACATGATAGGATCTAGTGGAGTATAGCACTTCACAACCACTTCTAAGAGGGGTGAAAGAAACTAACAGCCACTGCAATGGCTGAGGATGTACAGTACAGGGGTCATCTGATGTAGTGACTATAAGAGCAAGCCACTGCAGTACACAAGTTCATTCCAGTCCCATGCTCCCTTCATCATTGTCACAAATAATCTCACAACAATAACAATAGTAATGTCCTGCCTACATTAATTTCTAGCTGCTTTTCAATGAGAAAATTCAGAACGCTTTTTTCACTACTGCCTGCTTAAAAAGCTCTTGTCATTTGAAGACAAGACAAAAAAACCCAATAAACCTACATTTTTTTTCCTGAGTTTTTGACTTTTTTGAAAATTCAAAGTAATTAATTCACATTTGTTGAATGGAACTGTGATACTTTCATCTTAATCAGGTAAAAATATGTTTCTAGACCCCCTAGCATAGAGTTGCTTCATGGGTGGTGCAGTTTAGACACCTCATGCTCCAATTCTAAAATATGGATTCAGCTGTATTTATGCATCCCATGATATGTCTGAAATCCTGCAGCACCCACATTGTATCATGGAGGGGAGGTACCAGGAAGCACAGTGAAGAGTGAGAAAATCAGGAATCAGGCCTCCACCAGTAAGCTTGGTCTATGGCTAAGCTGACTGCAAGCTAAATATTTTTATTTTGGTTAAAGTGACACTAACGAAGGGTTTTTTTTTTCTTTTTTTGAGAATCAGTATAGAATTTTTTATTTGTTAGGTCTTTTATACTGAAACTTTGGTACCAAAACTATGAACTATTTACTGATGTAATACGCACAATATGGAAACTCTCTAAGACTCTGACTGCTTTGCCAAATGTGGTTTTTACAATTCCTTCTTTTTTTTTTCTCCCCAATTTTACCCCTTTTTTAGCATTGTCTTTTATCATGTGTTCAGATCAAAGTCAACTGCAATTATTTGGGCAGCTTTTCATACATGTCAGTCTATGGGCCTCTTGAGAAACACCTACTGCCCAGTGGCTGCTCAGTGGCCAAACTGAAGTGCAGAGCTGGTCTCAGGTCTCTTCCCAAAGGCTTTCTCATTTCCCAGCCAATTCTTATTGCTTTCTAAGAGTAGGTCTTGGGAGCATATCTAGAGAGAAAGACTGCACCAGAACTCTTTTAATTTTATTTTTTTTTTTTTTTTTTTAATCTCTATGCATAACTGTTTGTTTTGGTTTGGTTTGTTTTTTTGGTGTTTTGTTGTTTGGTTTTTTTTTTTTTTTAATAAATACTAAAACATCATTAATAAAGTCACTGTAAAACACTGGTTATGAAAATCAGAAACTTTGTCTTTCCACTTTTTCATGTGTAATATTGTATTTTGACTCAAATAAAAGCTTCAAACAGTTCTAAATACAAAACTATTCACCTTTCATTGTTAAGCACCTGTGTTCCTGAAAATGTCTTTTTAATTTTTTTTTCAATAACTGAATTTTTCTTTCTCTTTTCCTTTTGTATTTTGGAGCAAAACAGAACGGGGAACAACTGAATTTCTTGCAAGCCTGCTTATTCTTATGCACTCCATCACACGCAAAGGTCATACCTCAAAAGCTAGCTAAAACCCATTCCCAACAGTAACCGAGATTTAATTGGAAAACGTTGTTTTTGAAATGCAGTTTTCTCATTCATTAATGGGCAAATGTAGTAGAACCACATACATTAGGAATTCAAAAGATGAGCGTGTGCCACAAGCCTTGCAGAACCAAGCTATTTATTCCAGTCTGTGCTGCATTTAGTGCTGTGGTTTCTTTCCTCATCAGGTGCATACTCAGTAACCACCGTCGGGACTGCGCAGTAGATGCAGCGAGGGACCTGGTTCAAGCTGTATGAGTAATGTGTGTGTGGATCAAAACAGAAAAGGTGAACGAGAGAAGGATGATTGATAGAAGACCTGGGATGTTTTATAATTAGAATTGCTTTATAATACTTGATGCAACACCATCAATTATGTATGTCCTGATGATCGTCCTCTTCATCCTTATTTCGGTCTTAATGAGCATTATACTCATTTTCAATTACTGGCATATACAACAACTTTGTAACAACTTCTCCCCAGAAATGCAGGAGCATTTAAAAAGAGAAAGAAGCATTTATAATGGCAGGTCTTGAGCAATTATTCTGCACTGCCTCTCCCAGAGTCAACATACATTTTCTTTGGCCTTAATAACTCTCCTCTGAATGATTTTCAATCAAGAGGGAGAAGGGGAAGATGGATGATGTAGCCTGAGGATCAGTGATCGGTATCACAGAAATGGCTCAAACGACACCCCGGAGCCACCCAGTGTGTCCTCTTGATCCCTGTTTGATCCGGACTGAGATACCCATCAGTGTCCTGGAGGCACCCTTGCCTGCACACCTTGCTTTTGTTCCTGTGGGATGCTGCCTTGTCCCAGTTTGCTGTCTGTGTGTGACCAAGGTGGACCCCAACAGTCTAGGACCCCACAGGCAGCTAAAGTGTGCATCCATCTGTGGCATTCCTGTCTTGCACAGAAGGAAAATAGAGCTGGCAAAGCAAATATAGCAGGATCTTTAAGCAGGAGCATGAGGCTGCTCCCACTGTTTTTTTAGCTGGTGTGCTGAACTCTATCTTGAAGAAGTAAATAGTGGCTGAAACACAACCCTTGAACACAAGATTGTACATTTCACATTGCATGACGCACTGGGACCATGTGACAGTGAGCAAGAAACTTCATCCTCTGAATATCAGCTCAACCAGAAGAGAAGACAGAGCTTTCTACTGCACCGTGCTGCTGCAAATATAAAATTAATTAAAGATTGCTCTTCATTTGGCACAACTTCATCAAAATGATGGTGAAAAGAAGAAACAATGAAAGACCTTTATCAGTTTCTGAAGATTTACAAAATAAAAAAAAAGAAAAACAACAGTTGACCAGTTGTATAACTGATAATTACAAACTTATGTGTGTTTTTCTGTCCAAATTTAAAATTATAATTGCTTTGGACAAGCTGTATTCAGGCAGGGAATGGAAGGCACCTTTTTTGA
>VXBW01005613.1:277409-360752 GCA_013400375.1 Thinocorus orbignyianus | reverse complement strand
AAAAAAAAAGATTTTTTTTTTTCCTACAGAAAGAGAAGTTCCATTTTGGCTATTTGATTTGTGGTGTGTCATTCCCTCCCTGCACCCCAGTAATTACCTTGGAGGAATGGCAAACATTCTACTGCTTGTAGAATCTCACTACTTATCACTCCTAGTGATAGCTTGATTGCCAAATTTAGCCTCATTAATTTATCCATGTAATGCATGAAGCTTCTGAACATTGGGGGCACATACAAGAAAAAGAAAACAATTGACATTATCTAATATTGAGGGAGGAAATCACCTGAGTCCCTGACAGCAGTGGTAACTGCACTCATCCTCGACTCACTGTGTTGCACTGCAGGAAGGGAGTCGATGGCAAATAGACCCACCTACTCATCCTGAGACAGACTCTAACAGATAGTTCTAATAGAGACCTACAGTGCTGTGAAGAGAAGTAATCTGGTATCTGCAAGATTCCTGAAATGCAAATCTTTTTTGCTGAGGTTTGCATAAGTGACCCCGCTGGTTGATAGAGTTGGACAGCCTCCAGCCTGTATTGATGCTCAGCTGATGTGTGGTAGCCCCTTGCACAGCAGAACTTGATTACGTGTCTGGTTTTATTAATCATCACACTTTTCTTCATTCAAACTTATCACTGCATTGCCACAGATTTGGATTTCTTTGATATTTTTAAATGAGCACATTCTGAATGCTTAAAAAAAAATACTTCAGTTATGGAACTTCTGGGTTTTTTCCATTTAAGATGTTCCATAGAGAAACAGAATAAACTGCATATTACCAGAGATTAAATAAGGCCATTTTCATGTAGAAGTAAATTGCACTGAGACAGAGAGTCTCTGATTATCCCTTTGTATGGGAAGCTTAATGCTACTCAGAGAAAATAGCAGTGAAGGGCTGTGATAACTGTCGACAAGAAAATATATTCCGAGGAAATAACATGAAAGAGCAGGGGGAAATATTTAAGGTGGTTAAACCAGGAGTGATGATCTAAAACTAGGAAAAGAAATAAATTAAAAGTAAGCATTAGGAAAAATGTTCTAACATCTATGCCAATTAGGAAGAATATTAAGTGAGGTCAATGAAGCAGTGATGAAAAAGCTGCTAAAGAATGAGCAGGTGGGTGTTCAGAGAACTAATGTAGTACCTATGGATACATTGAAAAAGAGACCAGCATGCCTCAGCTTTTCAACTCTGGATAGTCTGTCACCTCGAATAAGTAGAATTCCTCATCACCAACCTTAAATAACATAGAAGTAGAGAAGAAAACACATACATCAGAACCTTTACCTCTTCTTTTCCTCACTTGAGGACATTTCTTGAATGAAAACTTGCTATGCAACTTCAGGGCTTTGGGATGGTTGAGGAGACTCTAGCAGAAAAGGCCGGACAAGGGTTGTCACGTATAGGGATAGATGTAGGACAGAGATGGATAGCCAGTCCTTCCAGCCTCCATCTGTCCCACCAACCATTGCAGCAATGGTCCTCCCAGAGAAGCAGGTCCCAGCTTTGCCCCACACAGATGAGAACAAGATTTAAGAGGACTACAGGTAATTTGATCGTTGACAACCCAGAGACAAGCAGGGATCTGGAAATGCAAGGAAGGTTCAGGGAATGCTCTGGATTTAAACTAGTGTCTGACCTAATACCTTAAGTGAACAATAAATATAACTTTTCTTGCACAGCTTTCTAGCAAAGAGGCATTCTTTGAGGGGGAAAAGACAATACCTTATCAAAGAATAAGAAAAAAATATCTGTTCTTACTTTCTGAAAAGCCAGATAAATTTCTGCTATTATCTGGGAGACTTTTCTAGAGAGAAGTAATTAATAAACTGAAAAATTATAGTCCCCTAATATGCAAAGAATAATACATTAAAAATACTTCTGTTCCTTGGGAATTAAGACTAACAGAGACAACCAGGACATTCATTTAACTCCAACAGCCCATTTTAAGGGATTTTTAGATAACAAGATAAAAATAATAAAACATCTTTAATCCGTAGTTATTCCTAAAAATATTTTCCCCAAACTGGAAGATTTCCCTTGCATAAAGCAGATATCCTCTAGGTAGACAATTGTGTGCTAATTCATTTTTTCAATTTCTCCATCCACATTTCTCATTTCAAGCTTTTTCATATCTTCTTATTCTTTTATTATTATCAACAAAACCAGCAATGAGGAAAAAAAAAAAAAAGGAAGTGTTTCTTTTCTTTAAATATTTGCTGTAGCTTGTGTAATTACTGTGCTTGGCAAGAGACATGAAGCACTATTGAATTTTTCAACCTACTTCTTTTGAAGAGTGAAATACTTTTGCCGCTCTCTTAAGAAACCTCCAGAGGAAAGAAGTAATAAACATTGTTTAAAAAAATAAGGAAATAAAAATAAGAGTGTATAAATGGGGAAATGCAGCTGAGTTTTGAGAATCCCAATTTTACAAGATGTTTGCACAAACAAGCCACTTCAAGGACCACAATGTCTCAGCTGACCCATATTCCCAAAGCTTTGAAGCCCATTTGTTAGGAAAAGGCGCACAGCAAACTACCTGTATAAAAGCCCCTGCTTTGCTGGAAGGACTTCTGCCACTGAGAAACTGGAGAGAGGCTATTGAAAATGTCTCTGTTGCTTTCTCTTTGCTACTGAAATTACAAATAGTTAGCTACAGTAATAAGATCAAGCCTCCTGTTTGATGCAGAGCTTGACTAAGATGTAGATGAGGTTGTAACAACTTGTCCTTGTTCTGTCTATCACAATATGTAAGACTTTATTCTAGACTAAAGCTTTGGATCTCTCATGATATTTTCAGCTAGATGTGTGTTAGCTAAGTGGATGTGCTATTTGAACTAATAAGTATGATAACCACATGGCAGTTATAAATCAGCCATCTAGTTGTGTTGCTGTGTGTTTGAATATTGACTTTCATGGCACTTTTTTCCTTGCGCTTGCCCTTATTTTGCTGAATTTCTCTGTTCATGGAACTGACACACCTTGGGAAAAAACTGTCAGCACGGAAGCACGGAGCAGCCTGAATTGCAGCACGGCAGCCACTGCACATCCTAGGGACAGCTCAAAAGGAGCGAGAGGTCAGCTTTCTTCCACGCTGTCTCAGGGATTCACAGCCGTGCCAGTACAAAGGCTGCTGGGCTCTTGCTGGTGCACTGATTTTAGACACATATCAGAGATCCTTTGTACTTAAGTGGGAAAATGCATAAAAAGCAATTGGAAGCTTCTCTGACACAAGCTGTTTTCAAGCTGTATTGAAATTAATTTCTTCATTTCAGGAGCAGTTTTGGGCAGTCAGGTTAAAAGTTCAAAAGTGTCCACATAAGTGTCTATGTCCCAAATGATTGCTATGAGAACTGACAGTCTCGTCCCACCCTTGAAGGAGCCTGACTCTCCCTCTTACCCTCAAAACAGAGGGAGTTCAGCCATTTCAGGCCATAACTCTTAAATCATCATCATTTACAGAGCTGATTGGGGTTTAGCTTTGCAGGCTGTACTGCAAACCATATAGTAGCTCAGCAGCTGCTGTGGGAACTGCTGGGGCACAAGCTGGAAGTAGGATCCTGTGGTCAGTCTTGGGGAGAGTAGGAAGACAGTTGGTTGTAACCTTTCCATGACAAGTCCCATTGCCTCATCCCTCAGCACTTCCATGGTCACCACAGAAACATCTAACAGCAAAACCGTGAAACCACATCAGTCAGAGGTGTGGAAGAAGCCCTGCAGCCTCAAACCTTTTTAGTTATCCTGGCAAAACCCTGGGTGCACATTGACAGACACCTGTTCTTCTGGCTCATGCTGTTTCCAGCCATGGTAGGATACTGATGAAAAAGGGTTGGCTGAATGACACAGCTTCTACAGGGAAGGACTCTGCCAAGGTTCTGCCATGCTGAGAAGATGCCCTTCAGAGCCTAAATCCAGCGTGAAAAGGGAAATTGAAAGTGATTTCAAAGCTTGTCCCCAAACACATATTCCTGCCAATCAGTCTAATAATAGGTTACAGAAAGACTTTTTGACATTTTCTGTCATTAGTAGAAGAAAAGAGGTTGACTGGTTTCCTAATCTTCCTGGCCTTGCAAAGTTTACTCTAACCCTCAGACAGACACGCTCCTCTGAGTCTGGCTGAGCAGACTGAAAGGTATTGCAGAAGTCCTCATTAATCTCCTTAAACCATAGTTGGGGTTGTTCTAGGGCAGCCACTGGAGGTGGCCAGGGCTGGTTCAGCTCATAACTTTTCTACAATGGGAGTTCTCAGAGAAGAAGCTGTCACTCACAGCAGAAGGGGGATAACGGCATTGTCCTGCACAACAGAGGCAAGAGGGTGTTTCTTTATTCAGTTTCCCTGTTAAGTAAACTCATTCTACAGATTTTCAATCAATTTAAGATTGAAATTCACATGCTGGCATGTAAAAAACATAATTCCTATGTACAGATGAAACTAGCTGCTTTAAATGTTCCTGTTTCCAATCCCAAGGACACATTTTTTTTAACAGAAAACCAAAACGAGAGCACTCACCTGAGACATATTTTAAAGACGATTGCATGTATTATTGATATTACTGGTTATATTTCACCCAAGTATCAAAATCCCCAAATATATAATGTGTCAACCTGAAAGAGAATTATGAGAAAGTAACTTCCTCCTGCATCTTTCCTGATTCTGATCTAGGCATGCCAGCCAGACCTTCGAGGAACTGTGATGTGAGGCCCAATTAATTGATTCCTCCATTAGAATCTGTGCTTTGGTCTAGAGCTGGAGCTTTCTGAGCTGTTTGCTTTTTGATAAATCATTGAAACTGCATGTGCTTACGGGAAAGAATTTTGGGGTTAAATTTTTCAACTGAGTACATCCTGCTTCAACACTTCTTGATGAAAATGTAATTTGAATCATTTTCTTCAAACATTTAATAATTTCTCATGCAGAAATGAATAATTTCTATTGTCTTGAACTGTTGATAAAAACAATAATACAGAAGGGGGTAGGGATTGCAAATCCAGGACTTGTGCAAAGGCGTGTGTGGATGTGTAGGTGGTTGCAAATTGCCTGCACGTGTGCCGTGTCCAAGGAGGAAGGTTTTTAGATGGAGATATTTACCCACTGGAGTCATGAAATGCCCAGAAGGAAGAAATTCCATGCTTAAAGCCTGCCTATACTCAACCATGCATAAAACACCATCTCTGTGTCTACTGCATGTGAGACTAACAGATTGTAGCCCTGCAATAAAAATAGTGGTGAATGTGAAGCTTCATTTCAGCATTAAGCAAGAACCTGCTAAGGATGAGTGTCTTACAAGTGATGTGAAATGTTGAAGCACTGCCAGCAATCATCAGTAATTTTTTGACAAATTTCCTAATGAGGTGCGTAGGCTTCTTTCAGGAGAAACAAGTGCTGCAGTGCCCAATTCTTAGAGACTGAAAGGAATGAGTTTTTCAACAAGACTCTAAAGATTCAAAATATTTTTACGGAGCTCTGAGGTAGCTTGGGTGTTCATTTTACTCCCGCTCAACTAGTTATGATAAAAGGAGATAGGTGAAAGACGTTTTCTTCTCTTTCCCATCTCCTCGTCCACAGTGCCCATCTCTCAGCATCGGCAATTCACATGAATCCTCTGCCATGTATCTACCCCTCTAAATGGTTTAGGATTTCTCTATCATCTCATATTTCAGGGAACATCCAAAAGGCCCAGTTGCTTGGGACGTGACTGTGATCTTTCACTCTCTCCACATATTCATGCTCAAGCTGCAAGCAGAATTCAAAACTGCTTCTCTAGGTGTGTCTTCTTCACCCTTTTCATGTGATTCCAAAGCAGAGGAGGCTCAACCCCTGCCCTTGCAGTCTAGATTCTTAGCCACAGAACTGTACTTGATCGTTTCAGTGTCCTCCTGTTCTCCCTGCTACATGTCTCCAAGTAGCTAAATTAAAATTAAAGATTTCTGTCTTCAGCTAAGTCTTTCAGTGCTTTCTCACACTACGCAACACTCTTCTGACTGTTTAATCTGTCACCAATATTCCTGTTCCCTCTCTTTCATTCTCTGGGACTTTGTGATGTGTTTTGCATAGAAAGTGCCTCCTAAACAAATAATGATGTGACGGATATTCAGTGGAGAATTCCACATGGAAAAAAAGGCCAGATGGTGACAGTTAAAGCCTTGGCCTCATATCTGAATTGCAAGGTGCCATCTTCAGTGTTGCTGTGTGTCCACTACATCAAAAGAATAAACTGAGAATAATTCACTATCAGTTGCTCCGACATCTGGGATATTTCCATTAGACATTACCATTTTTTTAGCACTTTTACAAATGCTTTTGCATTAATGTCCTGTTTCGTTTCCAATTTTCTTCACTAAGCATAAATTTCAGTTGAATTTGAGTGTCAGTAAAAGTATCATGTAAGGTTACATTTGCTCTGAAAGTAAGTGGTATTTATTTTTCATTATTGTTCAAATAACTGATTTGACAGAGAAAATAAAGAAATCCATTTTCAAAGGTAAAAATGTGGAGTTTTTACAGTAAAATCAGCTCTTATTGTTGATCTAATGGGCCATCAGTCAAGCTGCTCTTGCTTTGAAGAGCCAGCACAGGAGGTTTTGAATAGCCAATGATAATGTGGAGCAGTTCTTCCATCAAACTTAGAGTGAAGAACAAGCTAGAGAAGAACAAAAACCTGCTGGTTAATATCCTTCCACATAGAGCCATTGCTTTTTTTTTTTTTTTTCACTTGTGGAATTATACAATAAAATTTATTAACTCATTTAAATTAAACCCAAGTGAGTAAACAAAGTAGTTCTTGGGTAGCATGAGTATGACAGATGTGGTGGGAGCATGAGTTCCATGAGGATGAGTTCCTCCCTCTCCCCACTGGCTGCAGATGATTATCTTAAGCAAACACCTAGTCTCAACAGCAAATGAGATTAAATGAATCCCACACTCCCATAGATTCTTTTTAAAATCCAACCTTTACTTGGTAGACTGAAGTAAAATTAGGCCATTGTCAAGTGCTTCTGAATACCTTTGGCACTCTGGGATCTTCTTCTGGAGAGACTTTTTTTCCATTTTAGTGATGTTATATCTACATGTTAGCTTCCTTTTGCATCAACCTGTAAATACTGACTTGAAAAAGCCATGATGGTTTCCTGATTTTGCAGATAAGGCATCTGCTAAGTGATGTGAAGTTGTACCCTGATGACTTACAAACAGAAGCTAGACTTCCAGACTTCCAGACCTGCCATCCTTTCACATGAGCAAAGGAGCAAGAGCACCATGCATCAGTGCAGTGCCACAGGGCTGCGCTGTCTGGCAGCGCTGCAGAGCTGAGTTTTACCTAGAGCTTCATGTCTTTGAAACCTTGTGGCAATGGCTAAGCCCAAGTCTCCTAAATGAAAACTTTGACCACAATCAAAATGTGTTTAAGTGACTTGAGGAACTGACAAAGGAGGGGGGAAAAAAGAGAACAATTGCTCTTTCAACTGGTTTTCTACTGTACTGTTTCTCTTTGTACCATTTTGGAAGGAAAATAAATGTCCTTTGGCTTCATTGTTTCTCATGTACTCAGTCCTAGAGTAATAGTTAGATCCCAGTGATGACTGTTCAGAAAGTTTTCGGCACCATTTAGATTCAGAGGAAAATATATTTGCAAAAAAACCCACATGGAACTTTTATTTCATGATAGGTCTGCCACTGTGTGAAGGATGCCATTCAGTTCTGTGGGTAAATTTCATGTCAGGAAAAGAAACAAACAAAGAAAAACAAAAATCAGAGAGGAAGATAGAGGCTTTCTGAGAATACTCCTGCAATCTCTAGAAAAAGGAAAGAAGAAAACAAATCTCACTCCCAACTGCTGTTAAAATCCCCATCTATTTTTCTGCTATTATTATTGAGTAAGGTCATAAGCCTAATAGAGAAGGCAGTTTAGAAGGAAGCTAGCAAACTTAAAATGATATAACAGAGAGCTTGCGCAGTCAGACTGAGGATTCAGAGCCAACATGCCAATATGTCAGACCCCAATTTATCTCCTTTTCCATCTTGCGTTTTAGGATAACTACATTGGTTTGGACAATTCAGTTCCCCAGGCTGCACACAGCATGCGTCTCTCAGAGAGTCAAGAATAGAATTGTGATTCTTTATGATCAGCTCCCTACTGTGTACTAACAAGCAGCCGTGTAACATATTGAGAAGGTGTGTGCATGTCAAGCTCTTTCCCCAGCTGGAAATAAAAATAGGGAATGAGCACCAAGACAAAAGCATAACAAAGATATCAGCAGCAGTGGCATAGAGGAGTTTGTCAAATGGGTGGGATACATGATACTTGCACGACTGCTCTGCTGGCATGAAGGTACTGTGGAAACTCTTGCACTGGGAAGTAAGTCTGATACCTAGACTACAAGGTGTTACAAATGGTTTGAAGGCTTTATGGAGAGACTGAACTTCTATTTATTGTGCTTCTAGTATTAAGAAGATGGACAGTAATTTCCTTTGTTTCTTATTTCCATTCTTTCCGGCAAAGGATAGTTCTACAAAATTTTAAGCCATTAATTATATTTTTTTTTGCTAATTTTTTTTTGCCTTACAGATATTTTAGATATGTTTGTATTTATCAGAATACTTTCAGGAGAAAGATTTTAGTTCTGACATGGATTTTGGGGTTGGGTTTTTTCTTGACACTGCTGCATGAATATTTTGAAATGCAGAGTATGTGTTGTGCTCTTTGAGACTTTGAAAGAAAGCTTTTACATTGGTCAGATGTATTTGTCAAAGTTTTCAAGAACATTTTTACCATATATGCCAAATGTTCTTTGTGACTGTTCTTTGTGACATTTGGTTGGGTAAATGCACAGGACAAGAGACTCATCTTTGGTCCCCGACAGAACAATTTGAACCTTTCAGCTCTGTCTGCCATGGATGCTCCTGACACGGCTTTTGAATTATATTTACTTTGAATATTCTACAAATAATCTCTCTGTAGTAAAATTGCTTCATTGAACCTCAAATAAAATGCAGAACAGAGGATTTTCAATATGGAGAGACAAAATTAATCCAAGAGATCAAGATGTATTTAGCATGGTTATTTTGTTATTTCACTTAGCTTTGGAATTAAATGAAAGTTGCAGTGTGTAACAGTGGGAAAAATCTGTTACTGTTCAGGGCTGGGTTGCAACCACATGTTTTGAAATGAAACCATGCTATTTTCCTCTAAAGTGTTATTTAGTTAACCCATAATCTGTGAAAGGCAGAATTTCTCCAACAGTCCTACACAATCTTTTTCATAACACACGTAGAAGAGATGTCTAGAATAGATTTGGTCCTGAAAAGAAAACCCCAGGTTATTTTCACTGAATAGTTTTTATCGTAGATATTGAGAACGTTATAGAAATATCTGACCCCTAATTCTCCTTAAAGAAAGAAATATCAGCTCCTTGGGACACCATTGTTATCTCATAGCTCTATAAAGAAAAAGATGAAAAGCTTCAAAAAATTTGTGCCTCTACTGGAGCAGAAAT
Source organism: Thinocorus orbignyianus (assembly GCA_013400375.1). Lineage (NCBI taxonomy): Eukaryota > Metazoa > Chordata > Aves > Ciconiiformes > Thinocoridae > Thinocorus > Thinocorus orbignyianus. The sequence continues at coordinate 351,257 of VXBW01005613.1, read as the reverse complement.
TTTCCTGCTGAATTTCAAGCCATTTCCTAGCCTACAAGAGACTGAAAGCACACTTCACAACTACGATGTCCTTGTGACCTTGGTGGACTATAAAGACTTGGATGTCAGACTTTCAGCTGTGGAATGTAAAACTAAGCTGCTCAACAAACCACATCAGTCAGTGCCTCTGAACAGTGGCTCAAGAATCAGGACTCACCCTTTCCCTACTGAATGATTTATCAGAGTGGTACAAAATATTGAGCTACTGCTTAAGAAATGCCAGAGGACACTGGGCCCAGGAGGGATACATGCATAATTCATGACACTGATCAACAATATTCATAGGGAACAGTAACTACTTACTTTTCCCACTTTTTTAGTAGACTTACATTTAATAAAAGGAAATTGCACAGTCACTCATCTTTATTCATAAATTCTAGGGCAGACAGCTTCTCAAACCCACCAGAAAATATGTATGTGCAAAGGTATGCTATGTATGTATTAGTTCCTAGACCATGTGTTACTTGAACTATGAGAAATAATTGAGAGATGGTAAACAAAGGGAGGAATCTGCCAGTTCAAACAGGTACCTTGGACCTATAAAACCCAGCGTGTGCCTCCATGAATTAGGAATAGATTTGTTTCTGCTTTCAGATATCAGGTTTGCAATACAAAGCCCAAATCCGTAACAGTGTCAGTTAAAACAAAAGGAAAGTTTTAAATGAGCTGAACTAAGCAGTGGAGTGCTTATTCTCTGCCATATGTGAGTGCTAGCCGTGGTCACCAGGTGCCATTTGTTTTGTTTGGCAAGGTGGAGAGACATACCAGATTCAGGGTGATGGGTTGTAGTAGGTTAGTTTTGAAGTTCTGCTCTTAGTAATTTCTTACTGTCACTAGCAAGAAAAGCTGAGCTGGTTACCCTAGTTCTCATTTCCGCAAAATTTTCATGAAGATTGACTTCACGCTTTAGTTAAGCTGAAATACATTCTCCTGCTGCAAGGGAAGACCATGCACCCACACGCAGAGCTACTGTGCATCTGCTGATATAATTGTGATCATTCAACTGTGTGTGAGCAAATAACATGTTTCAACACAGGTTTATGGTGCCAGTGCAGAGACTGTGGGACACTTTACCTGACTTGCAGAAAGATTTGTGTCTCCTATAGGTCCTGTGTCATGTTACCTGCTTCTGCATTGATGCTTTGGACAGTTGAAGATATCTGAGAAAGCACTAGACACCTAGATTTAGATATCTGAACTCCTTGTTTTTATTTTTACAACAGTTCCTTGCTTGCAGTAGGAATGACAGTGGTGCCTCAAGTGCATGCAGTATCAAAATATCAGATTACTAAAGAAAATGTATGTGCCTTAGATCGTGTTATATGCATCTCTTAGAAAATCATCTCTGCACTTAGAAAAAATGTCTCAACAATACTTTGGAAATAAAAGACTAATGTTAAAGCATCAATAATTCATCAAATTCCAGTTTAAATAAATAATAAACCATATAACTAAACACCTAATCACCCAGCTCCTGATACTTGTGACTCACTGTTTATTAGCTCCTCAATAAATTAATTTGCGTGACTTACCAAGCTAAATGCTTAAGAATAAAAAGGTTAATTGAAGGTTGGAGTAGGATACATTATTGAGCAGTTGACATATTGCCTTGATGTTCTGAATAATCTGGAAGTAGTTCAATAGAGTTGCAGTTGCTTTTCCCAAGTCTGAACTTGACCTGCAGTCTTTATTCCGGAAGCATTGTCACTTCTTTATGTCTAACAGGGCTTTGAGTAATTTCTTCTTCTCCTTCTTTTTTTTTTTTTTCCCCCCACCCTTCTTAAGAATATAAATTATTAAAAGCATGAAGAATATATTCAGGGAAGAAAAAGCCCAAGCATACCACAGCTCCCCAAATCTATAAGATTTTTTTTAAAAGGGAGAACAAAAAAAGTTAAACATCCATACCTGAGGTTGCTCGTTTGCATGCCAACAAAAGATAGTGAAGGAACTACAAAGAAGCTTTGAAATGAGAGGATTATTAGAACAAGGAGAATTTTGAATTAATCAGGACAAGCTTGTATAAGCAGATCCAAGACGCCAGAGGGTCTGGAAACTCTTTTTCTGTAAATCACTTCCTATCACAGACACTCTTCACGAAAGGAGGACGGGGAGGTGAGCTTAGGGGAGCAGGGGGGGAGGAGGTAGTCCCATCTCTGACATGCTCTGAATTAATGCAAATGTCAGGCAGGAGCCGAGTGTGTGGAAATAGGACTGTATACCAAACTAAAGATTTTGCAACTACTGTGCTAATAGTGAGAGGCAGATCCTCAGCAGGTTTTATTTGTCAGAAGTCCAACAAAGGTAATGCAAATCATGGCAACTGAGCGTCTATCCCTCCATTTTGTGCTATTTCTTCTCCTCACCCAGCCTCATCTCCTTTCATTTTTATGATAAACAGGACTTGAACTCTGCTGAGCCTCACAATTCTGCATCTCGTTGATGACTCATTAAGATTTTATCATTCCAGTGACATGTTATTGAACCCAGTTTCCTTAGGGGGCTGGTCTGGTGATTACAGGAATAACCAGTGACTGCTTAATCACCCACTTCATTATATTCATATTAATAATAAATACCAGGAGGTAGACAGTTATAATTACATTGCTAGTTTAGGAAGACATGAGCCCATAAAAGTTGGCAACAGTGAAATACAAATTCAGCTGTAAATATCACATGAATAGATGTGACTTGGAAGGTGCAGAGAAGGGTAAGAGAGCATAAACATTGTTATTTTAAAAAGACTTATTGTCTCAGCAATCGTGATGATGCTTAATTAAGCAGAAGGAAAATACTTTCTCAAGCATGAGCAGCTTAGAGGAGATGAAGCAATATGATATTCTTATGTCTAGTTCAGAAGCATTTTGCAGCCGGGAAAGAGGCCCAAAGGAACCCTCTGAAGCAGCCTTGCTGGGATGCTCTTTAGAGCAAGATGTCATAATTTTGTATGTTCATAACATTCATAATGTGCCTCTGGGGTTGAACACTTCCACCTTTGATCAGCAGGTACTTTGCAGAGGAGGGACTTTCAGCATTGTGTAAGTATCGTAACACGGCAGCTCCCCAGACACACCAGCATCACTGAACAGAGGGCCCATTCTAACTCTAATGAGTTGTGGTAAACACACTGAAGATTTGATTACAATGTGACCCATCATGAAGTGGTAAACACAGAGAGAAGAGAGTTTTTTTCTGGTTTGCCATATATGCATATTTTAAGATGAACTGCCATCCAGAGGCACTTGCTTGTAACAAGTGTAGGGTGACAAAGTTTTGACACCTGAGTTAAAGCAGATGTTGAGTGAGGGCTTGTGAGGGAACGTATTGGGTCAGGGAATAATGACCAGTGATAGTATTTCTCCCAAAGCAAGATAATGCTTTAATGGTTGAAGATTTCTGAAAACTACAGGTTTCCTATCAAACCTGATTTTTCTGAGAATCCAGAAAGATATCTGTCCATTCCTCATTATGTTTAAAATGAGATTTGGCTTTATTTTGTCTTGAACAGATCAAGCTTTTGTTGAAGAGATTTATTTTCACTGAAAATTTTTTCTGCACAGTGAAACTAAAGTAGTTGTCAAAAGTAAAGTGACAGTAGAGTTGCATCCAGAATAGAACTGAGGAAATTCTAGCTGAAGTTCAGAAGGGGCATGCTCAGGCAGCTCATCACTCAACTTAATTCATTACCTAGCGCTACAAATATTTATGCATCACGTTAAAAGTCAGCTCAAATGATCAGAGACTGGAAACGTTAGTTCAACTTTCTTCAGGTAAGGGATTTAGTGCTCCCAACCGCTAGCTATTTTGTAAAACAGGAGGTTCATATTTTGCCAAGCCTTGTGTACAATTAAATGTGGTTTGAGCAACCTGTGAGTTTGGCCTGTAAGGAAAACATCCGGGGTGTATCCTAACAGGGTTTAGGCTAACAAACACTGTCGTTAACTCAGTGTTCCGTTGTCTGAGGTGTCTCCGGGATTTTACCACTGACTGTTCAGGTGCTAGGCTAGTTTAACATCTAGAGGACCGAAGAAAAGGGCTAGCAATGCCAGCAGTCCCTAAATACTTGGGTCTCTTGAGACATCTTAGTACTTCAGCTCCCCTTGCCAAGCTATCCCTCCAAGCCTGTGCATCCAGGAGGAATCTGACTGTGCACAGCTTCTAGCTGGTGTGATGTCTCAGTTTATATAGAATTTATCATTACTTGCCAGGGTCATGTTTATTCCATGGAGAAAACTTTCTACTAAGATACTAAGCCTCAATAATTTCCTTTAAGATAATAGAGCTTCATGGGAAGGAGAGATGTGGGGAAGTGGATCTAGCTGAAATAAAGACAACAGCTAGGAAAAACAGACTCAATGGTTTGTGGAAAAAGGTCATGTATACCTTGGACTCCTTGAAAGATTGTGCATTAAAACTGAAAACCACTGAAGGGTGGAGGAAACCAAGACTGGGAGATAAAGGAATGTTTTTATAGTTGATCAGTCTTTAGGTAGACAAAAGCACATGTGGATGGTTTTGAGCAACCTATCTCATTCTTTTGTGCACACGTGCACAAAGACATACATGAAGAAAAGAACTGCCAGCTCATTGTCCACCAGAAAAGGTGGAGGACAGTACAGGAAAACTGGGACACAAGGCTCCACCCTTATTGTAATGGAACAGCTAAAAGGTCTGGCACCAGAATACATATTAAATAGATCAAGAAAAGAAACACAGCTATAATCCAGTAATTTAAAACTTAAAATACGTTTGTAATAATAGATTCAAAGTTTGCTAATATGCATTTTGATTGACTATACATTCTCATCTCACTTCCATTGCTCCCTCAGGCTCCACATCGCTAGTTAGGCAAATAGTTGGCCTTTACCAGATGACATTACATTGAATTCACTATCTGAGTTACAATTAGATAAAGCACTCAGTTTTGATCCTCTATTCTTCTGAGTTGCTGGAAAGAAGAGATAAACCCCCTACAGTCTTGGCTCCTGAGGCTTCACACACGCCACAGAGAAATATGCATAATGGGTTAGACTCTTCTCTAAAGACACGATTAGTACCTTGAATGCTGAGTTCTTTTATTGCAAACAGCAATAGAGATTGCAAAATCTCACTGCTAATGTTTTCCCCCTAGTTTCAGCAATGCTTTGGTTTGAATAGCAGGAAGCATGAGAAATACCTGCTTATAAACAGGCAAAGAGAGGTAACAATGGCCTGGACAAGAAGAAAGTGCAGGGAATTTTGTCAGCTGAACTGTCTGCTGAAGGGACACCGGGGGAGAGATTTCCAAGAGTGGAGAAGTGAAACAAAGCATACTTCAGAAACTAGTGTTCTGATTAGGCAGAATAACAGTAATTCTAATCTCAACAAAGGTCGAATTTTACCTATACACTCATCAGCCTTCTTTCATTTTTGGTGTATATCTGAGCTTGCTTCTAGTTCACCCATTGGCAGAAGGAGGGATTATCTTTCCATTATCTGTCTTCAATGCGCCTGCCACGTAGAATCCCAAAATAGGCACAATGAAGATCTAGTTAAAAATTACTATTAAAGATCTCTTTACTGGAGTATGCTATTTACTTCTAGTATTTGCTCTGAGAAGATTAACTGGGGAATGTTATTACTCCGATACACCATTCAATTCAGAAATAAGATAATTTTGTTGGATGCTAATTCATATTAAAGCTCCTAAACAAACGTACAATTCCAGGAAAGTCCCAATTCAAGCAGTATTGTGCCACTTCCCACTCAACTGTGCACTGAAGCTGGTACATCTACTTGTACTCAATGTTTAAGTGACCTCCATAACCCCTAGAAAGTCCAGGCTGCTTGTCATTAGCAGGCTGGTTCTTTGAGTTACCAAAGCAGAACACAGCAGTTTTTCAGTTCAGTGGGAGTCACTCGAGTAAACTCCCACACACAGCTTTAGCCGATAAACCTCTTAGCACCACAGAAATGAGGATAGAGTAGAAATGACGGAGGATTTGGTGATCAGATTTCAAGTTGTCATTATACAATTACTTCATACTCCATATGTCTCTCTCCTCTTGCTTGCAGAAGCTGTAATCATTGCCTTTAAAGCAATACAGAGCCAAAGAAGCTTTGCTGGTCAGCAGCAAACATTCCCCTGTTGTCAAATCCAAGCCTGCTTTTTCACTCATCCTTATTAAACAGGGCTGTTTATGCAGCTTAACAAGTAGTCATTTTATTTTCCTGTAGTTTTGACACTGTAGTAAGGAACGGAAGTGGAGTCCACAGAAATCTCTTAGCCCATGTGTAGAATTAAACTGCCTTTTGAGGTTGCTGCAGGATGCACCAAGCATTTCAGAGCACTAACGTTACCAGCTAGTAAGTTATTGCCTTATCAAGAAGTCCCAGGAAGACTGGTAATTGCCTTTCACCAAATTCCAAAGATGTTGGATATCCTTTGGATATCTTTTGAAGCACCAGACTAAAAGGGGCTCACTTGCGATATTCACATAGATGATATTGATTTTGAACATTTTAGATTTTCAAACTGCTAAATTTTCCCTTGAAAGTGTAAATCTCAGTAAACCTCCTCAAACCTCCTCTACCTGAGCAAACCTCAGTTTGAACCTGCTGACTCTTGGTTTACTAAATTATCTTGGGAAACATATATGGAGTGACCAGAAGTAGAAAAATCATTGGCAAAGAAGTAAGGAAGGAAAAATCCACCATATGTGTTCTGGTAGCATCGATATGGCACCATAACTTCACTTAGTATGTCACTATTTCCTTGAAAGCCCTACCATGTGCTTCCCAGACAGCATTCTGGATGTGAAATCTCGCCCAGCGTATCCGAATATCTTCACCTCTACCCTGCACCTTTGAAATGACAACCCTCCCAGGTAGCTCTGCTTCAGTAGTATCAGTTTAAGATATTGCACAGAGTTCCTCTGTAGTTTCATGTCAGATTTGACAGGTGGTTAAGCTGATGTAATGGACAACTGCTTATGAAAACAGTTTCACTCCTCTTGATTCTCTTGACTTATTGCTGTGCTCATAAAACCTTTACCGATTTTCTGCCAGTTTTTTAGATAAGTATCACTTGCGGTGCAGAATCAGTAGGACAGTCCTTTGGGCTGTTGGATAGCTATTCCTCAGCCTAATCTGGGTCATTTGACTTAACTCAAAAAGGATAATAATTCTGCTGCACGGTAGCAACTGCGGTAAAGATTTCTTTTCTAGTTAAACTTCAGTCTATGAAATCCCTGCAATTATGACCTTTAGCCTCTTTGCCCTGAGTTGTACTTACTTTCCTTCTGTCCATAAAATCTTTCATCCATTTTCTTTATCACATAGAAAATGCATGCATCCACCTGTATCTCATTAATGAGAGAGGGAAAAGACCACTCAGTCAGAGCTGGATCCTTTGTTTTCAAATTTTCTTTGCTTAAAGACTTTAACAAGCAAATTTCTGACTTTTGCTGATAAATATTTAGTTCTCCATTTAACACCATCATATTTGTTGTGAGAGATTTGTTTCCTGTGTCAAAATTAGAGCAAGCCCATTGCTTGACATGAACAACTGCAGTCATCTGTTCCAAGTTTCCCCTGTAATATTTAATTTTTGTGACCTAAAAAACAACACAGCAATTTGCAACTGTATCTTTTATGTCTAAGTGGAGACTGAAGAACTATATTAAGATATATGCTGCTGATCAGTTGTTGATATAAAGAATTGTAGGTTCACAGAAATAAGTTCCAATGCACTAATAGACAGCTGAGAAGCTGTCAATTTTCCAATGAGATTTCTAGACAATGTGGTATTTCCAGGCTCAGTACAATGAGGGATTTAAAAGGAGCGAGACCAGAATAAATCTCTGATGTGAATTTGCCACGTCAAAACTTCCACAGAGTTTGATTTACTCTAGACTTTGTATTTTTTTCAAGTCCCATTTTATCCAGATGCAGTATTTCTGCATTAGAGATTGGTATTGGGCCAACACTAAACAGAAAAATCCCCCCAAAACCCTGGTAAAAAATTGATTCCATCAATTGTTCACCGTTTGTCTTGTGTTCTTTCACTTATGGATCTGAAAGGGTTTTGCAGGTATGAATTCTTTCTTTCTTTTGTACACCTGTATGGATTCTCACAACCTTTAATAAATATTCTGAGTATGACATCATGCTGGTGACGGGGGTTGAGGGGAAGGGGGGTGATTTGTGTGCTGTACATTCAATTTCAAGAAAAAGCATTCTCCTGTCACTACGAGGGTCATGCCAGATCAGAGCACCCAAAACTGTTGAACACCACAGTTAATACAGGCTTTCTTTAGGATTCTACTGAAAAATGAAGGTGCTCGGTCATCTTCTGTACAGCATTTCAATTGATGGGATTAACTGACTCAATTGCAGTGTAAAGATTAGGGAGGGGCATCCTCACTTCATGCCAAGGCCATCTTCCGCCCTCCCTTTTTGTATGTTTTTAGCACCTACTCTTTAAAATCTGCAGCTGTCACAGCTTCAGAAGACAATCAGGAACAATCTACATAGAACAAATCTCTGGCACTGCCACTTCCTTCTGCATGTGTAAAACAAAAAACAAAAGTGAGACTGTTTTGAGCTCTGGTTTGGAACTACCTACCAGTTCAGAGGGAATGAGCAGACTAGAAAGTCACGAGGAATAAGAATTTGTGCAATAGTTTCAGAGACAAAAAGAGAATGGGTATATTCGTGTCTTCACTATACTCCATTCAAGCATCATGTTGAATGTTTACTGACCTCTGAATGCCCAAGACAGGAGATAGAGTTGCCAGGCTACATAAGCTTTTTTTCCTGGAAAGAAGCAGCCCTTGCATTACCTTCTGAAAAGGTAAATTTTCAAGGAAGTCAGTCAGTATAAAAAGCAGTTTGGGATAACAGAGCGGGAAAGATTACTCGATATTTTAAGTTGATTTTACATACATTAATAAAGTTCTGCCTTGAAGAAGATGCAACTATAGCGGTGGTCAGTTGCTACTGAAGTCTCTCGATATCTGTGTGATAGGAATCCACCCACCTGCTTGGAGTGAAAGGGTCGCATCAGCATCATACCATCATCTTCCTTCTTAAGTCTGTGTCTTTTTTAACCTAGCTGTCTAGGCTTTCTCAAGTCAACGAGGGAGATAGACATCTTCAGAGGATGATTTATCTAATCACACGTGTTTATGAAAGAGTGGATAAATCACATACTCAAAGAGTCTCTCTTTCCATTCACTTAAATGTCATGAACGGAAATCTTCATATCTAGTTTGGATTAAACTGATAAATTAATTCAGATGAACACTACTCTGTAGAAATGAAAGCAGAATCCAGCCCAGCTTCTTTCTTCCCTGTCTGTTAGTTTATAGTGCACAGTAGGAATAATCTGCTATTTATCTGTAACCAAAAGGCTTAGAAACTGATTAAATGTTTCATCTTTGTTTTGGTTCTTAATCAATCTCAACAGCTGTATATTGCATTTTATAGAACAAAGCAAACAAAAGTGATCCTTTAATTGATCTTTTAATGATGTGATATTTTATAAACTATCAAACATGAAAGAAAAAAAAATAATATTATACCAAGAGCTTGTTTCTTTTAATTTTTTTATATGAGCATTCTGAGCATCTCTAAATGGCAACAGACTTTTATTATTGCACAAATGGAAATTTGTTTTGCTTTCCAAACTTTGTTTACTACTATTGAAGAAAACAATTGCTGGGTATGAGAGAAACAAACTGATGTGACTGTATTTTTAAATGTTAAAATACAGTGATTATCTTACAAGCATGAGCATAGAAGTAACAATTATTTCAAAGCCTTTCTTTTCTTATATATTACTGTCTTCACAGGCTTTTGTTTCCCACTAGAAAGTGGAACACCATAACAGTTTTTGTTTCAGATCACATTTACAATATTTCAGTTGTAGGCCTTTCTTCTAGTCCTTGCACTGGTTTCTAGCTGATCTTTTCCTAGTTCTGTATCATATCTTTAGTACAATGGAAAGTTCACCTCAGAAATTTTGCTCTCCTGACCTGGAATAATTTTCAGGTTCTTCATCTGAAGTTTCCTGTACATACTTCAGATCTCCAGGCAATTCTATTTCTGTAATTTCTCATAAAAGTCATTTATCATGGAGCTTCCTATCTTCAGGATGACTGTGTCAGCCTACAGAAGATGCCTGGCAATGCTAAGGCACAGCTGACCATCAGCATTATTTTTTTTCAGATCACTAAGAAAGAAAATGAGAGGACAAGATAATATAAATGAAGACATGACTAATTAGTTGATTAAACGAAGACTGTTCAGGGATATTCAACTAGCTAGAGGTGTTCATGGAAAGAATATGCTTTCTTCAGCCTCATACCTCAGGAGATCATTGTCTAGATAAGGCCATTGAGACCCATTAAAAAAGCTTTAAAGTAGGGATAAGAAAAGAAGTTTGAGAGATGTGGTATTTCCACTTTTGATCTCAGGAAAAGCAGACAAGTTCAGCTGCTACTGTAATAGATAAAGGAGCACCATAAGTGAGATTAGATACCTGAAATGAAGCAAAAAATTACTATAAGTCAAGACTGTAGCAGGGCTGCTGAAGTGGTTAAGAAAAGGATTATGTCAATTTTCAGCAGAGATTTGAAGTGATTTGTATACCTCTGCACAGAGCCGGTGAACCGAAAGGGAAGAACTCGAGCTACTGTAGTCTTGGATTTCGATAAGGACAGAGATCTTCCTCATGTTATTAAGAAGGTAATAGAAATGAACAATTCATGTCCATGATAGAGGAAGACTAGGTCTGTAGCAGCCAAAGCCATCTGAATTTTTCTCATGGTCAGAGGACTGTACTGTCAACAATCTGTCCATAACCAGAGGAGGAAATTCTTGTCGGAAGGGAGCTCATTCCTAAATGGATGGCTAATCAATCAAGAAAGATGCTAGCAAATCAGTAAGGTGCTTTGGGAAAATGTTAAAAAAAAAGGTGTCATCAATAAAGAAGATTGTGTCCTGGATATTAAGAAGTATAGACGTGAAGAGACAGTTGTCGAAATGTGAGCTGCACTCATTTTTGCAAGGCATATTTAAGGAAATAGACACGTACCATTCAACAAAATTAAAAGCTAGTCTGCTAATGAAATTTTCCCATGACTCAATTCCGTTGTGCATTATTAATATAAAGGGAAGTCAGAATGTCACATCAAAAGGTGCAGGTGAACTCCAAGACTAGAAAAAGAAGGAAAAAAATAGTATAGTGAGGAAGCTCATGCACATTGCTATAAACGGTGAAATTGTCAGCTGGAACCAGTTGAGGACGAGGAGAAAGTAAATTTGTTAAATAATTATAGGATGGCAATATATTACCAAGGTGTAGAGAAAAGCAATTATTCATACAATTCTGCAAGAAACTGAGATCTCCTCCAGTACCATCCCAAGCTCTCATGTTCAGAAAATATTAATTCAGACTGAAAAAGCAGTGGTGGTGTTCTAAAGTGGTCAATAAATAGGATAAGAATACAAGAGCTTTGATTGCTCAAACCCATAAAATTAAATCTCAAAAGATGGTAAGATTTTTCCTTGAAAATGTTTCTGGAGAATGAACAGCAGGAGGAAGTGCTGCACAGTCTATAGGACAAAACCAGCATGTGAATACCTAGGTGTAACATGGATATAAGTAGATCTAGGCAGATAATTACAGAGGTGTATGAGTGATAGTCGTATTGGAGACAAAAACATGGAGAATTTTTGAAGAACAGCTTGCTAGATTTATTAACCAGGCTGTCCGAGGTGATTATCCTCAATAAGAGCAGGCAGGGCTGACTGGATGACCTCACATCCTACTTCTGTTCCTGTATTTCTAGTAGTTACAAAGTGTCAATTACGCTTCTAGTTTTGGTCTGCTTTTTGGAATCCTGATGGGTTTAGTATACCAGCTGTCCCACAAGTTGCTTATGTGTTTTTAAATATTTTTAATCGTACCTTTTTGTACCTAGGGAAAACAGAAACATTATCAGCTTTTAAAAGTGGATTTACTAGTACCAAGACCATGCAAACTGTAGTCTTCATTGTTACTTAAACATAAATTTAAATGCTAGAATCAAAGCTTTCTTAACAAAAATGAAAAGGAAATTTGGGATGCAAGTTAGAAATAAAATGGCTTATCAGCAGTCTTTCTGTTCTTTTGGAAAGATAAGTACCTTCCACAAACACAAGCAATTGCCTGAACACACCTGAGGGATTATTTTGAAGTACAGTGTGCGGAGCCTTTTTGATAATAAAAAGAAATAATCTCTCCAAGTTGTTGGATGTTCCCAGTGCTTTCAAAAAGCTACCAATTTGATTTAACTTCTTAAATTGTGCATTTATTTTGTACCAGTATAATCACCAGCACTTAAGTTATTAGTGCTATTTTTGGCTCCTGAGCTGATACAAAATGTTAGTAAATCCAACCCGAAGAGCTGTATTTTTATAGCTGTTAGGAGCTATCAGACATGCCAGCATAAGTCATTTCAGACAGCTCCACTCTGTGATCACACACAGAGCCATTTTGAATATTTTACTAATTCATTTATCAAGTACTAAGTTCCCAGCAGTAAGAAACTGAGCAATTGTCTAGGCGTCTCTCTGGGTGTCTTGTCATTTTGTTTTCTATGCCAAATAAATTATTGCTCTCCTTTGATTATGAATTCATGAAAGCTCAGAGGAAACTTAATTATAATCTGTACTTAGGAGGCTAGTATGTAGCCTGTTTATCTGATTTAGTAGAATTACATACAATATTGATTCTGGAGAATAAAGGACTTTCACGGAAAGAAGATATCGCTATATTCGGTGACATCACTACGTTGCTGTTGCCGTTCAGATGTGTTTTCTATTCAGCAGACCTACGGGCTGCCGCAGAAACCAGCTATGCTGCCTTTCCTTTACCATGAATTTATTTTACTCTCTACCACAATTAATCCACTTCTGAATAACAGCAAAACACTTCTATTCTTTTATTTAATAAACACACTGCTTTGTTGCCAGTAAATTAAGTTTGAAGAGTGGCACTGGCTGCTGAAGGCTGGGAGAGCGGTGCATTTTATGCTGCCCTGATTTTCTCTGATTTTTTCTTTGCTCACCGCTCCCAGCAATGAGTGTGGAAACGAAGGAGGTTCAATAACAATACCGTACTTTGATATTTGTCAAAAAGCAGAGTCACTTTGCAGAGTCACTTTGTGCGAGGCATGACCTTCTTTTCTTTTTCNACGAAGGAGGTTCAATAACAATACTGTACTTTGATATTTGTTATTTTTTATTTTTTAATTTACCGCTATCATTTATTAGTCAAACATCAGGGAAGCCAGCTCAGCAGAGTCACTGGACCAGGTTGCCCAGAGAAGATGTGGATGCCCCATCCCTGGAAGTGTTCAAGGCCAGGCTGGATGAGACTTTGAGCAACCTGGTCTAGTGGGAGGTGTCTCTGCCCATGGCAGGGGGGTTGGAACTGGGTGATTTTAAAGGTCCCTTCCAATTCTAACCATTCTATGATTCCATAATTCTATGATGGAACATGCATTTGAGGGCAGTCATGCTGAATCCGTGCTCCAAGCAGGTGGCAGTAACAGCAGCCGGTCCAGAGCTGAGCCCTTGTGCTCCCACGGTGCTCAGAGCTGGTGAAGAGGCCCCAAAAGAGGCCAGGCAGAGTATCTCAGAGCATGAGTCAATCAGGTACATAATTTTTTGCATCTGACTGGCTGTAGAACATGAGCAATAGAAAATGGATTAAATTCTGAGTCCTTTGCCTGTTTTGAAGGAAGGGCTGTAAACTACCTTATATAAATGGGGCTAATTCTCTACTCCATCACACCAGCATTATTGAAGTATAATGCTATTAAAATAGATTAAAGTACCTTAGATTAAAATGGGTGTCATGCACTGGAGAATCAGATCCACAGGAATGAAAGGTTTTCTTTGTTGTAAGGGACAGGTTCTGAGGCATAACAGATTAGTAAATGCAATTGATGTACTTTCTTGTCACATATTATAATAGCTTCTTATTATTTGTGCTATTTTTAAACAAGCACAGAATTAGACTTGTAATTTTTTTCCAATGAACTGAGAATCTCAGTAAGCAAGACGTATTATAAACTTCTAATCCTGTGCATTACAGGCTGGCATATGCCAGACACTGTACATATGCCAGAAGTGTAGCAACTGCATATTATGGCTGTTTGGCATTGATTTTTGCTTTATAAAATTATATTTTGTCTGTAAAAACAAACTGTAGAACTGAATTAAAAAAACCCATATCTGTAAAACTCCACAGGCTATTAAAAGTGGCTTGAGTGAAAAACAAAAGTGCTTCTGAAGGTTTGCTCCTACCTACCATATGATGTTAGAAAATTGCTTACATATACAGCTAGCACATATTGGAACTCTGCAAAACTGCCAAATATGCTTCAGGTAATCTTCCCACACACACATAAAAAGTGCCAGATTTTGAAAAGGGGTAAATGCATCATACATGAATTTTTCATCTTATAAACCAGTGGGACTGCTTCAGTAGCCTCTAGCAACTATTGTCCAAGAAAGAGAAAGCAGGCATGTGTTTTTGCAGAGTAAGGTCTATATGAGCAAATGAAGGAAACACAGGGCAGAAAATATGTTTCAATGCAATATGTATGAAATCTGGTGGGCCATGGCTAAACTACTGGAAAACATGTGTGCTGTAGATTAGACTAATAACTATGTTCAAGTGACATCTTCAAAAGCACCAAAATATGATGCTTTATTTAAAGCTGATAAGTTTTAAGGTCTTTGCTTACTGAGGAACTTGTGAGAATTAAACATTATGCTTGTTAGGAGATTGTCCTCTGAGCCCAGCGGGAAGATGAGGAACTTCTTAGAGAATGAAAAATGGTGCACATTGGTTGATCTAATCTGTCTTTTCCTTTTTCCTTTTCTTCCAGTGTTGCAAATATCATTGTATTTCTCCCTTCTCCAAAATATCAGCTGTTAATAATTCACTGAGATGATTTTGGACGTTTTATATTTAAAGTCTCCATACAATCTACTGATTAAATTGCATTATGAATAGTTGGATGAATATCTTATTTAACAAATTACTTTCTTCTGCCACCACAAATTGTACTTTTGCAGCAAATGACTGGCCATTTTAATAAGAATGAATGTAATTATTTTACAGTCTGTGCTCTTTACAGGCTGGCATACCTCATTTTCATGTAAGAAGTCAGTGAGTATTACTGAAAAGGAGGATTTTTAAAGTTGCCATTTGTGCCTATAATTTACAGAAAATGACCTTGCCTGGAAAATAAATAAGACATGCTGGGGGCTTCAGTTTAATCACTGAACCCCAAAAAAGTATGAATCTTTGCCACAAACCCCATGGTGATATTTTCTCTTGTTATTTTATCAACTAAAACAAGAAAGAAAGAAGAAGGAAAAAAAAAACAAAACAAAAAAAAAAAAAAAAAAAAAGAAAAGGAAAACGCTAAAAAACCGAGACTGGCAAAAAAAGCTAAGAGTGGCAAAGAAATCCCGAAGCAAAGCCAGCAAAGTGGACTATGTTCTTCCTCAAGGCATGTGAAATCAGACTAGCAAACAAAGTCCTTTATTTTGTAACTTTTTTCTCAGATAAATTTTGCTTATTTTAATAACAATTTACTTTGAGTTGCTGTAAGTCATCCAAGCTGTGGGGGCTGCCCAAGGTGCAGTCTTCATTCACTGCAGCTGCAAAAAATGGGCATCAACTGACGTCCAATTCACCTTGCATTTACCCTGTGGCTGTTAATGATAATTATCAGAGCTCAGATGATACATAATAAAGCATTGCATCAGGGCAATGATAAATGACAATTTCAGTGACATTAACAAACGTCAAAATTGAAAAGAAAAGCAAGGGAATCTAGGGATGTGTCATTGAAGCTCTGGAAAATGTCCTCCTTCAACTACTGTGTGCCAAAGCCTTTATGAAAAGGGAACTCAGATTCCAAAGTTAGATATTTTTGAAAGATATTTTGATCTGCTGCTTTGATGACAGAACCAGACAGGTATAATCAATGATCACTGGCCTCTCTGTGTGACTATGCTAGTGGCTCAGAAAATCACTAAAAGAAGGAAAACTTATTTCAGTTCTGTGGGTCATATTGACTTCAGCCTATAAAACCATCAAGCTACAAGGAAGGGAGTTATTGTATACCTGCAAATTCAAAAATTCTGAGTGCAAAAGCAAGGAAGGACAGAAACTGCAGTAGTTCCTTAGGAGTTTCTACTTCATCATCATTTAACCTGATCTTGTTATGTCCTAATTTAGTTTCTTAATCACATAATCATGATATATACCCACAGCCTCTTCTTTTTACCTCTTCCGCAGTGTACAATCAAAGAAGTATTTAATGAGACATATAACCGCTGCCAGTAGTTAGTTAGGTACACCCTTGACTTACAGAGGTAGAAGGTTAGAATGTCTCTGAATGAAAGCAGGGGTAGATTGTGGATTACCCACATCTTGCATCACTGTTGCAGGAAAAATAACAAGGTTGGGGATAACGATAGGTGTGAGAGGTGGAGGCTTCAGAAATTCTGGTTTTGAGTGGGAAATTCACCTTTCTAAAAATATTTTAATGCAGCAGAAACATTCTTATTTTGGAAGTACATATATTTGTGTACGTAGTTGTATATGTATTTGTGTATGTATGTGTAAGCATATTTGTGTACATATGTGTGTATATATATATATATACATGTTTATATAGAATCATGATTCTGTTTTGCAGCAAAATTTGCTTGAAGTGGAAGCAGGTGAAGATCCTTAGATCAGTTTTGCCCATGATGCTAATCCTGTTCACTAAAAAACAAAAACACTCTAGAAAAAAATAATGATGTCAGGAAAAGGCTTTTTCAATTGGCTCCAGCCTGAAGGACAATGACATCTCTGAGACTTAACTACTGGAGAGGAGCAGCCACACTCACACAACTACTTAGTTCCAGCTCTTTGTCCTCCCTCCCTCTCTTCCTCTCTCCCTCCTCTATATATACTTCAGGCATTCCTTAGCTCAATATCCTAAAAAGTACCAATTCATTTGATGTCACCTATTGACAATGCAGTGCCATGTTAATTGGCACTGATGAGCCCTGTGAAAGCGCTGATTCCATCTGTTGCAGCTGGTTATCTTTTTACACCTCAGTATTTTGAAGACAGGCAAAATCCTTGGTATTAGATTTCCAGTAGCTCAGTGTGCTTAAACAGACTATCAGACTCTCCATCAACACCATTTCACCCAGTGCTTCTCTGAAATTGTTCTTAAGTTATGACCTTATTGAGTAAGTTTCAATCAAGAGCGAAATTTTATGACATTTTGTAAAGCTGTGAGAATGAGTATTTATAATGGGAAGCGTGAAACATCTTTAACTATAGCTACACTGCTAGGAGCTGAAATAGTAAAAGAGGTTACTCTGTTCCATTTCACATTATATAAGCAATTAGGCAGAGAGGGTAGAAGTATAATTTAATTCCTCTCTCCCAGTACATTAAAGGTATATTTGTGTTTAGCTCCTTTCACTGGTGCTGTTTTACATTTTACCCTTTAGCATCCAATAAAAATGAAAGAGAAAAAGACTGAAGAAGGGAGAAATGAAACTGCTGTAGAAAATAACCTCACTAAATAAGACAACTTTGTTTACAATGTAATAAAATATTTTTCAGGAGTGTGGAGGGGTGGAAACCACTCTGTAATACCAAGTAACTCAGATCTGTTGTGTTGGGAGGAAATGAAAAAGTCAGCAGTCATCGTGTGAGGGGGCCACGCTTCTCACAACTGAGCTGTACCTAGTGACTACAAAACGTAATTAACAGATAATTAGAAGACAAAGGCACAGTAGCCACTATGTTTGATCTGCAAATCAATAAACTCTACTAGGAGCTTCTGTGTTGACTTTTTATTAGTCTTTTTCTCTCTTCTTTTTTTCAGCCGACAGCTCTCCTGAGGACTGCAGTTCCTACCCTGCTCTGATCCAAGTCTGATGTCAGTCTGCCTCGCAGCGCTGATTCACCCAGATAGTCCTAAAAGCCAGGAATTGTTTTCCCTGCCCTATATAAGGTTCTTTAACTTTCTCTGCACCCTCAAGAAGTGAACTCTGGGACACTTAAAATTCATTTACTTCAAAGCAGTTTTGCAGCTTGGGTGCAGTTGAATTCTTCTTGGACAACATAATGGCTTTTAATCAAAAAGTAGCTTCTAAGAGATAAAAGTAGAAAAGATGGAAATTTCTGTGTGTTTAATCATTTGTAGCACAGTTGAGTTTTCACACAAATACACAAAGAGATTCCAAAGACAATTTAGTATTTATGCATATACTGCTGAAACTGAAAGTCACCAGTAGAAAAAAAATGTCATTTGTAATGAAGATGGTGGTTATACATCTTTACACATTTTATGCATTATACATTTTTACTGGTCTTCCCATCCATTGCAAAGTTTGAGTTTCCCCTTTATCCCTGCCTCCCACTGAAGGCCTCATTCTTTCCACAAAATAACCACATCAAGAGGTAAAGGGAGATTGAGAGTGTTATTCTCTTTAATTTGAAGTTTAATCCTCAAAAAACATTTGATTTTTTTGTCATATTCAACATTATTAACTTGGTTGTTAATGTCTTTCTATTGTTGTGAGGGTCTCAAAAACGATGTACGTATAGGAGGGGACATATGCTCTTGTTCAAGCACGGAACAACTCAAACACAAAATCTTTATTCCTAGCACAGGAATGAGAAGAAATACAGTTTGATTTTCAGAAACTAATTTCTTTAGGTTTACCTGCAAATTCTTTTTCTTGAAGACAGTGGAGATTTAATCAAAAGAGTAAAGAAGGCTCCGTGATGGTTACAGACTCGCATCTCTTTCAACAGTTTTATGAGTCACTGATCTCATTTCCAATGAAATGAAGATCAGCTGTTCTCCCAGTGTTTATACACTTGCAGATATGTGGGTTTGTCTTTTCAAAGACCAATATAATGTGACCTTCAATGCTGTGTACAGCCAGCAAGTAATAATGTAGAAGAAATAAGTCATAAGAGTTGATTGTATCACACAAGTCTTCAAGGTTTATGTTTTATGCAAAACCATTCCTATCATTGGAGTAGTGTGGGAGCTGCTCCTCCTATAACACTGCTGTTCAAGTGAATTTGAAAGAAATTGGTCCCTTTCCTTATAGGTGGTTTTCCATACCTGAACAACTTAAAAGGACCAACCAGTGGGCTCAATGTTGGGGCACTATCTTCAGTGAGAGATGAACAGTGTCATGGACTCTAACCTTGCTGAGACACTCCAGCAGCCTGATTTCTGTCTGTCCTTGCTACTTATTCTCAATTTGGTGGGATTAAAGTTCAAGGAATTACATCCTGACACTAAGTTTGGAAAAGCTGGTGCTGCCTGTTTCTTTCCAACCAACCTTGACTTGTCTCAAACAAGACAAGGTCCAAGCAAATGAGGAGGACTGTGTCAGTAAATTTAGCACATAGCTTACTAGGTGATTTCAGAGCTTGCTATTTAGCAGAGTTTGTTCCAGGTCATGTCTTTACAAGAAAGCAATCTGGGTAGTACAAAGGTTTGCAGCTGAGAACAAGCTGAGACCCACTTTTCACCAACGGTACAAACCCATCAGTGAGTATTGATCACTTGTGGATATCATTTACTTTTTTCTTATTTCCTATGTCCTTTTCATTAGTTACAGCTGTCAGATCTTTCCCACCTCTCCAATGTCCCTAGTAAACACAGCGATGGGAACAAGTGCATGTGCCTCTTTCCTCATAGCTTTCAGAGCTTGGCTTCTTCTTGGCAGCTGCAAAAGCCTTGGGGAAAAAGGTTTGAGGCCACCCAGCTGAGCAGATGTGCAGCAGCAGCTGGGGAATGCTGTTCCAAGCAGTTCCTCCAGCTGTAGTCATTACCCATTAGTGAGCAGCAGCAGCATTGCTTCATCACTGTGGTGGATCCAATTGCAGGCCTTCTACTCCCTTTCCCAGAACAATTCTTTATCTCCTGCCGGCCAGCCTCGCTCTTCTACTTTATTAATTACAGGCTCAGCTGTGAGTCCTTTCACATGATGGTTCTGGGTCTAATGGTCCGTGAGAAGTCTGATTACCCTCCCATGTGGGCTGCCCGCACTGCCAGATCCCCCAGAGGGAGAGAACGACTGTTAGTTAAACGTTGTCTCCTTTCCAACACAGGTGAGAGATGACAGGGAGAGTAAGTGTGGAGGAATGGAAAGAATTGACCTTACGTCTTCACAGTGCAGTCTTTGCAGACCCAAGCACACAAGGAGGCAATAAACAGCAGCATATTGGTCTTCTTTGAGCACCATATATGCTCATATGTCTTTCCTTGGCGTTTTTCCTCCTTAATATCCCAAGCAGCAGCTGAAAGCCCCATTCTGTTGTCCTGGTTCATAGAATCATAGAATGGTTAGAGTTGGAAGGGACCTTAAAGATCATCGAGTTCCAGCCCCCTGCCATGGGCAGGGACACCTCCCACTAGAGCAGGTTGCTCAAAACCCCATCCAGACTGGCTTTGTGTCGACTGCGTCACTGAGCCTGGTGTCATCAGCGAACTTGCTGAGGATGCATTCTATCCCACTGTCTACATCTCCAACAAAGATGTTAAATAGTATTGGTCCCAGTACCAACCCCTAAGGGACACCACTCGTCACCAGCCACTGCTTGGACATTGAGCTGTTGACTACAACCCTTTGAGTGCGGCCATCCAGCCAGTTCCTTTTCCACCAAGTGGTCCATCCACCGAATCCATGACTTTCCAGTTTGGAGACCAATTTGGATGTAATAGGAAGCTACACTAACTCACAGCTCCTTGCTTCTAACACTGAGAAGTTTATGAACTAACTCACTGATCCTGCAAAGCTGCAGATGTTGTATTGAGAATTCCATGAGAATTACTCCTTTTCTGCCTGGCTCACTAGCCTTTTTTCTGGGATGGCTGTGAATGCTTACAGACGTACACACACAGAATTCACATACGCACAATACTGCAGGCAGGAAAATGGGTCAGAACAGCACCGTGTGACAGTTTTTCCTTTTTCTTTCTCTCCCACCTTTTTTATACCCACATTGAAATTTCCAAATTTCCATTTTAATTATTTTATCTTTGGAGATATGCATTTACAGACATTCAGGTGTGGCATTATCCAAGACTGAAAATAACAGTGACAAGCTATACAATCCTGGGGGTGATGATTTGGAGTTATTTACATGGTATTATGTGAAATCACTACAATAAAACTACTCATACAATGCACTCTAATAGCCTCCTTACCACACTGTTAAATCCTATAACGGAGACTTACTTGCATTTCTGCTGAGAACTAATGAAGCATGAAGATTGAATTATCTCATGTCCATTTACAGATAATTCTTTGGGTCACCAAAGCAGGATAAGTCACAACGAAGCAGCTACACTGTGTTTAGCTTGGAAGGAAAGTGCCACATATCCATAACATGAAGAACCATCCTTCCTCCTTCACCCTGAAAGACACAGAGCCATGCGCACAAGGAGACACGTGTGCCCACGTGCACACCAGGGTGCACAGACAGAGCAGTGAAGTCAACAGAGCCATGAAGCTGTGATGCCCATGGTGCACAACAGCACAGAGCCAGACATGCAGGCACGCTGAGCCACCTGCACAGAGATGTAGTCCTGCATCCAGGCGGGCACACAGAAGAAAATCACATACACAGCAAAGCATGAAATTAAAAATGGGTATCAGTGACTCTTAAATTTAAAATTAACTGCCCGCTCTATTACATCTAGTAGGAATTAGTTTTATGTGTTGGACATAACTTATTCTAAAAATTTTATTTTAGTTTTTTTTTTCTATTTAAATTGAGGTCAAGCCAGATGGAGGGGAAATGACAAGTATCCTTACATCACACTGAAGATGCAGGATGCTGGAAGGATGGAATTGTGAACTCATTAATTTCAACAAAATTTTAATCCTTGACACCATTAGGTTTAAAATTTCCCTGTGGGAAATATTGAGAATAGAATCCCTGAGGGCTGGGTCCTGCACCTAAATATTCTCCATTGATCTCTTCCCATTCTGTGTTTCCTGAAAGAATAATCACACTGACATAGCCTCTGCAAGAGGAGCTAAGAAAAGAGGAATGTATTAAAAATACTGATTCTGCCACATAGCATTTCCCTCACCGATCTTGATTTTCGAATGGTGCCAGCCTCCAGCCATTCTTTGTTTATTAGTTGGTGACTTGAAGTCAGATCAGAGTCTTTGAAATACTTCACAGTGAATCTTTCTACTGATGGACAGATTCTTCATGATAAATCTGTTTTGTCATATTGCCAATGGTTATATGGAATGCATAATTATTAATGCATAATTCCCCTATCTGTCTATCTAGATACAATATAATTGGGTGAATAATTCATACCAAACAATTTAAAATTTGTGCCCATTTTCTATTAGCATAGTGTCCACAAACACATTGTGATTCTCTGAGATGGATTTCTCACTCAGAATGACTTACTATAATTATGAAAACCCGACAGAAAGTCTATTAAGTCAGTAGAAAGTATTTCATTGAATTGTATGAACTCTGGATTAGACCTATAATTATTAGTCTGTAGATAAATCTGATGAAGTTCAATAAAAGTACCCATAGTCATAATTTTCTTTCTAATTCTTTTGATTGGAAATCTTTCATTTTTCTGATTGGATATGCACCTAGGGAAACGGATATACTGTGGACATCCAGCCCCACATTTAACTTTTCATGACTCAAGTGCTTATAAAGATCACATCAGGCAATTATTCATCTCTTTAGGCATCTAAATATCTCTCTTGTTTAATTCCTGAGATAACTGTCTATCCTATCACACTGTGCATGGGAGTTCCGTGGCCAGGTTTCATAAACTCCTGCTTCTATTGCCTTAAGCATTGAACTGTGTTTTGTTCCCAAAGTACGATATTAAACATCCTGCAATATCAAACCAAGAAATACAAGACAACTAAAGGGACATTCCTCATTAAAAATCTCTCATGATATGATTTTTGGCTAATCCCAATCTAATCCAAATCCAGGGCAAAAAGTCTAATGGAACAGACAACTCGTGATTAACAATCTCTTTCGCCCCCAGTAGTAAAAGTCAAAGCTCTTATTTTGCCAATGCAAATCGCTTCCTTCAAAATCAGCAAAGAAAAAATAAAATTAAAAGCTACTTTTTCTCTGTATGGTTTCTTACCTAGATTGGGTTTCATATTTCTTTGAATTAATAATTCTGCTTTCTTTTTTATTGTGCCTTAAGCAGTCATCTGGCTTCAAAGAACTGCTGTGTTTGCTTTAGCTCCTCTGCAGTAGAAAATATCTTATTAAAGTAATGATCTAATGGTTTAAAACAGGGTTCTTCTAAGCTTAATGGAAGCTCGTTAAGTATTCATTCATTAGAGAATGCTGCTCATGATAAATATACCATTAAGTCACTCTAATGCATACTGTCAACTACCAGCATGAACTGTGTGTGCCGGTATCCTGGTGTACTATATCATCTTGAACACTCATGCCCTAAAACATTGCTGTCCTATAATTTCATGTACCAAAAGCTATGGTTTTTAATCTCGAGGATGCTGTTGTTTGGTTTCCAACCCAGGAGTGTGGTGTGTACTACCACTGCTGTGAAAACGTAGTTATCCCCCGAATAGGTGTTATTGATACACTTCCTTACACAAAGCCAGGCCCTCGGATGAGCTGGGAACAAGTCTGTAGACAGGGAGATTATAAATTACTACCAAAAGAAATCTTAAGACCAATAGGAACTGGGATGATTTGAGTTACCTCCTTAATACACACCATCCAAACTATGCTCTGGTTTGGATGGTGTGTATTAAGGTCTCCACAGAGGAAACCATATGCAATGTGCATATGTGTAGTCCTATAATGCAGTTTTGCTACTACTAGTAACAGTTATATAATTTTTTACTGAGTTTTCAAGGGTTCAGGAGAGAGGTTTGCCAGGCTTGCTCTGTCTGAACTTGGCCAGACTACAGCTTTGTTTTAATTTATTTAGCTGTGACGGCAGTTTGTTTAATTGATAGGCGTCTGTGGCTAATTCATTTTGGTTTTGTCATCTTTGTAAGGTATAACCACAGTTTTATAAAGATAGCAGTAACACATAATTATCCTGTGTAGTATGAGATATTTATGACTCTTACACAATGATGATGATTGGAGAAATACAGGCCTGGTGTGACAGTGGAGGTCTTGAGTAGAGAGATACCGGATAAAGCACAGCGGAGTCCAGGCATGGGATAACAAGTCGGGGGGCACAGTCTGGCAATGTGGACCCCATGGCTATAAACAACTCACAAATGGTCAGTTAAGGAAATGCAGTACTGGCGTTGAATGAAAAAATGCTTTAGGGATAACAGAGTAACATAGTATAGAATACTATATAATGCACATAAAAGGAATCATACATAGTAAATTCAGATGTAACGTGGAATTGCAGAATAATGTAAAAAAAACTAGGTGTAAAAGTATGTTAACAAACATTAAAATAACCTAAAATGGATTCTAGAGTGAAGAAGAAACACGGAAATGAAATATGAACATCCTGTTCCTCCTGGTGAAGGACTTCAGGTGCTGATAACTCACCTTGACTCCAGAATGGAACCACCAAGCTTAGGACTAAGAGAAATAGCAGAAAGATGAGCATAACACCAGGAAAAAGAGTGTGTATAATAGATGATGAAGATTATGATGATGGTGATGATGATGACAGTAATAACTCCTACTATTAATATTGAAACTTTTTCTCTATTTTTTCTCTTTCTGTAATAGTTACATCTCAACTACTAATAATATTTTCATTAGACTATTAAGACTTCAGTTATACTAGCAATAAATTCTTGGCTTATGGTACGTTTACTTCTTGTCTATAAACATCAGTTTGAACATGACCAGGACATCACCACCAGGAGACAATGGTTTGTCAGTACCTCGGTTATTGCTTCCTACATCATATGTCCCAGTATGTGTCATCTACTTGGGAAGTATCAAATTCCATGCACACAGGTGTTTGTACTTTGTGGATTGGTTTTCTTACAGCTAAAGGGTGCAGGACATCCACAGCTACAGACAAGGGTTAAGTCAGTATTTCTTTAGTGTCCAGTCTGCCAGCAAGGTGTGCATTACTCTCAAACATCAAACCAGTATATAGCTAACTGTTCACTGGGACATCACTCTGAAGTCATGCATTATGAAAATCAGTCACATAATTGAAAAAAAGATTGACCTGTTTTTACCATGAGTTATATAGAGTCTGTCTGGATAGAAAAGCGCTTATTTCTTCTAAAGGCTGTAATGTGTTTTTGATGTTGTGTCAGCCTAAAGGTGAATTTCATTCTTGATGACTTAACTCTCCCATCATCTATCATACACTCACACCAGCTCACACTCAGTAGCTGGTTATAGACAGAGTGGAGATAGACAGCTGGCTCCCAGAAGTGGAGAGACATATCTGAACTCAGCACATTTGCCTCCTGTCAATATGGACACAATTAGCTGGAGCCAAGTGAAACAGAGAAGTTGAACCCTTACTTGGACACTGCATAGGTACAAGTTGGGTTCTTTATAAGCCATCACAAAAGGTGTAACAGCAAATTCTCTCACTTTGCCTTACTTCTGCCTTGCTCTTAGCCTCCAGTGCACCTAGAGCATCCTTACAGCTCTTTTTCACCCGTCACACAGCCTACTGCCTGAAGGCTCTTGTAAGGCACTGTGGGTTGCATAGCCTCTGCTCTATACAGGAAGAACCCTGGTGGACAGGGTCATGGTGTTGGTATGCAATGCACATGGTCTTCTTTAGCTCACAGGCACAGGGGGGTGATGCTCCTGGGATCAAAGGGCTAAAAGTTTTATCCCTTCTGTCTCCGTACAGCTCCCAGTGGTTTAAACGGAACATATCTGGCAATTCCAGAGGAATTACACTGTTTTAATTTGCATAACATCTATTTCTTTGGAACTGAAGCACAGATTTTCAAAGAAATGTATGAAGGATGAAATTGCTGAGTAACAGGGATAAATTTGTTCTAATGCTGCTTGAAATTCTTTGAAGTTCAGGCAAGCAAGAGTCAGACAGGCAAAGCTCAATGCTACAGAATTAATCAAAATTAATCTGAAATTCTTTCTTCTTGTTGATTTCTTAACAAATTCTTTTAAACTTAGTTGTATTCTTTGTTTTTGGCTAATAGCTTCTGTTAGGAAATATGGATTAACTACTTCCATGATCAGCTGAGCAGGCACCTCAGTCTTATAAGGGTGAGCAAAAAAAATTCACAAGCAGGTGTTTCTCCTCCCTTCTTTAGCCCTTAGTTTTTCTCTAGCCCTGTGAAATGTATAGTAGGGCCTTACACTAACACAAAAGGGGTTGGGGAACAGTGTAGGTAATGACCAATTTTGTCTTTTCTGGATACTTTCTCAATGGAGCCAAGAATCATTTTACGAAGGGCAAATTAATTCTTACCTCAGTTCAGTTTCCCTCCTGGGTGGGCTCCAGACTGCATCTCCTTCTGTACCTGCCTCTTATCTGTCAGCCAGCTGTAAATTTAATTGATCCAAACCGACAAAGAAAATTAACGTATTCCAAATTTGTAGCAATATTGTCCTAAAATACCCAGAGAAAACACTAATGCATATACTTTTTTCTGAGATAGATTCTGCAACTGTCTGATGTAATATTTGATCAAAATTGAGGACCTCTGCTAATCTCCAAAACACAGCCCACTTCATGACATTAATTACATGACCGAAGCTGTTTTTTTTTCCCCCCAATTTCCCTTCTTTTTGTGTCACTATGGTTCATGATTTTACTCATCTTTCTTTTTTTAAAAAAATAATATTAAATTCACCCAACTTCTTGCAACTGGTTGATTTCCCAAATGTCTGTTCTGAGGATAACATATTGATATATTTTTGAAAATCAATAGAAAGATAATTAAACAGGAAACAGATCAGGCACCTCAATCATATAAGTCTCCTGCCGTACGATCTTTTACTTCAACCTATATATATCATGGCTTAAGGCCACAAACCAGTCTTCTTACTTTATTTCTCTGCCTTTCATCTCAGTACATGGATTATAGCATGCATGGAGCCTTCTATTTATATAAAGTTATATCATATATGGAGTTTTATGATAAAGGACTCAAGTGAAATAATTAAACCTATGTTAATTAAGACTAATGTAAAATTCAAACCAATATCATAAAAAGCTAGGGACTTGCTAAAAGTGAAGAGAAACTGTTCTCTATAAAACAGTCTTAAGTAAAACCAAATCCAATATAATCCTCTTATTAAGTAATATTTGACAGTTCAGTCATGTGCATTTCTCCTAAAAGAGACTTGCTTACTTTAAGCTCTCTGAGAGACAATTTGCATAATGATGATCTTCTCACAGAACTAGATTGATTTGCCATTTTTAAACAAGTATCTCCATAACCAGCGTTTGAAACAGGTGTTTAAATACTTGTTTCCAGAGTCTATCGAGACTTACAGCAGGACAAGCTCCTCCCCTGTATAGATTTCTACCTCAACTTGTATGCTCTCACTCTCAAGCCACAGCTGTAGCCATCAGCCATGTAACACCCATTGCTGTGGATCTCTAGCAATGAGGACAAGGCTGCAAGATTTTGAGTAACCAAAGAGAAGTGGTGGACTTTCATTATGAAAGAATCACAGGAGCCTTGCTGTACTTCTGCAGAAATTCTCATTCAATCTTAACACAACGATGAGTAGAGGCTTTAAGTGTTATTTAACTGTTGCTTCATCTATAAAGGCAATGAGATTAAAGAGAAGAGATGGTAGCAGGAAAATAAGAGAGAAGATTAAAGCCTTGATGACATAGTCATAGAAATTATACATGGAAAGAAAATTACAGCTGATTAAACAACTTCTTTCCTGTATTCACTGTTTTATATGGTATAATCCCCTATTCAGGCTCGGTAGGAGACTATGACTATGTTGACTTGTAAACTACAGCTAGTTTTAGAGCAACTAACATGAAGGTTTCTCCATAAGACTGCCCTGCCTCTGTAGCCATGTGCATTTGAGCACTCTAGAAGTGATTTGTCATCAGATTAGAGCAGTCTTGCATGACTGTCTTAACAGGGGTGGTAAGAGCTCAGTGGTTAACAAGTCTTAATGAACATGCAATTTTTGTGCTCCCTACGCATTGGCCTTCATACCAGAGGATATCCTTGTCAGATGGGGAAGGAAAGGATGATGAGCAGAGCTGCTTCAAAGCTTTCTCCTCAGCAACCAGATAAGAATCATCAATGGTCATCTTACTTAGCCTACTGTCAGTTTGTTTATGGCTTTTCTCCATTCCCTCAGTTTCCACTGGCATAGACAGGAAAATACGTTCTGGGATCTAGTTTATCAGATGTGCATCAGAGTTGAGCATCAAATAAATTTTAATCAGATTCCTTTAGCTGACATAGATCTTCAGCTCCCAATGTCTTATGGAATCTGTGATACTTCTTAAGCAATGTTTCATAAATCACAGAACCACAAAATCAGAGAACAATGTGGGGTTGGAAGGGATCTCTGGAGATCATCTAGTCCAACCCCCCTGCCAAAGCAGGTCCTCCTAGAGCAGGTTGCACAGAAACTTGTCCAGGTGAGTTTTGAATGTCTCCAGTGAAGGAGACTCCACCACCTCTCTGGGCAGCCTCTTCCAGTGCTCAGTCATCCTTCTCATGTTTAGATGGAACTTCTTATGTGTCCTTTTCCTCTTGTCCTCTCAAGGGCACCACTGAAAAAAGACTGGGCCTTTCCTCTTGACTCCCCGCCTTGAAGTATTTAAAGGTGTTGATGAGGTCCCTCCTCAGTCTTCTTCAAGTTAAAAGTTTCTTCTCCAAGTCCTTCAGCTTTTCCTCGTAAGAAAGATACCCCAGGCCATGATCATCTTTGTGGTCCTCTGCTGTATCCTCTACAGCAGTTCCCTGTCCTTTCTGAACTGAGGAGCCAAGAACTGGACACAGTACTCCAGATGGGGTCTCACCAGGGTAGAGGGGCAGGATAACCTCCCTTGACCTGCTGGTCACACTGTTCCCAATACACCCCAGGATGCCATTGGCCTTCTTGGTCACAAGGGCACATGGCTGGCTCGTGGTCCTCCTGTTGTCCACCAGGACTCCCGCGTCTTTCTCCTCACAGCTGCTCTCCAGTAGGTCAGTCCCCAGCCTGATACACAGATATGATTGGGTTGTAACAAGCAATACCAACAGTAAATTTGTGTCTGAATCAGATGTCTTTGGTAAGACCCTTAACTATAGCTCCCACTGACCAAGTGGGAGTGGCTCTGTCTCTTGTGCTAGTGAATTCCTGTGCATCAGTGGGCATTTCTGCAGTTTAGTAGTTACTGTTGTAGGCCTTTGGAATAGATAAAGATCACGGTGATTCTTATCTTGTTCCAGAGGATGAAGTAAAAATGTTAAAACTGTCGATGTGCATGGTTCCACATGTAATTCCTCCACATTGAGGAATTACAGCAATTTTTGTTGTCTCTGGATTGAGATCATTTTGTGTTGACCTTGTCTGTGCTACTTTACGATGCCATTTGGGGTGACCATTGTTCTTCAGCATTCTCTCCTGTGTTCAGCAAAACTGTTACCTTTAGGATTTAAAAAAATACAAAAAGTATTTCCAAATCCTTTCATTTGTTAATATTACAGATATTATCATTGAGCAACAGTATGTCTATGTGTGCATGAATGTGTGTTTCAGTTCCCTGTGTGGGTACGGCTCTTGGCACAGTAAGCCTTTCCACTCCTTGTTCTAGAATTGCTTTATTAACACTTACATACACAAGGAAATAATTTCAGAAATGAAACTTTGAGAATGAGAAATGTTGTGTCTGTACAGCAAATTATACTTTCTCTTTCTTGTTTAATACATTTCAGTGACACTTAACATAGATGGCCATATCCCAAATCTGACAGTAAGAATTCAAGACACGAGCAGTGATGCCTATGTCATTGCCAACCTCTGCTGAAAGCTGCCTAAGAGGATGCCTTACTGCCAAGATATTGTCTTCTGATGACAGTTCAAAACTACTTCATAGACAGAACTTTTATACTTTGAGGAAAAGATTGATCCTTATGAATAAGATCTAGTCTAGTTATGTCATACATTCCGTCAGCTTATATTTTAACAGTATGACATGCATGTTAGCAGCAAAGTGAGTCTGACAAAATTGCTCTACTTGACATGGAAAGAATTATTTGGTTCTGCACATAAACTACCAGTTTGCTTTAAATTGTTATTTTGAAAAATAAATATTGCAAAGAAAATTGATTTCTTATTTCTTCTCCTAGAAGAGTACAAAGACATAATCTCTATAGTACTTCATAAACTTGATTTGATTTTTGAAAGCTCTCTCCAGTGTATACCTCTTAGCTAGGAAAGGAGTTTAGCTTCTTTGATTGCAATATACACTCTGCTCAAAAAAAAAAAAAGAAAAAAAGGAAAAAGAAGTATCTAATGTATAGCAGGAGATGACAATGTAGTATCTACTCATCAGAAACAAAACATGAAAATATATTAGCAATTTTCAGCTGGTAAAAACATTAAAAAACATTAAAAAATTGCCAGTAGCTTAACTTACTTCTCTTAGATAAATTTCTATATGGATTAAAAAAAAAAAAAAAAAAAAAAAAAAAAAAAAAAAAAGCATAGCAGTTTCTAAATGTGATTTTAAAAGAGATTTAATAAGAATAGTTGAGTTAGAAGATACTTTGTAGAGCTGATCTGCCATCAATACAGAATATTATGCTAATATAATCTGATCCATGTTAAGAAGGGAGTCTGAAAGTTTCCACTTAATTTTATATTGCCAGGCATGGATAAACTATTTAAAAAGGCTTGCCTATTTTGGAAAGCTTGTCTCTCTGTCTCTTATTCCAGAGTTCCTACCCAGATGCTTGAAAAAGATTGGTTTACTTTTTGCTGTCACCCAGTCACTTTTATTCATCTCTGCTCTGCTCTCATTTCCCTCCATGTCTGGCTATAGTAGGAAAGTATGATGACCCTCACAAATGAGACTTTTTGTGAGATTATGATTTCTATAATTAGCAATGGATCAGCTCCAACAAAGGACATACAAATATTAAAAACAGTCAACCTGTATATAGTGTTTATATGACTCTTCAGATACAGGAAAGACTTACATTTATCACACAAACTTTAAGTGCCAAAAGAAGCCATAAGACTATAGCCATTACAGACATCAGTAACACTTTATAGATGTTGCTACAGACAATGGCAAGAGTGTTGTACCTTCAGAACATGAATCATTCTTCCCCAAGATCTGAGTTGCTTTCTGACTGCACAGGTCTAATATGGTTATCTAATATGTGCACTTCTTGCTCGACTGACTATATAGTGAACACAGAACAACTGCTTCCCCAGATTCATCATCTCCATCAGCCACATGAATGATATATGATAAATCTAGGCCTCCATGTTTTGGAAGACATATATAAAAAGACTGGCTAAGGCGGCAGGAACATAATGGGAAATGCTAGAAACAGACATGTAGAAGCATCTGAGTGTCTAATTTACAAACCATGGCTGAAGAAATTCCCTATAAGAACTACTTGGAGAAGCTGAGTAGCATTCACTCCCCTCCATACACAGGATGAGAAGTCATGGATGACTCCTTCTTTTTTGTTTGTTAAAAGCAAAAATAATTGTTGATACTGAAGGATTTGGAAAGCAAGCAGAAGGTATAAATCTTTCAGTATTTTTATCAGAGAGGTAAAAAGGCATAGTATGCATTATTTACTGCATAATAATTGCATGAAATATGTTCCTGAGGTTTTTTCATTATTTCTTGTGAATTTTTTTTTAAACATGAACATAAATAAACATGACTATTTTTATTTAAACGTAAACATGAAACATACAGCATAGTGCTGTATGGCAGAAATCCTTTCAATGATAAGGTCAAGAAAATAATGTTTACAGAAAAAAAAATCTGAAGCAGAAATAAAAACATCTGTAGCAGCAGACCTCAAGGAGAAAATTAATAACTTACGGTTCATGCAGAAGAAGGTAGAAAGCCAGAGAAAGAAATTTTAGGAACTGTTGAAACAGGAGACATAGAAGATGATTTTAGGGTAGTGGTCTAGAGAACTTTCCAGGAAAGCATTAGGCGGAGCCAAAAAATAGATGCTCACATACGACTCTTGCAGGGTAGTTAGGATGGAGTGAGTGCTACAATACAGGAAAAAAGTGATGAAATCTAGTTGGAGGCTCAAAGAGAACAGGGAGAACTAAGACCTGGCACAGTATGCATGACAGGGAAGCCAGAATGCAAGGGTTATCAGTAATATTTCATGTCAGAGTAAGACACAATAGTGAGGGAGCAAACCTGAGCTATCACACAGGGAAGCTGTTTACATACAGCTTAATTAGCACAAGGACTTCAATGAATCTGAAGGAAAAACTTCACCTCTGGACTTGTTCCCACACCAAGGTTATCACAGTGTGATGTGCTACATAAAATTAGCTAGAAAGAGTAAGCTTGCCTGAGGTCCTATACTGCTCTTTCCCTGCAGAATTTCTGTTACTCTTGTCACAAATGAACTAAATATAGATTATTCTTTTTTCCCCAAGGTTTTCTTTGTCTTTTCTTATCCTGGCCTTTCATAATCTCAGGATTGTGCAGGTGCCATACATAATCTTCTGTGTTATCAGGAAACAGCACTGCAGGGTTCCATTTAAGCAGCGCAAGACTTCCATTGCTGCAGTTTTATAATCACACAAAGACAATTATACACAGGGTGAGAATGCTGATGGCTGCACCTTGGAAAGCTGAAAAAAATGAATTGTGACTTCAGTTGTGTAGAGTTATGGTAGCTTGAAGGTGAAAGTTTGAAGATCAGCGCCTAAGTTAGTCATGCTCTCCAAATGAATAATTTTGTTAAAGAGACTTTTTAAAATTATTATTTCTGTAAGAAATCAGTGTTATTTAATTCTGTGTGGCAAATTACTTTAATCCCAAAATATTCACTTATTTTGAGTTTTCTATTACTTGCCTTTAAAAAGTATATGCGTTCCTTATGGCATCACTCAACAATATGTGGCAGTGAATCATCATGCACTGCTGGACCCCTTGAGCATAGTCTGCCCACAAACTGAGTTTTGCAGATATTTGTCTTTGCTTTAGGATGCAAGTCAAATGACTGACCACAGTCTAACTTGGTAACGTGATTGATCAGATGTCTACAGCTGTGGACAAAACTGGAAATAAAAAACATTAGTTGCATTAGCTGTCAGGAGGCCATTATTATTGGACTTATTATAACTATGACAAAAGGACCATAATTATTCAAATAAAATCACCGGCATAATCAGAAAATGGTGTATCTTCACAATATTGATACATTCACTCTGTGAAGTCAGCAACACACATGCTGCATCGTCACCTCAAGTGTGTAGTCGTAATCATAGAATCATAGAATGGTTTCAGTTGGAAGGGATCTTAGAGATCATACTGTTTCAAACCCCTTGATGTGGGCAGGGACATCTCCCTCTAGATCAGGTTACTCAAAGACTTCTCCAGTCTTGAACACTTCCAGGGAGGAGCATCCACAACTTCCCTGGGCAACCTGGTCCTGTACCTCACCACCCTCAGTGAAAAATTAATAATGTGAAGTGGAAATTTCATATGAGCTTCACATTATATACTCATATAAATATTAAATTTATTTTGTTAAGGGAGTAGTGAGACCTCTTTCACCCTTTCAGTAACTGATCTCTTATACCTTACACATTGTGGCATGTTTTCAAGAACAAACTGAAGCTAAAGTGAACAAATAAATCAATAATCACACCAATCAACTGATGATGAAAGCCCTACTTCAGGTTAATGTGTGTTCAGAGGTCATGGGATTGAGTTTTACCTCTTCATTCTTCTGATGTCACTGGAAGTTTTGCATACTATTAATCAGACATTGTGCACCACGCTGACAGTATATAATAGCTAGTTCGGTCTCTGACAGGGGACAGGCAGTCATCCAACAGGAACATCCTGATGTTGACTTCGGAAAGATTCCAAATGCTTCTTCAGCATCTGCTTCAGGTCCTTATACTGCTGGGGGCACTTAGGGGAGAAAAATCACACACACCTGACTTCTTCAGGACAGGATGAAGAAAATCAGTTTTAACCCTCAAAAGCTCAATCATTATCAATGTTTGGATTTTTTGAAGTTTAAGTGAAAATCCTACTGAAAGATCTGTGCTTTCTCTAAGGCAATCCTATAACTCCTTGATACTCATACTCTAAACCCAATGATTTTTATTTTCCTGTCATGGGATCTAAAACCATGTATTTCCCCCAGTAAACTACATGCAGGATATTGAGTAGGTACATGGGCACATAAGATTTCTTTTTTTTTCATCAGCTTTTACTCCAATAGAAATCAAAATAAAATGGATGAAGGAAATCCTTATGTTAATATCACCTTGTTTCATACTGGCAAGGTCAGTATTCGTATGTTTTATCTATTTCATGAATGCTATGCATGTCAAGTAAAACTGCCTGTGGGCAGCTTTAGCCTGTGCACCTAATAAAAAAACCCCAGAATTATTTGCATTGTACCAATGATCTGATGCATTTACTTGGTTTTTATTAACTATTTCCTCTTCTGAAAATCTTTCCAGAGCTTACCAAGCCAAGTTTACTTTTTACCAAGTAAAAGTTTCCCCATGTCACATGCATTCCAAAATTAAATACCAATTTCTGCTAGATTACACCCTGTAATCATGCATGTTCAATCCAGCCTCTGAAGAAATGGATTCATTTATCACCTTCTGGAATCTTGATCCCGAAGCTATGCTCATACATACTCAGGCATTGGCGATTTGGGGAAAGAGTGATTTCCATATAGTTTATTGGCATCCAATCCCCTTAGATAGAGGAATAAATATGAACACATCGTATCAGGTCATCAGAGAACAACATACTTTGCCAGAATTTGGACGAGAAATACAATTTTAATTCATCTTCTAGAGACCAGTGTCTCCCTGTTGGCTACAGAGGAAACATAGAAACACCAGCTTTCTGATTTTGGCACCTAATTTATATACCCCAAATAAGGCGATGTGATTACCCTCTAAAGCCTGAATTCGTCTACCATAAATTAGCCATCTGGAGGTTTTAAATGATTAAGTATGAATCCACAATTCATCCTGCCTATCTTCAGCTCTCAGTCAATATCAGAATCTGCTTTTCAGCCAGACACAAGCAAGTGAAAGTCCATAGTTGTTTTAACTGCCTATTTTGCTGAGCTACAGAACCCTACCACCTCTGTCCAGATTAGACACCTAGTCCTTGCTAATGTTCCAGTCATGATTAATTCCCCTGAGGGCAGCTGTCAAAATCCTAAAACTCTCTGAATGCTAGACAGCTCTTAATTCTTGCTGAATCCCAGACCCACATAAATAGCTAGGAACGGACACTCTCAGACTGAATCGCCCACCCTGTTATACTCAGCCCTGGCCTCCTCCAGCTCATCTCGACCTTGGAGTTAATAGGTAGTGAAATCAGAGAAGTAGAAGAGGCAGTGAGACAAAGGAGGGATTTTTTTTATTCTCTAGGACCTTTTAAACATTCTCCGGACATTCTGGCCAACTGTCCTTGTAATGGATGGTCTTTCTATTTTAATTAGCTCTGTGATTTCCCGATCCTCCTATGGGCCTTGAGATAACTCCACTTTGTAACCGTCAGTGTCAAAGTGCATTACTCATTTAGCTCTGGCAGTGTATAGTCATCTAGTGGCAGACTACAGCAAGCAGCAAGTGACTTGTCTTTTTTGATGCCCAGTCTGAAATAACAAAGATGCTGGGTGAGACGTGTCATTGCCTGCAATAGCCTTGGCTGAAGGAGGAAAGGGAAACACTGGCACTCACAAAAATATTTTGCTGGCCTTCAACCACCATCTGCACAGGTCAGGCAAAAAGCCAGATGCATAATTCAGGATGAAATTCTATCAATGCAGTGGCTATAGAGGGGAATTGGTTTTTTGGCCTGAGGAAGCAGCAACACAACAATAAGCAGCTAGCTGCCTTCAGGAGTTGATTTATTCCCCTTTGGTCATCTGACTTATGAGAAATGAATCTAGCCTTGCATTTGCATAAAATTTTCTCTGATCATTTCTGGATCAATCAATCCTAACATATAAAAATGTAATCAGACAAGTCTTAGAAATGCATGGTCGTTCTATCACAAAGTCTTTTAGCATTTCACATGACATCAGTTGGAGGGATCCAATGAAATAATAAAACACAGATGTCCGGTAAAGCAAAACACACTCCAGCACACTTCTGTGAAACTCATTCATATGGAAATGAACAGGGAGCTTCATATCTCATCTACAGAAAAAAAAAAAAAAAAAATTGCTTAAAAATATGTCACACATAAAGATTCTAGCAAATAACTTCATTCTCATGCCGTTTCCTCAGAACATACCTATGATAAAGGATTTCAGGTTATGAGGTGACTGTGTTTTGAACTCGTTACATTATGTTTACCATGCAAATAATGTGCTACTACAAGGCAAAAAAACAGATGCGGATTTTCTAAACAATACATTTATGACCATTGTTATCCCAACAGAAATAGCAGTTGCTAAGACAAAATAAAAATTACAAATTATCCTTGATTTTGATGTACACAACAGAAGAGATGCAGCCATATAGTATTCAGTCAGTATCGTCTAGATGTAAAAGGACAGATGGGGAAAATAAAGGTGTGTTTATAACAGCAAAGCTCTTCATGCTGAAGTTTACAATACTACCTGAATAAACTCTTTCAATAAAAAATGACTCAGTAGCAAAACACTGTGTGGATCTTTCTGAATCTTTGAGACATTTTCTCTGGATATTGCCACTTAAAAAGATGGTAATATTGAGATAAAACATGACCTGAAACATTGCGTGCACTCCTATTCTCTTTTCTGTGTGTTGCATTATTGGTTATGTGGTTCTACTCCAGGAGAAAAAAAGCCAAGTTAGTGGGCCCCATCCTTGTAGGATTCACAGCAGTATCTTACAGTCAGAACCATCAGGTTTAAGTTATTCATTTATTCAATCTGATTTTTTTTTTTTTTTGGTGGAAAAATCTTATGCTAAATTGATAAACTGATTTTTTCTCTCATAGTGTTTACCTTAATCTACCTTTACTGACCAGCCAGAAGTTAACACTTTCTAAATAACTTATTTAAGAAGCACAGTTCTCAGTAGTTAAAATCACACCTTAAGGAGATCAGCAAGCTGTTGTTATTGAGCTCTCATTGAATAAAATATTGTAAGGACTGCTATTTCACTTGCAAGATATGTATGTTTTTTGAAATTAGTTTCTGTTTAAGCTTTTCCCTTAACAGATTTAAATGCAATGATCTTCATTTTTTATTATTCCTTCATTTTGCTATGAGCAAAAAGAAATATGATAAATTGCCTCTGGGCATTGAAATATCCGAGATGGAATCAAAGTAGTAGCTGTGTTTGTTATCTTCAGAGTGAAATACATGGAAAGATGAGTTTACCTTTCAGAGAAGACTTATTTGCTTCATTTTCTATGACTCATACTTCATTTTACTTATAGTTTTAAGGTAGTGAGAAAAAGGAAATATTTGAACTCTGGTACATTGTATACAAGACTAGAAAGTTTTAAAACAGTAAATCAATTTTTTTTTGTAAAGAAGGGTTTATATATATTGTACATAAAACTAAGATTTTTTAAATTCAAACTCTTTATTAATTGAAATTCTTCAAATCATGAGCCATGATTACTTAGTGAAATGCTTTTTTTCTGAAGAGCAACAGGAGACAACAGGAAAGAAGTGCCAACAGTACTCAGTGATCTAGTGAGCATTAATATCTCCCGGAGTCAAGTGAAACATGCTTTATGGTGGGAAGTAAAAGAAGTAGTTCCAAAGCTAGGTGGACATTTATTAAGACTGAAGACTATGCAATTCATCCAAACTTAAACAGGTAGTGACAAAACATTGAAGGGAAACTTTAGAGTTAAATCCCCTTACTTTGCTCTGGCTGCTAGGCAAATTCCTAGAGAATTATGCTGGAGATT
Organism: Thinocorus orbignyianus; assembly: GCA_013400375.1. Taxonomy (NCBI): domain Eukaryota; kingdom Metazoa; phylum Chordata; class Aves; order Ciconiiformes; family Thinocoridae; genus Thinocorus; species Thinocorus orbignyianus. Next base: position 313,074 of record VXBW01005613.1, on the reverse strand, counting down.
TGCAGCCCAGAATCCAAAGTGAAAGCACAGCCGATTAGATAAGCAATATAAAAGTGCTAGTATGACTAAATTATGTCTTGATCATGCTGTGAAACGAGCAACAGTGTTAATTTCCATTTGAAATAATATACATAGTTGAGCTCCCCTAGTTTTGTTGGACAGAGACGTCCAGATTTTAGGGAAATGAGATAAAGGCAGCCTGTACTGTTGGCATGGCAAAACAATTGGCTACAGTAAACCTCAAATTTAATCACAAATTTATAGTGTCAACAAGTCATCCAGATGATTAGATCCAAACTTGTACAAGACCTTCTAATAAACAGAGCTTTCTTAACACAATGTAGTCTCTCAAAGTTACACAATGCAGGTTCTTAACTACATGGCAGTGTGTGTGAAAGGCTTTTCAGTGAGTCAGAAATCTGGCAAGTGTCTTTGATTCCATTAGATGAGAAACAGGAGACATAGGAAACCTTGGAAATAACAGAAGAATGGGTTTAAATATAGTCTGAAAATATGAAACACAAAGCGTCGAAACCTTTATCAACAATAAAATGGTCTTTGTCTTCTTATGGTATTTGTACACATACAAAAGCATTTTAATTTTGTTCCTTTCATTCCAGCAGGTATCTAACAATCTGACTAAGGTTTAAAAAAAGACATCTACAGTTATATTTATCTCAAAGGGTTGTGAAACAATACCCCTCTTTTGCAGCTGCCAAGCTCTGGGAAGTTAGGTTTCTCAGACCCATTACGCATTGAAATCTGTACCCAGTTTCTCCCAGTTTCTGCCAAAGATTAATCAGAGATGCCAGGTGCCTGTTGCAGTGAAATGAAATCATGTGACAACCCAGAACAGATGACCTCCCCGAAGCAGAGGAGAAGTGAAGAGGCACTAGGTTTTCATTTGCTACGCCTGGATGGCCCGGGGGATTGCACCAAGGTAGGAAACAATTTGTTTTGAAGCCACAGGCCCTGGTTGATCCTGTCTGTATAGAAAAAAATTGCACTTCAGTATCATGCTGTATGCTGCTATGTATCCCCAAATCATCAGGCAGTAGGAATCAACAGTAGGAAGTTATTACAAGGTAGCTCTCCTGTTAATGAGAGCCGGTAATTAATGTCATACCTACATATGGATATGGACTATTCTTCAAGTGTACTGTCTGCCCACTCAGATAAGAACCAGGTCTAACTGGAGCGGAAAACGTGACACCACAGAGGTCTGCCCAAGCTAAGGTGGATGTGGAGAGGGAGTCCCTTCCTTGTGTTCTAAACAGTTCATACCATGATCACAGCTTCAAAAAGTGCAGAGAAAATCATGTTCATTTTCCAATATTTAGTGCTTTGGAAGATCCTGTCTTCCAAGATGATCAGTCTGGCAGGTCTCACTGACACTTTATAAAGAATTAAACTTGACACAACTAAGTAATGTCTAGACATGAGAAATTGTACATCAACATCTTCAAAAATGTCCTAAGGGTATGGAACAAAAATTAGAAGTTTTATGCCCCTTGAAATATTTTATGGGAAAGTAAGATCACAGAACTGAAAAACAAGAAATGAACATTCTTCTAACATATAAGTAGGAAACAGCAAAAAATCCTCCAATAAACATTATCACCTTACTAGGAATTCAAGAGGGCATTTGGGAAAAATTCCTTGATCTAAATTTAGCCAGATGCATAACCTCCAGCTTTTACTCTGTGCAAAGGTCAGAATGCAGGCAGAAAACTTTCAACACGGGTAATTTCTACAGAAGTATTATATGAGACTGCTTTTCCTTAACGTTCTCCAAATATCATACATGAAAAATAAGTATTTCACACAATGTATTTTTAACAAAAGAAAATCTCATCCCATCCTTTCCCTTACCTTCCCTTGATTTTTTTTTTTTTGTTTGTTTGTTTGTTTTTTTTTTTTTTTTTTTTTCTTTTGGAGGGGGTGGGAGTGCCTTCATTTAATACAACAATCAGAATGAGGTAAATCCCTCCAATGCTCAGTTAAGCAAACAGCTAACAATGCTGCTAATTAAGCCAGAGGCATCGTGGGCAGCTTCCTATTGATCATACGTTTGCATGTTGTTTTTGGGCTCAGAGCCATCTCTATGCTCTCCATTACTGAAATCAGTAAAAACAGTACTATGAAGAAAACTACCATAAAGGGAGACAGAAGGTGTCTCTGGTAATTAAAGAAATTCTGAGTGATTAGAGACCGATGCAAATGAGGATGCAGAGCTGACACACTATTCTGCCCCTCCCTCCAGTACCTGGTGCTGAGCTCACCTGGGGTACTTTTATTCTGAAGAACAGCTGCATCTTTGCTACTTTTCCATTTACAACTTCACTTTCTCTGCCATTAAGACTTTTCATCCTGCAGAGAGTCTCACTTCAGAAAAGCATTTTGGTATCACACCTCAGTACAATTAATAGGAATTTAATATATGCTTAATTTTAACTGTAATCTTCACTGGTTTACTGACTGAAACTTTTTCTGACTGGGAAGGAAACTTCCAGTAATGCTTTTATTATTTTCTTTCATTCGCTATTGTTCTGAAAATAGTTGGAACAGTAATACAAGAAAAAAAAAGAAAAAAAAAAAGGGGGGTACAAACCCTGTGAGCCAGAGATTTATTGCTCACACAGTCTATAGCAGAGCAAGGCTTCCAGCTAAGTCTCTGGGCTCTTCAGCTTCAAAGGATGCTGCATGAGCTCAGCTCCTTCCAGGACCCAGCTGGAGACACAGCACACTTATACACATTCATCCCTTTAAAACAGGAGCATACAGTTAGTTCTACAGGTGTCGTGTTGAAGGGGAGAGGGAGGAGAGAGGAAAAGAGCAGAGCACTGGGGGATGGAAAGCAGGGGCACATCTGGCCCCTACATCTGGTCCCATGCACCCAGGGGAGCATGATCCATCCAGCTATCAGTGATTTCACCAGCAGGATACATCTCCACTCCAGGGACAGTCTCTACAGTACAAATTCCTCCGCAGAGTCTGGCTAGCTCTTCCTGCCCTGTGCCCCCCTTTCACTCAGATATTCCCAGTGGGTGCAGAGCCCATGCTGTCACCATCGCTGATATTCAAAGGATATGAGCAAGGCAAAATCTGTAAAAGGAACGGAGATTTTTTATTAGAACGACTACTGTTGTTGGAAAAACAACCAAACAGAAAGGCTTTGAGGCACTTGGAGCCTTGAAGAACAGTTTGTTTGTCCAAAACTTGTCTGCTTTTTTTCCAGCTACATCAGTTGATTTAGCAAAAAAATATTACCTCCCAGCATAAACCAGTGCTTCACTTTGATATGGCAGTGAGGAGTCAGGGAAACCTGTCTAACACACAGAGACATTGTCTGAGATCCAGAAATGAACTCATAATCACAGGACAGGAAGTCTTATATTTTATTTACTTTGTAGAAGAACATTTGTAATTACAAGCCTTCTACAACCTCATGATAATGTGAAATTTGATAATACGGATAAAAAAAACAACCCAACGGTTTTCATTCTGAATCTCAGAATAAAAGGTGAATAACTTTATGGAAAATTTATTCCACCTATAACATGCTGTTATTATCAATTTAGTTCAGAGAACTTCCTGAAAATTAATGAACACCACTGAAATGATTTTCTTGCTGACTCGGTGTCTAGGGGATTACCAGCCTGACAGAAAGAGGAAAAATATATATACACAGACTTCTGGGTACAGAAATCATTTTCTTTTTATCATGTATAAACAAAAAGCAGCAATATTTTTTTACTTCTGTAATTTATGAGCAAATATCTCCACTGACACAATAATTTTGCTGTTACCCAAACCAGGAATGACTGCATGATGGGATTTTATTTGTGAAGGATAAATTAGAATTTCATCATAAACCCAGAATATTCGGCAAGGTTCTCTATCTTTACTTGGATTCCTTTACATATATTAAAACAAACCAAAAAAACCATAAAGATCTAAATTAATGGGTACATACTAAAACAAGGATTTTCAAATACAGCTGCCTGGCATTTCAACATAACTAAATTAATTTTAAAATAACTACAAGAACAGTATCTCATCATGTTGTGCCATGGAAGCCTTCTAAGTAAAACTATGAGAAGCAAAAATACCTCATGTATCTGTGAGATTTAAAATTCCGTCAGTGTTGGATGAAATGCTGAATAAATCTTCAAGTGCTGGATTTTAAACCCTAGGTGTAATAATGTAAGCCAGAATATGTTTCTTTGTCCATAGCTGTTACAGAGCAGAGCACACAGGCCTCAGCCAAGAAATGAACAGATACAGTGAGAAGTGGTTCTTGACCAAAAGACATTTTGGCTTAAATACACAAACCAAATCATAGAAGTTTCCACCAGGAAGGTCTTGAGATGGAGATTAAACGGTTTTCCCACACTGACCAATGGAAACTGCTCCAGAAGACGGGATGGGAACCCAGGGATTTTCAGTTTGACCACTGAATTAACCACATGTTGTAGACATGTATCAGATTAGTTTCTCTGTTGGACGTCAGCATCATCTTGGGGAGGCTTCTGATTTTATTTTCAATCTGCTTGACTTTGCACTATAAATATCTACAACTGAAACTGTATTCTCATCTGTCCATTTTGTCAACAGGGAAAACTAAGCTCTTTCAGAGCATGATTCATCTGATGTATTGTAGATATCTGCCTTAGGCTAAATTGAATTGCCCTGGCAATGACTCCATCTCTCTGGGATTGAAAGGGAGTCTGAGGTGACCAACTCGGGTGAAGCGATTTACAGAGGAGGCAGCTCGATTTGAATGAATGAATCTTCCTCCATGTATCAAAGGTGTGAAATACCCCCAGTGAAGCAAAAAGCAGAAGCAAAGGGAGAAGTGATAATTTGTTTCTACAGTTTCTATTTGCATATGTGCCAGTGCAATGTTAATCAAAATAAAACATAATTTAGAGCACAGGTTTTGCTTGAATGAATTTTCTCCCATTTCTTCTGCTAAGGAGTCCTAGTAGTCCATACAAGAGCACAAAAATTAACTTTGGGGAATGAAATAAAACAAGATGCAGGCTGCCCTCTTGATTCTACTCTGTAAAAACCTGAATTTACTGTACAGAAAAAGGACTGGCATTAAATGTCGTTATATACTTATTCTTACAAGAGGGTCTGATTATTTTTTTTCTTGCAGAGAAAATGATCAGCATGTTGACTACTATAACTTGTGGCTAATGGTGTAGGTTTAACGCTTAGTGGATAAATCAGAGAAGAAATTATCTTCTCAAAGACAAGGAAGAAAAGCAGCAGTGCAACTGTGTATGAGGCCATCGTCTACTCTTTAGGACTAAACAAATATATGAAATAGGAAGTAATTTGAAAATCAAAGTGAACTTGTAAAACTTATAAAAATCAGTAATACTGTCATGAAATACGTTAAAACTTGAGGAAAATATTAGGTGTATGTTATACTCCTGTGTCAGTTGTCAGTTGGTGGTTCTTCAGTTATACATTTGTATTAATCTTCTTAGGACTCTAAGAAGGACTCTAAAAATTTATTTTTTTTCTGCTATGAGACTATTTGTAAGTTTACTAAATAATTTTCCCTGATAGAAAATAAAAGTGAAGCTATAGCTTGCACGGTAACAAGCTTCCCAAATCTGTGCAAGAGCATGAAGGACAGGAAGGTGTGATAACTTTCAAAATACCTCATCCTAAGTTTTTGCACATGAAGCATTTAACTATGTCTAGAAGACACCACCTATAGTCTTAAATATACTAGAGGCCAGTTTTATAAAGAAAGAGTCACTCTTCAAAGCTCAATTCATTTTCATACTTCATCACTACTGCAGTCATTGGCTACACCTACCAAAACAGGAGGCAAAGAACAGATAGAACATAGAACAGATACATCCCATGGTATGGATTTGTGGGGCATTGCTTTCGTAGGTTCCACATGGGCACAACACAGGGCGTTCTTTCTCTGCTGTGCCCACAGGGGGAAAAAAATATTAATAGCAAAAATGTAGAACGTTTTAAAAAGCAGCTATGTAAGATGGGTTATAAGTCAACACAGAATGATGAATATTTTTAGCTACAAACACAACATAACAAATTGATGGGGACAGAAGCAGATATCACATTGCCTAACAGGCATGCCAAGAGGTGATGAAGCACTGGGGATTGGAAACTGCAAGAAAATGTGTCAGGCTGTCAGCCTGATGGTTCTACTTGTGGATCAGAAGGTCCTTTACATCCAACAGCTTAAAGTGTTCAGGAAACAAAGTTGATCATGAGCCGACTGTGTCTGTGAAAGGATCTCATGAAAAGATCTCATGAGAGGCAGAAAGTCATCATGAAGTATGCTATTGTGCCCATCAAATGCAAGATCCTCTCCTGTGAACACAGTCCCACCACTATACCAGCTCTCCCTGTGGAGCAAAACCTTATGGAGAAAGTGTCAGATGTGAAAAAGTTTACTTCAGGTAAGAAGTGATGCAAGAAGGGGGAAAAAAATCATGAATTCATGGAAGTCTATGACTTTTGATCATCCCCCTTATCAGTTTCTAAAATTGTCCTTGCTTTTTACAGATAGGAAAAAATGTAATGAAGGATCATAATTTCCTCAGAAATATCTTACCTACAGCAGCCAGTTCACACTGAAGATATTTGACATATTGTTACATTTGCTTTTTCTATGTTAGTTAATGTGTTCCTGAAAAGCATTTAGTATTACTTCACAGAGGATGAAATAAAAGTCTGGATAGAGTAATATATGCATTACTTTTTCACCTCTGGAGACCCAGATTCAGGCTTTAATGGAATTTCTGCATTAAAAGAGATACAGTATTTGACTACAATGATATTTCAGGTCATGATTAAATGACTTATTTAGATGTTTTGGGACCTATTCAATATGGTTGCTACTCTGTTCCATATTTTCATAACATTGAAATCTTCCAGTTAAGGATTTTATCAAACTAGTGCAATATATAATGTCAGTCCAAACGAAAATACAATGACTCCGTCATAGATTTTCATCTCTGAAATGGACACCAATAGTAGTCTTTTTCTCCTTTTTTCTTGTGAGATTTGGAATGATTAAAATCAAAGTCATTAGCATTCAAGTTGTTTATGACATTAAAAAATGATGAAAGTAGTTTGAAATGAGTAGTAGCTTAAAGTGTGAGACATTTTGTAATTATGCATCTGTTTCTTCACTGGAAAATTTGTATGCCAGCCAAAGCGTAGCAAGGCAGAGATACTGTGATTAAGTCAGAGAGAATTTTATTACAGTGTCCAGTTCAGGGTCTCAGCAGTCCAGGTAGGGGATTCTTAGCATTTCCAGGGTACATAAATAGAATTTTAAAAGAAAGAAATAGAGTATAAAAACTCTAATGATACTCTTCTCATACTTTCTTAAAATAACTTGAATTTGTAAATTGACAGACCTTCAAAGATATTTAGAAAAGGTTTTAAATGTTTAATCTCATGACCATGTCAGTAATCCGGTGATTATAAAGCTCACAAGACAAATATTTACCTAAGAGTCTGTAACGATTTAATTAAGCACAAAAAGAAGGCCATGCAAAATAGAAGAAATACCTAGTAAAAGATCCTAGTCACAATTTTGATCAATTACATACAGGCTGTAGCCAGAGAGAGACATTTGCAGACCACTTGTAAAATGCTCTGAATTTAAAGTGAAATAAGCATTCAATTGCCAGGCTGAGAGCAGTCATAGTAGCAGTTTGTCATCTTCTTGGGTCCCGGTTCAGAAATCGGTTCCCAATGAAGGAAAATATGCACATACTTAAATTTAATTTCAGAGGCGTGTTTGCATATACTTAAAATTAAGCATGTGCTCAGTTAATGAACTTGACTGAGTCTTCACAGGCTAGAGTCCAAACTCTTGTTTTGCGGATCAGATTCAGACTTGCATAGACACACCAGTTTTATTAAGCATTATAATTGGGGTTTGTTCATCTTGTTTTCATTATTATATTCATAGTTTTTACATACATTTCAAGTTGCTTATTTTGTGTTACTCATGCATCATGAAAATCCTGTTTATTTTTCTAATTTTTTTGGGATCTCTATGAAAATATTAACTATCTGAACATTGGAAAATTCATAAATTGATACATTAAAATACGTAAAAATAGATGCAGTCCTTAAAGCAGGCTTTTATGATATAAGAAGCCATATAGTAAATTTTATAAAGTGTTAGTAGAGACTTCTGTTTTTATCTCAAAAGTCCGAAGGATATTATTTACCGCTGATAAAAACATATATACTACAGCTGTTCAGAAAAGAACCTGGAAAGTTCATATAGATGGAGAGAAACCTTGATCAAGAAAGAGTGAAAGATACTGCTGTCTTTTGTGTATTCAGTGGCCAGAGGGAAATTAAAAGGGTGAAGTTAGTCATGCTTCCAAAGGTTGGGTGACAGTACAAAAAAAACCTAAAAATCCCCCAAACTCATAATGTTGTCATCTTAATTGAGCAAACACGTCAATGATAAACTAGATCCTGTAAGGTAGATCTAATAGGTTGTATGTTGTCACTCCTCAGTGACAGACCTTGAAAGGATTTGAGGGATGTGATGTTCAACTCAGGAGTGATTGACCATACAGTTCCATTAAGAATAGTGTTTGTGGTAACATAATGTGTGTGGTAGGTAGGGGCAGGTAGCTACCTGTCCCTTTCAATGTTCAGAGGAGATTTGGGCTGGACTGTCTGATACTTAGCACATTTCAGGTATCTAACTAGCTTTTCCTGAAGTTATCTGCCATATTTAAGCACCTACATATCACACTATTTGTCTAAGCAGCCTATTGAATGTGAATCTTAAAATCTCTGGGTCTGACTCTCCACTTACTCCTTCTGTTTGCACTTTACCTACATCATATTTTGAAGTCTTTTAGTTATGAAGAAATTATGACAGACTTGGTTTAGCCTTTGTGTTCACATTCAGTGATTCTGTCCTAGACACATCCTCACGTTTATTCCCTGAGGTCTGATGATGAGCTGGGAAGCACAATCCATGTAGGGAATCACAGCCATACACCTTTCCCAATGTCAGTGCCATCGAGAAAGGGGAGATAAAACAACTTTACTTCACCTGTGCAACTTACTTTGCACAGGGCAATTCAGCCCCAAGCTACATAGCAGCCCAACAGTCATCAAAAACACCTTCACAGGTGTTTTTTGAAAGTGGAAGACCTTTTTTCTTTGATGCTATAGGTGGATAGATGTGTGCTTCAAGTTTCTGCAGGAATTCAGCTCTTTGGGCTTGGTGGGCAAAATTATAGCTGTCTTTACATTGAATTTTAATTTGGAAATAAAAGATAAATTATGAAGTCATCACTAGTAATGAGGGTTTACTCCCAGTACTAATGTTTCTATCTCTGTTTCATCAGAACCAAATAAAAAATTAGGGCAGAGTATCAGCATGTACCAGTGTCTCCCATTGCACTATCATCTTCAACAAGCCAAATAAAATGGGGAAAAAAGTAGAGCTCTGTGTCTCTTTTTGAAGAGCTATTACTTTTGGTTCGTGAGTGCTGCAGTATCCCCAAAAATGGCAGAATGACTCCAAAATTTGGAAGGAAGGTGCCTAGAATTTTTCTGTTTTCCATTCTCATTTACCCCTGGCTGAGGAAGAGATTCACAGCACACTGCTATCTGCATTTGTTACAAGCTTCGACCTAAGACAGATCTATTGGAAAGTGAATATTGAGTCAAGGGTGAGAAAAATGTAATATTGGATGCAATTTTTCTATCTTTTGTCAGGATTCCTTCATTTTAGTGACTGGTTAGTCCCGCTAATGGCAATTAGGCACCCCAGTGTGTAGGGAAGGGGAGACATCAACAGCCTTGAGCAAAACAACCTACAGAAAAGCTAAGACAGAAGAACAAGAGAGTGTTCTTTGCAAGCTCAGCATTAACATTCCCTTGTTTCACTGTCATGACAAGGACAGTAACAAGAAGTGGCACAACATAAATACAGTGTTTTTAGAGTGACAGAAATGTGAATGAGAAGTAGTGCAAGAAGTCCTCTCCCATTCTCATTACATTGTCAACATGGTAACCTTTGTCTTTCCTTATGAACTTTCCCACTGTGTGAAATATTCCCAGNTCCCCTTTCTTCCTTACAAAAGGCAGTCCTGTAGTACCTAAGTTGTCCAGGCTTTTCCATTTCCAGGGGAGCTACTTGAATGTGCCTGACCCCATTTTGATGTGGCACTGAATAGCATGGCATCAAGAACAGAAGCAAAAAATAAAAGGACAAACATTATACAATAAAAACCTTAATCATGTAGTTATAAGTTTAAAAAAGGTTTGAAAGTCTGGTGCTTTGTCTTTCCCATTTCACATGGTCCTGCTGCTAAAAAAAATTTCCCTGAGGTTCCTGCTGCATCTCCTATAAATGATTCTCTTTGATCAGAATCCAGTGCAAGCAGGGCTTTTTTTTCACTCTTACAGAGGCAATGATTCCATATCACAGCACTGAAACTCTTGACAGCTCAGTGGGGGTGAGAAGAAGAAGCAGGATTATCTAAAAAAGAGAGAAAAAAGAGGAAGCAATTCAAAGTCAGGCTAAAGATGACAGAAGAATCGGGAGAGCAGCTGTACAAAATCGTACTTGATCTCTGCCAGAGATGTGGTATGTAGGGGTGAATGACAACTTCTAATTAAAATTGTGACTGATTACCATGTAAGAAACGACACAATTTGTCGAAGACCCGGAGTCGAAGATGAATCACTTTTATTTGCCGAAAATGCTAATTTAAAGTTATGAATTTTTAGAGGAACATCTGTGGCATATTTTTGATAAAATTCACTCCATAATTAGATCCTTTTTTTTTCTTTTTTTTCTTTTTTTTTTTATTAAAACTTTTAAATTGTCTTTTAGCCAATCAGTGACTCTGCATTACAGTAAATAAGAAGGAAGAAATACTGAAAACAAAATTTGGAAGAGACCCTGACTGTAATTCAACAGCGTTCATTTGAAATTCCAGCAATGAAACTGTTTTAAAATAGAGTATCTATTGTAGTGTAATAGATTCACAGATCTGTATCACTCAACTCAGGATATTATTTTTCAGAGTTTTTGGATTGTTTACTTAGAATCACAGAATCATAGAATGGTTAGAGTTGGAAGGGACCTTAAAGATCATCGAGTACCAACACAGTGCTCCAGGTGGAGTCCCATGAGCGCAGAGTATAGGGGGAGAATCACCTCCCGCAACCTGCTGGTCACACTTCTTTTGAATGCAGCCCAGGCTGGGGTTGGTTTCTGGGCTGCCAGCGCGCACTGCCGGCTCATGTTGAGTTTCTCATCCACGAGCACTCCCAAGTCCTTCTCCTCAGGGCTGCTCTCCAGCCATTCTCTGCCCAATCTGTTTTTGTGCCTGGGGTTGCCACGTCCTAGATGCAGGATCCTGAACTTGGTTTGGTTGAACTTCATGCAATGTGCATGAAGAGGTGGGCAACGTGCCCACCTCTCAAGCCTGTCCAGGTCCCTCTGGATGGCATCCCTTCCCTCCAGCGTGTCAACTGCACCCCCGAGATTGGTGGTGTCTGCAAAATTGCTGACAGTGAATTCTATCCCACTATCCATATCTCCTACATAGTATTGGTCCCAGTACTGACCCTGAGGGACACCACTTGTCACCAGCTGCCACTTGGACATTGAACCGTTGACCACAACCCTTTGAGTGAGGCCAGCCATCCAGTTCCTTATCCACAAAGTGGTCCATCCATTGAACCCATGACTTTCCAATTTGGAGACTAGGATGTCATGCAGGACGGTATCAGATGCTTTGCTTAAGTCCAGGTAGATGACATCCATTGCTCTGCCTTTGTCCACCAAGTCTATGGCACTATCATAGAAGACCATCAAGTTTGTCAGGTAGGATTTGCCCTTGGTGAAGCCATGTTGGCTGTCTCCAATCACCTCCTTATTTTCCACGTGCCTTATCAGAGATTCCAGGAGGATCTGCTCCATGATCATGCTAGGCACAGAGGTGAGACTGATTGGCCTACAGTTTCCCGGGTCCTCTTTTTTCCCTTTTTTTGAATATCAGGGTTATGTTCCCCTTTTTCCAATCTGCAGGAATTTCAGCAGACTGCCACGATTTCTCAAATATGATGGAAAGCAGCTTAGCAACTTGGTCCGTGAGCTCCTTCAGGACCCATGGACGGATTTCATCAGGTCCCATGGACTTATGCACCTTCAGGTTCCTCAGGTGGTCTTGAACTTGATCTTCTCCTACTGTGGGCAGTTCTCCATTCTCAGAGCCACTGAGATCAGTTTATGGGATCAGTTTGAATCTGAGTATTGTTTCCTACTGTCAGAAGAAAGCATCTCATGGATTTCAGTGAGATCTGGGTCAGTAGTTCTTTCACTATTTCATTGGACAATTTCATTAATTATTTTAACCATTTACTTGGGTAGATATAACAGACAGAGACTGAAATATTGAAATGAAGATGATGTGGCACAAAAGAAAGCTGAAGTGAGACGAACTTAACAGTTTCTATATTTGCATTTTATAAGGATGGATATTCTACCTTTGAGGGGAAAACCATCACAGATTTTTTTTTTGTTGTTGTTTCAGAGAATTTATTGATTTCTGTGATTAAAAAGAAACAGCATGTATTCCTCCACTGAATTTTTAGTATCTTAATATCTAAAATGTAGTGTTTAATATTTTATTTAGATTAGAATCTTAAATTATAGCGACACAATTAAATATTTTCCAAACAACTTTCTTCCCTGGGTTGCTCTGAAATTCAATTGACGTTTTAAACTTAAAGGTAAATCTGAATTCTGGGATGTTAATTATCCCATTTTCCTATACAGAGTTGCCATATACCTTTAGGCTATTGCTAGATGATTTTAGTTTTAAAAATGTGGGAGTGGAGAGCAGAGGTTTTGTATGTATGACATGGCTTATGAATACAGTCAGCTTTAAAGAGCAGAAAGTGAAATTGTGCACTACTTTTTCAACTCTTTTATACTTTTTTTCTTATGTAAAACACATTTTGAGAACAGGCATACAACTGTCAAAGCCAAATTTTAAGTGTACAATTTTTTTTTTTTTTTAATAATGATACATCATCATTATGAGTTACCAGTTAAGTTACATATGCAAACACCACGACTCCATGTGAGAAAAAGGAAACACAAGATGAAAGTAACACTAACTTGCAAATATGAATGCACTTCTGCCTAATGCTTCTGTTTCCATCTAGCCTAGGACATCTATCCTTGGAGCAGTTAAAGTCATGTCTTTTCTTTATTGGTACATTCCAGAGTTATGGCAATAGGAGGTCTTGAGCACCATTCTTACTTCACCAAAACAGTCTCTACTGCACTATATTATCCACGATGTTGAAGCAAACTACAGGCCAAAAAAAAAAAAAAAAAAAAAAAAAATTTAAAAAAATCCCAAAAAAAAAAAAAAAGAGTTTAGAAAACTGCCTAAAATAAACTAAAAGCTGGTCAGAAAAGCAATGTGCTTTTTCTTTCATGGCTTCTATTGCATTCAGTGGTAGAAAATATGCAAAGTAAATTTGAGAATCCCTGGAATATAGAAGTGAATCACCAAATCCATTCCTTATGTTTCAAGGGGAACCAAGACATAACTTCATCCTAAACAGTGATCATATAATCTTGTGTTAAAATTCTATAATAATAAGGAATTGTACTTTGGAAAGAGATAAAAAATTATGTATTTGCATATTCATTTGCTGTTGCACCAACACTGGGATTTATTTATCTCTCTATATTTAGGCATCTCACTAAAGTGCTTTAAATTAATATCTAGGTGTTTGTTGACCCTCTCTTCAAGAGTTCAGATGGGATTAATCACTCTCTGTTAATGCTTTTCTCTATTCTTTACTCTCTGAGTTTTTTAGGTACCAAAAAATAAATTTGAACCATTTTATTTAGCAATAGAAGATTTTCTCACTTCTTGTGAGTACACTGGTGACCTCAGAAACAACAAAATTTTGTCTTTATTAACGTTCAGTTTTATTTTGCTAGGTTAACCAAATTATTTCATTCCATATATAGGCTGATAATTGAACAGCATTTCCTGTGCCTATTTCAGCTTGAGTTCCTCTTTCACAGATACGGGTGACTAGAAGAATATACAATCTTGCAGATTAGCGCTCGCCATGGCCTTATGTAGTAGCACTAATACTTCCTACTCTCCATGTATCTGCATCTTTATATAGCAATGCCTTGCTGATTTTGGACTTACTATGAAATAATGTTATTTTTGGAATTATGGAATGTTCACAGGAATCTCCTTCACGCAGCATATAAAATTGACCTAAGTTCACTGCAAATTTGAAACTGTCTGTGTTTACGATTTTACAGCTCTCAAGTACTGGCCTGGTTTTGACTTTGAAAATATAAAAGCCAAACCGTAAGTGAAACCTACAGGGGAGACAAGACAAGAAATACTTTGTATTCTTAACTGACAGCTCTGCTAATTCAACCTGAATCCCAACCGCTAAGTTCAGTTATGCCCTTTGAAATCCTGTCACCCGTATAGAAGCTTCTGTAGACAAGTTAAGATACCACACACAGCCCCCTCATGTAGTCCCCACTTTTCAGTGAGTTTATACAGGTACCATTGGCTAATCCTGCGTTTTTAACTTTCCCAAGGGGTTCTGGTAATGGTGATGATGCTGTACACAAACACAGCTCTAAATGTTTAGCATATTAATTAATGTATAGACTTTTGTGCTATCTGCACAAGAAGTGTCATTTCCCAGCACAGATGATTCTGAAAGTTAATGGGGACAAACTGTGCTCAGTATGTCAGGAGAAGTTTTAGAGAAGACCTGCCCTTTAAAGAGAACATGTGTTTTGCTTATTGTTTAGTATTAGACTTGTCCTAATACTTAAAAGCTTCAATCAAAGATCAAAAAGCATCACCGTGAAAAAAGACATTATTTTAAAAAACTGTGAATATGTTTCTGGATAAATATTGAAAAGATTATTTTTAAAAGGATAATATTCTCTAAAAACTGTAAAATAGTCACTCTTCCAAGCATTATATGCTTCTTTTAGGCTTTCCCCACATCATACATTTAAATAAAATATGTAAAGCTGACATTTTATGTCATCTCTCTATAATATAGGGCAAACCCATAAAGCAGTCTGAATGCAGATGATAACAATATACAACTTTGGTTCAAAGAGCACATATTCATAAATCCAAGTACCTTTTGAAGTTCAATCCCTTATACTTGTCACAGCCTTCTCCTGCCCTCTCAGGATAGAGGTTTCTCCTCAGTTCTGCAAAAATAAAAGTTGGTTGGGAAACACACTTTTGATAGCTACCATTTCAAATTACATAGCGAAGAGCTGGAGTGTATCTGTGCTAAGGTCATTGCCTTGTGCAAGATAAGCTGAAGAGCAAAATCCCATTTTTGTAGTGTTGCAACAGGCTGTCTCCAGGCCAGAGACAGAAAAGAACTCTTCAGATCCATTTGTTAATGACCAGTGTTTTCAGTGGACAATGTTTTGGGTGTCATTATCCTCTTACAAGTTTCAATTTCATACAACAGTTCCATTCTACTTCAGATTTCTTAAAAATACTCTTCATACTTTATTTTGCACTAATGGAGAGGATCCTTGATGAGAGTAAGGATTCAGTGAGCCACACAGCCTACAATCAGACTTGAAAATGGGGAACGTGAGATGGTGGAGCATGATGACACAGCTAAATCAACTACAGATATCCTTGGAGGAAGCCACACATGAATTCATTACACAGACATGACTCACATCCAGACCATCTGACTGGCAAGATGGTTGACTCAAATACTGCTGCAGCAGAATGATCTCCAGAAGAGAGTATGAATGGTCAGCCATTTGTGAGTGTCACTGTCAGTGACTGCCAAGACCCATTTGATCATTGACATCTTCCAAGCAGGTTAGACATGAACAAGGAATAGTTTGATATCCTCTCTGGGCCCAGTTAATACATTGCAGCTGAAGTAGTCCTGAAGAGTCCCACCAAGAAATGAGGTTAAGTAGTGGTTGTATATGCCAAATAGCGATGGGGAAGAACCCAGATGTCATGAAGAATTATTATGGTTCTAAAAGACCATGCAAAATGGTTTTCTGCTCCTTGATTCAGTACTGCTCGGTGGCTGGTGTCCTCTGTAACAGCAGAGGTAGGGGAGTATCTTCTTTACTTCAAGTGCTCAGGACACTGTCAAAGAACTTCAGTTGTTGTAAACCAAAGTAACTGGAAAATAACAATTCACAGCATATTCTCAGTATGTGCAAGGCAAGCCGAAAAGTTTGCAGTCAGGTATCCGGCTGGTAAAACCTGATATGCCTCCTGTGGCTTGGATTCCCAGCTGGTGTGAATCAAACACTGTTTGCAGCAGAGGTGCATCAGTTTCCACTAGCTGAGAGTTTGATACAAAGACCTAAGTAATGCAATATTGATTTTCACTAGCTGATGACTTCCGAATACAGGTTTTCAGGCCATAAGAAGTTAGAGTCTTTCTAATTCATATGGCCAGACTGCACATGGCAGTGATAACCTAGGAATTTTACTACCTTATTCATTGCTGTTATGTTTATTAGAAGAGAGTTATATTCATTCGTGAGGTCTGTTTTCACACAAACCTTCAAATTTTAAAGGTAATCTCATAAAAATACAAAATTAAGGTAAAGATATTATTTTCCTTTGATTGAGAAGCCAAGTTAATTCACAGTTATAAAGAATTTTGACATATCCAGATAGAAGGCAGGTACAACCAGAACATATCTTTGCTTTTCCCGGCATGGTCTAGCCCCATAACCTATAATTATTCCAACATGCACATTATTAAAACCGCATGTTTTATTTTGTCCATTTTTATGTCTTCAGTTTACATTTTATAAATATTCTAACAGGCCATTCTAAATTTAAGGGTCTAACAGGGGTGGTAAATCTTTAAATTAAATTGATTTTATCAAGGAACTGAATACAGGTGAGAAAGTATCAGTTACAACAACTATAAGATACAGATATTTATAGAGTAAAAGGAGAAAGAGGTAGATCTTGAAAGAGGGTTTAGCTCATACTCTATTTTATGACTCTCAGGAAAGTTCAAACTACTGAGCTAGGAATTTGCTAAGGCACTTAATTTTAACAAATAAGCTTAACAGAATGACAAGTAAAGAATTGTTCCAAAACCACAAACACTATTCCCAGACTAGCATTTGATTAAGGAATAAGACCAAAAAAAAAAACAAAAACAAAACAAAAAAAAAAAAAAAAAAAAAAAAAAAAAAAAAAAAAAACAAAAACAAAAACAAAACAAACAAACAAAAAACAAAAACAAAAACAAAAACGCCACGAATGCACGTCTTAAGGGAATACTAGGAGAACATTAGTTCATGTAGAAAGCAAACCAAGATTTTATAACAGTAATAAAAAAATCCATAGATTTAAAAATATCCCACATATACCAGCATCATAAGCAATGGGCTTTGATTCTAACTACAATTTGGAGTGCTTTGTGGGGGAAAAAGTACTTCTTTTCCCCTTTAACCTTGTTGTTAAAAATAAGGAAGCTTACGTTGGCCATGCTGATTACAGTCCTCTTACAGATATTATAAATCGTTGCAATCCTGAGTGAAACAGTACAGAGTTAGGCAAAGATCAGCTACTAACAAATACAAGCCAAGTTGATATCCTGGATCCAACAAATATTTTTCAGGGAATCTGATCGGTGACAGTGTACACGAATACTTGAAGGACAGACAGATGTTCTCATTTTCTCTATACTTCTCTGAAACATTTCAATTCATAAGAACCACAACCTATTGCAATCTCACCTGTAAGAGGTGTTCCAAAGGAATGTGCACATTTCAAAGGAACGTGCTAGAATTTCCCTTCCTAAAAAAAATACACATTTAATGAAGAGCAATGAGAAACTGCACTTCCATGCCTGCCTGCCTGTAATCCTGCAACAACATTCTGTCTTTCCAGCCTTAACCAGAATCTGTTTACAGCTACAAGGGAAAATGTTCAGAGGTCATAAATTTAAGTGTTACCTACACAATGCTACCTGTCCTTCACTGGGTATGACCACATCATCACCACCCACGTAGCACAAATCTTGAGCCTATTGAAGTCACGGGTGGAGTTAAAGCAGAACCAAAGTGAAAGATGGTGTGCTCTTTAGCAAGAAAATACTGTGATCCAACAACTATCATTCACTAGCAGCACTTCTTACCAACATCAGCTGGTTAGAAGAAAGTGGTTTATATTGCCCAACAAGGTCTTAGTATTTCATAGACTCATAGCATCTACTTTGCAATATAGAAGAATAACCAGAGAAGAAACCTTCCAGAGTCAGTGATTTCCATCTGCCCCAGAGCGTTGATGCATGACTCCTCTGGAGTACTGGCCACAGCCAAAATGCTACAGCATGTTCTTTCACAGTATACCGCTTGCGTCAAGCTACCAAATTAGACTCATGGTCTCCATCCTTATCTTCAAGGCTCATGATATCCCAGAGGTACCATTCAGACACCAAGTGCTCAGTGTTCTTAACACAATATATATAGAAAATGCATACGTGCCTGTAAACAAAATACAAAAGAAACCTCTGTTCACAGTCTGATTATGAGAGAAAGGTGGTAAATGTAGTCAATTTATTTAATGTTGTCTTTATAGCAGCCAGATAGTCTGCTGAACACTGTAAAGCCTATGTAAAGCAAATGACATTTACTATAAGACTGGCTTCACAAACACTTGAAAAGAATATGGTCCCTGAAGATTTCCTTACAAAACATGGTAATAACAGGGCATCTTGTCATATTCCCTTGCTCTCCTCTTGCAAATATTATTTTATAATTCTTGAAAGAAACAGAGAAAATAAACACAAGATTAGAATTTGACTGCAGTTGATGGTGGAATGCAACCATATTTTACTAAGATGCTTTAGAAATATGAGGGGGGGAAAGGAAATCTGTAGAAGAATAATTAATATACCAGCTATTAAAGAAAGCATAATGAGACAGCAAAGAGCTTCCATAATGGAAAAGGGACAATAATGACTACATCTGTTTTTCAAGAAAGATGTTGTAAACTAACCCACTGAAGCTTAAAGTTCCTGAATTTGTTTTCTTTGTTTATTTCTTTTCATACAGAGTGTCATTTATTGGAAGTCACACATTCAGCACTGTTTCATAAAAATTTTCTACAACGCAACACTTCTATTTTCAAGCATGACTTGCACTAGGTGCACTGAGTAACAGTTAAGAAGATTCTACATTATTTCTTAATTAAAGCTGTAACAGGTCTACTGCAGCTATCTTTTCTTAGAAAAAGGTCTGTCTAGAACCCAGCATCTAGAGTACCCTGTTGAGAAAGAGACTAAAAATGGAGATGCAAATCAAAGTCCCTGAAATGTAAGAGTACCTATGAATAATAATAATTAAAACTGTATGAGATCTGGAATGTTAGAATCTCTTCTCTCAGGTGAAAGATTAACTAATAGGCTGGATTCTTTCTACAGTTAACAGAGGGAGGTACTGTTCCTGCAGATCAGGAAAACTTGTCATCCCTTAGGAGGTCATTGGAGGCATCTATTCTGTGGACACATGGATTGCAGATGCCCAGTGGGCAGCATCTCCATCTCTGAGGTTTTGGTGTTTACGTTTCATTGGGTTAATAACAATTTAGGCAGCTAAATTAGGACTGAGTAGATTCTACCATCAGCTGGTAGAGAAATAATAGTTCACCGTGACAGTAGCTTATTTTGATTGCGTGGCTAGAAAACTGTATGGCCCCCAGAAACAACTTGGTTTGGACAGGTGTTTATGTCTTAAGTGTACGCCATTTGAAAAATTTAAACTAAGATCTGGCAGAAGTTACAGTTCAGAAAACAGCAACAGTTACAATTTCTTATGATACCATCATACTTAAGGATGTGGGTATAAATCCATCCTTCAATGACAGACAGTTCTTGAATTTCTCATCCACTGCTATAATGCCACTGTCTGAAACAATAGTAGTTCCCCAAGAGGGACTCTATCAGTTCTCTACAGCTCAGTCTTATGCCCTCAGGTAAAAGATGCAAGAAAAGGTAAAGACTTAAACCAGTAGTTGTCAAACTGTTAATACCAGTGCGCTGTTGTGAAATGTTAAGCATTTCTCACAGACAGCAATGTGACTTAAGCACCAAAATTCTAATTGAAAACACTGTAAAGGATATGTACATTTAACTAATATGTTTAAAGGGATTTATAATGGGCTGCAGTAGGAGAAGTATGTCCTAAGCTACTACTGTGCTATCTCAAATGCGAAACAAGTGACAGCAAATTCACGTGACATGCCCACAAGAACTAGATATTTATATATAAAACATGGCTTAGTGCTACATTGATCAAAGACCTTCTCTAAAATTAAAGCAGCAATAGATTTTCTCCAATTGTACTTCTGTTATCCTGAACAGATTTCTGTTGTTGACGTAGGCAACTGTGCTGCACATCTCACACAGTTGAGCCACAAAGCCACGAATACAGTGTAAGTGGGGAGATGAAGAACAGGGTGAGACGTGAGAACTTTGCAGAGGAGAAATGACTACCCATCCACAGGGATTCTGGCATTCATATTACTGGACAGGGACAGTGTAGAGGTGTGTGCGATGGGGGAAGCCAACCATGCCAACCCAAATAAGCCCTGCTTGCTCCCTTCTCACAGTCATGAAGCCCCTGTACCTACTGCCCCACCAGCACACTTGGCAGAGCTTTAAAGATCTCATTATAGGTCTCTGGGTTGCTTAAAAGCCATACCTTGGTCATTGTTTCTCTCTCTTTTCTTGTTTTTTTCCCCCCCCTTTCTCAGAAATATCTACTGAGTATGCAGATATATTACCTTGCAACTCAACAATGTATCAGTAGTCACAGTATAACTGACAATCTGCCCCAAGGTGTGATGGTTGAGTCACTGTTGTAGTCTGAGGGTCTCTATTAGCACCAGGACGTAATAATGATTAGAAGATCAAAGCTCAACACTATAAAAGAAAATATCTCTCTTGTACCGCCAAAGGTAACAGGTATGGAATTACCATGCATATTTTTTGTCATCCTGATGTTTCCCCCCCTGTAAATAATTATATCTCCTGTTCACTTATTCATATCTTTTAAAAATTCACTGTTTTATTTATCATCTTTGAATTTATTTGCATGCACTGCGCCCTCTCATCAACCGAAATGTTAATAAATATTCTGTTTATCATTTGCAATAATAATCATATTTTCATTATTCCATCTTTATTTTAGAGCCTGCTTTGTCTGCTAGATTGTATACATAATTCTCCTCTAGATTCACTAGTAAGAAACTACAGTATGATGAAAATAATGTTTATGAAAATGTAATTTGCATTCATTGTGTCAGGGAAAGTCAGTCCCACGAAGTAATATGTATTTTAGGGGACTTGTTAGATACTAAGAATGCTACTCATGAATGAAAACTCCCCACTGATGAGGTGTGAAAGATTGTTTTGTGTCATTTGCAGAATGCTGGTGCCTGGGACTGGGATTTTATTTATGTTGTATCTAACATCATTTAAAATACAGTGAGGGAAGAAAGGAAGTGATGGTTGATGTAGAGAAATCGGACCAGGTATGACTGATTTATTATGATAATGTCAGAGACTTGGCCTAATTGTGATCTTTTAAAATAGCTTTTTTGTGGAAAAGTAGTAGGTATTAATGTACTTTATTTATCTGCTACATGCAGTGAGATTGGCAGTGCATTTTCTGTCTTGAACAGCAATGCTTCCTCCAGTCAAACTAGTCTTCATCTCCATTTTAGTTAGACCTGACAGCGTATTCTGACTTTAACGCTTGTGTGGTGAACTGGTTATACAGACATTAAAAACTACAAAATCAATCTGAAAATTCCTCTTCTTTTCATAATAATTGTATATTTATATGAAGTAACATAGAGGATTAGATGCTCCCCTGTCTGGCCTTGAGCTGGTAATAAATGCAGGGAAGCTTTTTACCGGGTTACTTTATTCCCTGGCCTGGAGGAATGTCTCTCTTTTACAGAATCTCTTGTAAAAAACCGAGACAGGCTTTGGCTATTCAGGCTGTGCGTACAGTGGCTGTGATGGGTGGAAATTTCAGCTAATGTTTAAAATACAAAAGCATAAAAATTTCACATAAATAATATTTTGCTAAAGCTGGAATTATAGCAACAACACCCCCAAATTTAAAATAAATATCTATTCTTTATATCCTAGAGTATTTTCTGGGTGGGGAATAGAGTGAAGGGATTTATTTTCCAGCTGTAAAAGTTACCCATTTTTAAAAGAATGGTAGTTCTTATTTCCTAAAAACGAGACAAAGGAAACTGAAGAATGAAGAAAAGAAATAAGAATGTAACAGATCATTTCCAGACAGAGGAGTTGCTAAAGGGTTGTGTAAAGTCTAAATATATGATCTACATGTTATCTTGAAACTTATACTATGCCTACATTGACCCCCCAACCTCCCACAAGAATATGCAATACCTGCATGCGTGTTTTCAGAATTGTCATCAGTTAAAATTCCCAAGCCACGACAACTGGCTACAACAAGCAAGAGGAGACCATTGGTCTTGATGGAAATGGCAGCAGTTCCTACCTCTGTGATGCCCCATCCCTGGAAGTGTTCAAGACCAGGCTGGATGGGAGATGTCCCTGCCCATGGCAGGGGGGTTGGAACTCAATGGTTGTTATTGTCTCTTCCAACTCTAATCATTCTATGACTCTATGATAGGTTCCATGTACATTTAGGATGACTTTATTTCCCCTCTTTCTTACGCTAACACATGCCCTTTACATCTCCCTCCAAATAAGATCCCAGGTCTACCTCCTCACTTATCTCTACCCTCTCATTACCCTGCTCATCTTGCACTACTCTCGGGTCACATATCCGTCCATTGGGATTCCAGTAGACCTTCCTCAACTGGTGGGAGAATAGGTAGCAAGAAAAGTGAGGTGACAGGAAGGCATGGGATGGTGTAAAGCAAAGCACAGATGACAGAGCTTCTGAGCATTGAAGTAATATGAGCCCTGACTTCCTTACACCCGCTCACTTGTCAGCAAGATGAGGTCAGTCAGTTTGCGACAGGCCATGTTAATGATACCTAATTCCCACCACCTGCAGCTCCCTAGGAATTTGCACAACTTGCAGGATGTCAAGCATCTGTGCAGAACATGCACTTAGGCAGCATAGGAAGATGGTTCATTTCACAAATTGGAGGAAAGTTTTGGAACTCATTGAAATCTACCTGTCTGGAAATAGAGATGTTTTGAACATCTAATGGATAACACAGAAAAAGGAAAAAATATTTTTTTTATTATTTTTTATTTTTTTAAAAGAATATTTAAAATGGAGAAATCCACTTTTTGTGCAAGGAACAACAATCAGTACTGAAAGCCTTAGTTTTGTCTCCAGGCATAGCTGGGAGAGTACAGCAGTCCTGAGATGTTACCATGTAAAATGAACAGAAGGAAGCAAGTAAAGGATGCTTTTACTCTAGTTTATGACCATCACCTAGCCTCAAAGGTCTTGATTCAACCTAAAATCCACCTAAGCCTTCATACCTCTTGTTGACTGGACTTTTAGAAGCAGCCAGCCAATAGGAAATGCTTGGATCAGAGACTTAAGTGGAATTTAGGCTGGGGGAAAATTGGCTGAAGTATGGTTTTCATAGATTTGTTTTTTCTTGATATTAAGATAACTTTTAAAATACATCTGCTTGGGCAGTTAGAATAATATTTCTCAAGTATTTGCTATGGCTAGCTCCAAAATATTTTCAATCTCTTTCATTCATTATAAAAATCAGGCAATACCATTAATAATAATGACTAAACCATAA
The DNA here is from genome assembly GCA_013400375.1 of Thinocorus orbignyianus. Taxonomy (NCBI): domain Eukaryota; kingdom Metazoa; phylum Chordata; class Aves; order Ciconiiformes; family Thinocoridae; genus Thinocorus; species Thinocorus orbignyianus. Next base: position 289,192 of record VXBW01005613.1, on the reverse strand, counting down.
AATTTATTTGCATTTGTTTTGAAAAGGTACCTTCAAGGTAATAAGAAAGAAAGGGATACGTTGTTTTTGATTTATCTTCTAATAACACTTCAGTGTGTAAATAGAAGCTCCCAGGTTATTTTAATGAATTTACAACTAGGATGCTGACATACCCTGTTCAACAAATAAACAATTAAAAGCCATTTGCACTGTACACAACTACAAGATGTCTTGGCTCTGGGAGTGAACTGAACAGTCAGTTTCAGCTTGTCAAACATATTGTAATTTTGAACATTAAAAAAAATATCTCCCCATCCAATAACACCCTGATTCCTCTACCATTCCAATATAATGGAAAGTACTGCTGTAAAGAACTTGCAGATGACATTTTTATTGAAAATTTCATTAAGTCAAACATAAAAAAAGGAGGGAATTCATTCTGATGTTGCTAAATTGTTCAGAATGTGGGGAAAAAAATTAAAAAAGAGCACAATTCATCCAACTTTGTTTCTGTAAAATAAGTTTTCATTCGGTGATTCCAAATAAGCTCTTAACAATGAGAACTATCTCCACGTGTTCAGACTCCAAATAGTATTTTATTTTTTAAACAATTGAAAATTTAGGGTTAGATCCAAAACTCCTTTTTTTTTTTGGTCAAGGAACAAAAAGAAATCATTATTCAGACCTATTCTCAGGAGGAAAAGATAGCAGGGCCATATAATCAAAAATTCTAATGAGTGCAAAAGTTTCTGTTTAAAAATGGTAAAATATGATGAAAGTAACAATATAGGTAATATGTAATGATCAAGATGAAACTAGTGTCTGATTTTCAACCATTCTGTGACCACTGAGCAATGTCTGAGGACTAAAATTCCAAAATCTCTTTAAAAGCTTTCAGACCCTGCTCTCAGTTACAAAAGCATATTTAAGAAGAGAATGACACAGAGGGGAGAACAATAAAAGGTCACATTTCTCTGAAGCCACAGACAGTGTGTTTAACAATAGCTGAGCCTCCAAGGATGTTCATCTTTTATTTCAGGATATCACAACAGTAGAGTGTAAGTGAAAATGTAGGAAATGGTTTACCCAGAACTGGGATTATTTCAGAAACTCAAAACCAGATAATTTCATGTTAGTAATAGTCTGTGTACTGTATCTACCCACACTTAAACACTTGGACAAGGATTTCTGAACAGTTATGTGCACATGCTACTTAGGGATAGAAAGGCAATAAAACACTCTTTTCCCAGGCATGCACAGAGGGCAAGATGTCCACAGCATGTCTGGTGTAAACTTGCTTGACTGGTGTGTCACCATGAGACACCAAGAGTGAACACAAATGCTCAAACTCCAGAATGAGGCACTGAATCATAGAATAGTTTGGGTGGGAAGGGATCTTTAAAGGTCACCCAGTTCAACCCACCTGCAATAAGCAGGGACATCTTCAACCAGATCAGATTCCTCAGCTCCATCCAACCCGACCTTGAATGTTTCCAAGGATGAGGGATCTACCACCCCCCTCACCCTTTACTCTCCATGGAGTGATTTGATCATGACTTGTCAGGAGTATGTTCTAATCCCAATGGGAAAACACACAACCCCTTTTAAAATTTTTGGTTTTGCATAAAGATTACAACCCTAAATACTGATGAATCAATCATATGAGAGAGGCTACAGGCAAACCCTTGAAGTGAAGTTAATACTTTTAGAGCAACGGAAGGATTTCAGCCTTGTGAGAAAATGGAAAATCTCTGTGTTGCTGCTGTGTGAATCTCAGTATGGGTCATGCATGACTCTGTGCTTTAGACCAGACTATTTTTAATCATGAGTAGGAAGCTTCCTGCATTTTATTTAGTTTAGAAAAGCTTCTTTGGACATTCACTCCACCATGGTGGACTTTGCAGTATACAACAGAATCAGAGACCGGTGAGCAGGAAGATGGTTATCAAAATCATACCCAGACAACACATTTCAGGACAATGTTTACTGCACATGAACTAATGCTTTCTTCTGAGTAGTCATTCCTACCAGTATTCCTTTGCAAATGATTGAGACTGATGTCTCAAGTGGATGCTTGAAGTACTACTACATTGTAGATTGGAGGACTTTACCTCTGAAAGAACTCTGAAATAGGTGCTTGATCTAATGCGTTCTGCTATAAGAGGCTTTTTGGACATGAGTGGACCACCCAGAGCATTTCAAATAGAGGCCAGAATGGTAAAACAAGCATTAGTCAAGTGTTCTGTAATAGTGAATACATTTTGATATTTGGTGCAACACAAAGATTTGAAACCCCCATGTTATGAACAGAACTATCTTTCTTTCTTTTAGTTATGAGAATTTTTTTTAGCTACAGAGACCGGTCTCCTTGGATTGCAAAGCACCATTTCATGTATTTCATCTTATTCACATCAAGAACTTATCCAATATTTGTCATCCATTTTGAGGGCTGTGAATTGCCCCCTATTTTCTCATAAGTTTGTCAGTAAGATCAATTACTGGAATACAGTCCCATTTAAGTGTGACTTCAAATATGCTCATTTTTAATGTGAAATAGTAAACTTGCTGATGAGTAATTTTTCCTTCCAAAGAGGTTTAATTATTTAGTTTCTCCATTCTCTTTGATTGATGCGTATTGCTTTTATTGGCTACTGTGACAATGAAGAAATTCAGGATGGGATATGAGTAAAAACTGTTCCCTCAGGTGTAAACTTTTCTCTAAGGTACTTTGAAGTAGCTGAAGCAGCAGCAGGATTTGGCTGAGCTACTTAAGCCAATTGCAGCAGTACTTTATTAATAAGTATAATTTCATTGAATTGTGGGGATTATCTGCTAAATCCATAGAATTATAGAATAATAGAATGGTTAGAGTTGGAAGGGACCTTCAAGATCACTGAGTTCCAGCCTCCCTGCTATGGGCAAGGACACCTTCCACTAGAGCAGGTTGCTCACCAAGACCCATCCAGTCCGATCTTGAACATTTCCAGAGATGGGGCAGCCACAACTTCTCTGGGCAACCTGTTCCAGTGCCTCACCACCCCCACAGGAAAGAATTTCTTTCTAGTATCTAATCTTAATCTCCCCTCTTTCAATTTAAAACCATTACCCCTCAGCATATTGCTACACTTCCTGACAAAGAGTCCCTCCTCATCTCTCCTGTAGGCTCCCTGCAGATACTGGAAGGCTGCTATAAGGCATCCTTGGAGGCTTCTCTTCTTCATGCTCCAGCCCCAGCTCTCTCAGTCTGTCTTCACAGGAGACGTGCTCCAGCCCTCCGATCATCTTTGTGACTCTCCACTGGACCTGTTCCAGTAGGTCCATGTCCTTCTTGTGCTGAGGACTCCAAACTTACATGAAATTCTCTGTCCTTCTTCCAGCCTTGTCTTAATCTGCCTGTGTTAATTATCATGTTATACCCCATAAATTTTAAATAGACACAATAAAGATAAGCTGTTGCTGTTGTGTGTGCTGGTGAAAAATTAGGCTGAACTGATTCTTCCTGTTCAGAATGGCCTCCATTTTCAGAGGCAGATCTCCAGAGCCACCTTTTCTCCGAGCAAAACATTTCAGTGTATGTGATGTGCTGTAAGCATTTTAGAAACTTGAGATCTATTATATTCTAATGCAGGAGTTTCCTTTCTCCCAGACTATATAGAGTCCCAAGTCTTATATCTTGCATAATGAAATACTACTGGTCTGGTAGAGTTAGTGGGAAATGACGTCCTGAGCACCTTCAAATGTTCAGTGAAGCAAACAAAAAAAACAATTAACTTGTTAAATGAAAGTAACGACTTTTAATTTTTGTCATTCTGGTTCTGCCTATCAGGTCATTTAAGATTTCTATCCCCAGTAGTCCCAGGAACAATAGTACCCAGAAGATCCTGCTAAGCATGATGTCTGAACCATTTAGATTTATTGGCATCACAGGTTTAAGCCCTTCCAGCTTTATTCCTGCCCTTTCTATTTCTGAGCAGAACACATCATGTTTCATGTCAGTCCATGTGTAGGAGGTATTCAGCTGAGATCTTACACCCTAAATCCAACCATCTCAGCAGGATAGGATGAGGTAAGAGCTTTCTCAGCTTTAGTTTCCATGGTTAAAGTGGGGTAATAGATGGGGGTTTGTGGTCAGATACAGCTGCAAGGAAGAGGGTTTCGTTTCACATAATGCTGGTTGTGCTCAGTTTATCCAGAAACACTTTGCAGAGTGTCACGCTGTTGGGCAGTGCACTGCCTTATGTGAAGGTGAATATGGCAGCTCAGTGAAAGCTGGTAAATACCAGTAGTTTAGTCCTAGAAATGTCTGGATTATGCTCAGACCTGAACGTGTTTGTTTCTCAAGCAGCTCAATCTCCTAGTTTGCAAGTAGTCTTTTTGCCTCTTTGAGCTCTGAGTCTGTAAATTGCAATTACCGAAGAACACAAGTTAGAGTGAAAGACATCGGCTCATACCTAAAGACCGGTCCAAGCAATGGAATACATAGAAAAATCCAAGTGTTTCACCCTGTCACCTCGTGGCATTATGTGCCAACAGACGGTTGCCAACCCAAGAAAGTAAAATAATCAGTTTTCCCTGCTTCGCATTACATTCATAGGTTTTGGATGACACCCTACTTCACAACGAGTTGCAAAGGGAATTTTCCTGAAGGGTTATATCTTTATCAGTAACTTAAAGAAAATAATAAAGTTCTGAATGTTTCAATTCCCCTTTGACTCATAGTTTGGTATTCGTAAGAAAAGCCCATGTGGAGTGGTTTACAATATTCCACTAAGAGATATTGCTTGTCAAAATTGAAAAATTTCAGTCAAGAAGGGTTTTATTTGATTCATTTCTCCTTTTGACTAATTTCTCTTTTTGATGATGATCTATTTTTTTTTTGTAAAAATTTCCTGTTTAGACATTGTCACACACAATATTTTCATTCTCTTATTTTAATTTACTTTTATTCTCAAATATGGGATTTACTGTGGAAAAAAATGTTTTTCAAAAGCTCAAGTAAAATGAATTATTTAGGTGTTATAAAAAATAGATGCAATGCATGATGCAGACTGGAAGGAGGGGTTAAGCTGCTAGGACTGTAACCTTTTTGAGATTTTTGTTTTCTTTTTGTGTGCTGAAAAATTCTGTCTTCCCATCTCTGCTTATTTGGGAACAAATTCATACAAACAACCATGCAGAGAACATCTCAGTATCCGGAATTTACAAACACTTTGTACCGCAAGAAATGTTATTCTTAATGCACTGAAATGCCATCTGAGCCCTACTGCGTTACTTTCATTTCTATATGTCAGAACTCAGCCAGTTTCTAAGATGCTGACAGATTATTTGGTAAGACTAATATATAATGATGCGTATTAAAAGTGTATCTTTGCCACCAGATCAAATTTTAAAGCTGTATTTAAAGCATCTAACTTCTTTTGGTAAGTGGTAGTCTCCATTGGAATCACATAATGAAGGCTATTGCATGCCTGATGAATATACAGAAGAGTAGTTTTCCCTCTGCAACATTCTTGAAGTATTCTGCACCCATAAACACATCACCTGGATTTGCCATTCACTCCATTTCACAGGCTGGAAGTAACACCAAAGAACTGGATTTCCCACCAAGATGAAAGCTGACTTAAATGTGTCACACATTCCTGTGTGGACGACTCTCCCTGCTGTCATCTCTCAACAAAACACTTTCCGGGAGGAAGATATAGTCTAAGAGGCATTCTTTATTCTCTTTAGATACCACTAAAAATGAAGTCAGAAAAAGGACTATAAAGAAAAAGGTCTGGTTTTAGGAAGAAATTACTTCAACTGAAGTAGTTTTTCAGGATTCAATTCCCCCAATATAGATGGATTGGTTAGTATTCCCAATCTCCGTTTCTGCAGGAAGCTTATTTATACAGTTCTTAAGATGTTTGCTGACAAAACAGCATTAGAACAGTATTAGATTAATTGAAGTTGTCTGCATTCCAGCTTCTTCAGAAAAAAATTAACCCCAAATTCTATAGCAACACCTAGCCTCCAAATGCAGCAATATCATTTGATCAATGCCGTGGTTTGGGCCCCTGCTGGACACTGAGATGAATGACAGATGCTCTCCCTCACCTCTCTCTTCAAGAAGAGAAAGAGACTTACAAGATTAGAAGACACTAAAGTACTTTAATGAAAATATTAATAATAAAATAAAAATAAAATAGTGAAATAAATATACAAAACTAGTACTGAGCTCCCAAGATAATGACCACATCACTGGCAGCACTGGGAAAATCCCAGACTAGACTCAGTGATGGATGGGAACTGGATTCTGGATCAGGAGTCAGGAATGCACAGATTGGATCAAAGGCAGATGAACACAGGGTCCTTCTCATATGCTGGCCATTGAAGAAAGAGAGCCTGATCCTTCTGGGCAAGCAAGATCTCTAAGTGTCCTATGGTCCCTCTACTCTACACAAATTTCAGTAATTTCTTCTCAAAGTAGTTTCTTTCTAAACCACATAACAGAAGAGAGAGATCAGTACAGAAGCAATAAATTCCCACATAAGTCCCTGGTGGGACAGATACTTGCAGTAGGCAGTCTAAAAATATTTCAATTCTCCTTTCTTCTTCTTCTTCTTCTTCTTCTTCTTCTTCTTCTTCTTCTTCTTCTTCTTCTTCTTCTTCTTCCTCTCTTGCGCTCCATTTGTGGGACAGAACGCCCAGTTTACGAGGGCTGTGGTAGGACAGCTGAAGAAACAATTGGCCTGAGCTAATTACTGCTCCTCAGACAAGGATACTTTGCTGCCCTGGTTTTTGATTGTACTGAAGAAGACTGAGCATGATCATGCAATGACCTGTCACATCTCAGCTCTTGGAGCTGTCACCACCAGCAGCAATGTAATAAGCAATGACTGAGAACTCTCCGTTATTGATGTCTGAATTGAGCTATAAAAACCTTTATGGACTAAGCCCTGGAGGGATGCCTATTGCTAACTATATGAATTACACAAGCTGGTGACAAAATAGGATTCTTCAGCCGTAGTGAAACCCAGTGGCAGAGACGCCTTTGTGCCATCACATCAGTTGTGCTCTTGGCCTCTAATTTGGAGTTTTGTGCCCTTTCACCTGAGGTGCTGGAATACAGTTTTTTCCAGAGCCTCTGTGGTACTTTTCCTTTGTTTTTTCCATGCTAAAATTCAGGTGTTATTGACCTCACAACCTTGTACCTGTCAAACCCTGGCAATGGTGTTATGACAGGTTCTCATGGGAAGTGAGCAACACAGGCATAAGAAACACCTCTTTTCCCATCACTTCTTGTTTTGCAGGTTTTAATTTATACAAAAGAAATACAAGAAAACAGCACAGTAGATAACAGTCAGTTATACACTTGACAAATACTATCCAGGACTACATGTGCGGAGTCAAAATAGCCAATCAATGTGCTTCGCAGCTAGACATTTGTGCATAAGTAGCATGTTCCAACCATTGCTAATAGTTTCAAGGGCAGAAACAAGGAATAGGAATCTTGAGTGTTTCCTGATTAAAAGCACATAACACTAGTGGAAAAGTTGTCATCATCATCACCATCATCATCTTTGTTGTTGGTTCTTGTTGCACTGGAGAAAGACACCACTGGAAGACACTTATCCTGGACACCCATCCCTGTTCCTTCTGCCCAGCCACTGGAGACATTTCCCTTTCCTGTTCTCTTCTCTCTCGCTTGCTCTCGCTCTCTTTCTTTTATTTTCCTCAAATGTAACTTTCTGTGCTGCAGTCAATGCATGTCATCTGCTATGGACCCTGCTCATATATCTTCATGCATGTGGACCTGTCTCACCTACCTTTGTGCAACAAATGCCCAAGCAACTAACTATGGGCATGTCAGCATGATATCAGGGTGTATCAGTTTAGAGTCTATGGTGGAAAAATCACAAGCTTCCACCTTACTTTACGAAGCACCATGATTTATCAGCATTAGGGAAAGAATATGTAAGATTTTACTATGCCACAGACCGTACTGATTTCCAGTCTGTAAATCAAAGACATCCTGTGAGCACCAAATTCACTTAATGTCTTAAGATATACGGTTAAAGTGCAGCACTTGATCATTTATAAGCTGCATTTTACAAGACTTTTATTAAAATATCTCTGATATATCCTTGCTATTTTTACAATACTTTCAGCTATATCTCTTTTGATTCAACAAAATCCCAGGATGCTTTTAAAAATAATTGGAATGATTAACCTCCAGCTTCTCAAGGTTATGAAGTCTTGTATTATACAACCCTTTACACTAGGTGTTCAGTGTGAACTCTGATCAAAACCGACTACTTAAGAATAAATTTTACAGTTTCTGTAACTCAAGTTTCATTGGGCTCAGAAAACTTGCAACTTAAAATGGGAGGTATGGGAAGCAGTATGAAGAAGTAATAGTGTGCATTGCTTTCAATGCAAACATTTCGTTGAATTTTGTTCAACTTTGGCTGCACTTCATTCTTGAAAGAAGTGACAATGATTAGAAATGTATCTATGGGATCCTGTTCTGGCTGTAGTGTGCAATACAATGACAGATTACTACTTAGGTATTTACTTCAGATTCGTTACTAATTTGTCATTACAATGAGACATGGCTTGACCAAAATTCTAAACACATATCCTTTAGATTCTTCCATCTCCATATTGTATTCATCACTTCCCTCCCCAGTCTTTAACTCAGATTACCACAGGATCAACCTTACTATTTGGGAAATCTATTAAATTAAATTTGACGTCCATCATCTTTCTTTTTTTTTCTTCTTCTTACTTCAGTTGATGCAGCAGGAGGTTAGGAATGGGAATAAATACGTTCTGAACATCATGCTTAAGAGTTTTATTAGTTTCATATCAGTCAAATAAGGCTTTTGAAACATAAGAATGGGGCCTAGGACTTTAGTACCACATTGGAACTTAAAGTTCATCTTAAATTTGGAAGATACTTAAAGATTTTTTACTGATTCTCTCTGGTATTTGTCTATTTTCACTTGTCATTCCACTTCTAACTGGTAGAACACTAGCGCAGAAAAATAATGCCCATTGGAAGATCCACAGGCATTTTTTGCACACCAGCAATCTCAAATCATAATCTAGCTCCATTCTCAGCTCTTCTGTTTGCTCTTTGATGCTTAAAAAGTGGGAGGCACTTTGGTAAAGATCCAGAAAAATCTCTTCAGCTCTTCTTCAATAACATTCTACTTCTTGTCCTTTGAAATATATACCCTAAAAGTATAGAAAATGGTAGAGAGAAAGAAGATCCTCATTTACTTTGCATTTCATTTTATGCCTCTTTTTTTTTTTTTTTTTTTTTTTTTTTTTTTTTTCTGGGTGAAGTTTGTAACATTTAACAGGCCCAATACATTACAACTGTGAACAGCACGACATGTTCCTTTTATCTTAACAAATCCAGAGGTGTAGTTGTTGCTGCCCCTGGCAGCAAATTGTCTGAGGTACTTGATACTCTGCAGAAAGTCTGGAAGAAATCCCCTTTGGCAGTTCCAAAGTGAGTCATTTATTCTATACAAGATATCATTTCTCCATTTACTTTGTTTTGCATGTTACAAAAGCACATTTCTGGGTGATCGTAAAAGTATTGTGAATTAGTAAAAATACCATTTACAGCAATATCACAAGAATCTGCACTGCATCTTTTAGGTTTGACTTTTGTTTCCTTGGTATCTGGTCCACACTGGTGTGTTTACACTAATCTCAGCAAGCTACAGTGTCAGTGAAAAGTAACCTGTGGCCCGTGTGTGTGCCCATGCTAAAAGAGACCTGCCAGTCTGCTGGAGGCTGTTTGGGGTTCCCTCTTATACCTCTGGCTAAAAGAGGAGCAAAGACACTTAGTTTACTGGTGACACCTTCATGCAGATGCCTAACTTTAGCTATCTTAACCTGCAATTCAGTTTCACAGATTATTTCTTACAGTTCTATGGGACAGCAAAGCACCTAACGAGGGTGGACAGCAAAATCGATTAAATTACTTTATTGCTTCATCAGGCTTCTTTCTCTCTCAGCTCTTTATACTGAGATTGTAACTTCTGTGGAGCAGGAACCACTTTATTTTGTAAATGAACGGTATTGATACTAAAACCCTGGTTAGGACTCCCAAGTGTGATAATAATACTATTATGTTCTTTACTTCTCTGTTCTGTTCAAAGCCCAAGATAGTGCCCTTCAGACAACTGAACATAATGACTAGAACAGAGGGTAGGATGCTGGGATGAATAAAAACTCTGGGTTGTTCTCACACTTTTTATACACTTTCATGAATTTTCCAGCTAAGTATACAGTAACAGAGATTATAGCAGATATTGTTAAATGCAAGTAAATCACAGAAAGTATTCACAGAAAATATTTCTAATCCAATTTTATGGAGGACAGTAAAGCATATAGAATTGAGGGTTCTGTGAAAACTCACTGATGGAGCCTATAGCAGAGTTAAGAACTGCGTTAAAGCCTCTTTCCCATAGCAACTTAATGGTTCATTTCGCCGTTTATATTCAGTATTTGTCCATCTGCTTATGGAGACCTACTTGACAAAAGTCATGTTGAGTGCACAGCCTCAGACAACCAAGAAGTCAAAGCAACACAGAAGTAATTTTTTTTTTTTTCCCACCAAAAAGGGAAGAATCTAGTGTCTTCATGCATCCCCCTTCAAATTCCTCATCTCTCGGTAACCACAACTGCAGATACATCTCCCCGTAAAAACTTGAGCAACAGCCCAGAAAATTGATTTGTTTGCACCACAAAACTCACAGATAGATGAAAGGAATGGAAATTGCTGAAACAAAGCAAGAAGACCAAGTCGGAAAATATGGTAATAGAGCTAATAAAGTTCAAAGTCAAAGTGCAATCCTTTGCATACCTGGCAAAGAGAATTGTATATGAAATGCAGCACGCAAATGAAAAATCTTTTGGAGCATGAGGATCTTAGATTGGTCCCGGGCACAAGAACAGTGATTCCTAAGTCCACATTGCAGCCATGATACTTAGAACCACAAAACACTGTACTGAATTAAGAACTAAGACTTGCTGATTCTAAAATCAATAGGAGTCTCAGAAGAAGTTGGTCTTTACATGGAAAAAAATGTAGAATTTTGTCCTGAAATTCCCATAGCTAGCCCATTAACTGTTCTCAAGTTTCAGTACATTTCGAGTAAAGCAGAAAAAAATCAGTGTGAAAGAACTGAAGTACAGAAGAATTGTTTGTATTGATATTTAGCTATGATTTATCATGCTCATTGACAAAAATTGCTTGGAAGTTTTAGTGTGAATTCCTCTTTGTTTTTCATCACTACAGATTTCTACTATTTTCTTTTTCTATTGATATAAAACTCTTTAGTCTTACAAATTAATATAGCCAGCTATGGAGTTTGAATAGAAAATATATTTAACTCCTCCTTGAATAAGCAGCAGCTCAAGTATGTTGGAAGATCGGGATCTTTCAGTCACCAAAATCAACACAGTTCTAGTTAGTTTTGTGAATGAAAAACAAACAAGCAAACAAACAAACAAACCCAAAAAACAAAACCCAAACATAGATTTCTGCATGGAATTATTACGATAGTGTGGCTTTGGTTTGCTCTTTAACTTTGCATCCTTGTCCTCTTTGAATTTTATGAATCAGTTGTGCATCAAAAAGAGGATCCTGAAACGAAGCATTAGCAGCAAGTCTTCAAATTTCAGGTCAAAGTTCTAACAACACCTCTGGAAAACAAGAAAAAGTCCTGTAAAAAGAAATTCTTCTCCTGTTTCAGTGTAGACAGTTTAGTCTTCTGATTTTGGGGTGGTTTTTTTTTTTT